>JBBHKE010001180.1:69924-110633 GCA_037447655.1 Zygnema cylindricum
TGCCTAAGCCTCTTCTCCCCCCCCCACCTGGCAGCTTGTGGTGCCCCGATGCCTCGGCCACAAAGTCAATGAGAGGCCCCGCAGCTCCGAATCCGTTGACTTTCCACGCTAATTCTGGTGAGTGTCGAACGATATCTCTCAAAACTCCCGCAGCGCCTCTCTTCAAACTGTCGTCGGAGCCTTTTCCCGCGAGGGAGGAGAGGAGAGAGATGAATCCCTCGGACTCTACTACGGCCTGAGGAGAGAGGAGAGAGGATAGAGGAGGAGAGAGGAGAGGGGGGAGGAGAGAGGAGAGGGGGGAGGAGAGAGGAGAGAGGAGAGGAGAAAGGAGATAGGTGGAGACAGGTGTGAGTTTGGTAGAAGTTGTGGAGGGTTTGGTACAGGTTGTTGAGTCGTATTAGAGATTGGTGTTTTATTAATGAATGTTGTTGGTATTAGAGAATGCTGTTGTTGTTAAAAAATACTGTTGGTATTAAAGAATGCTGTTCTTATCAAAGAATGTTGTTGTTATCAATGAATGTTGCTGTTATTAAAGAAATTTGTTGTCATATGTTGTTGTTATTAATAAATGTTTTTGTTATTAAAGAATGTTGTTGTCATTAAAGAAGGTTGTTTTATATTAAATAATGTTTGTTTGTTTGTTTGTTTGTTAACTGGACATTTTACTTAAGTTTGTTCGAGAGAGTTTGGTAAGGAGTGGTGTGAGTTGATTAATTTTTTGTTATGGAGTGTAGTGAGTTTTAAAGAACACTATTGTATCAGATATGGAAGTTTGACAAATGCTAGAGTTGTCCATCTAAGTTTTTTAATTAACTTAAAATACTTTACATGTCGCTAGAGTTTTTTTTCGTGTTGTTTATCAATTGAAATTGCAAACAATATATGGCGATGTCGGTATATTAAATTAGTGACAAGCTCAACTGACTGATAAGTGTACGATACTAGTACGTAAATTAGTATGCAACTAGTACGTAAGTTAGTACGTAAATTAGTGTGTAAATTAGTACAAAAATTTAGAAGAAACAGGATATATTTCTGGTCAAAAGTTTACCAACATAAATTCTGCGTACAAAATACGACGAATAAAAATCAAGGTACAAAGTCAAACATTTGGTAAATGTAATTTTCTACATGAATTCATTACGGTACGGAATAGTACGGTACACCATGTACCGTTATTAGAGTCAATGTTTTTTTTTCGCCACTTTAACACCTTTTCTCGGTTTTCACGTATCAAATTTTTAAATCCAAAATCTGACGAAACCGATGGAAAGGTAAGGATCTCAACTTACGATTGGTGGTTTCCAACCGGAAATAGGACAAGTGTGAATGGCAACCGTCGAAAAAAAAACAAACAAAAGGCACGAAAACTTCCCTAGTTTCCTCTTCGTCGTTCTTTCCTTTCCGTTGTGTGTCAAATTTTGGATTAGAATCCGATAAGTGTAACCAGAGAAAAGTAGATGCAAGTGGCAAAAAGAACATGGACGCTAATATTACCTTTCCATCGCAACCATTGGATTTTGGATTAAAAAATCCGATAAGTGAAATAGGAAAAGTTGATTAAAGTGGAAAAAACAATATTGATGCTAATTTTACTTTTCCATCGAAAACCGTCGGATTAGAAAACCGTCGGACAAGTGTGAACGGAGAAAAGATGATTAAAGTGGCGAGAAAACGTTGACATTAATTTTATTTTCCCTAGAAACTGTTTAAAAATAGGACAAATGCAACGGGAGAAAAGACGATTAAAGTGGTAAGAAATAAAATTTGACGTTAAAATTACCTTTCCATCACAACCGATGAATTAAAAACCCGACAAGTAAAAAGAAAAGATTACTAAAGCAAACAAAAAAAGATTTACACTAACAAGTGTGAAAGGAGAAAAAACGATTAAAGTGGCGAAAAAAACATTAACACTAATAACGGTAAACTGTATTATGTTACTAAGAAAACTTTTGAACCTCTACGGCTAGCGAAAAAAAAAACCGTTGAGTAATACGGATACCGTTGAAATTTACGGATAGTAATGATATTTGGATATTCCCGTTGATATATCGTGATAATATATAAAAGATAATTGCTAACGAAAAAAATATCAAGTTTCCACACCCGCGAAAAAAAGTACAAATCGAGTATCGGCAAATTGTAATTATTTTTTTTAATTGACTTCACTAGGTTTTTATTATAGATCTCTATCTTCTGGTGAATAGGCTTCTTTTGGGTTTAGATCTTTTGTTCTTATCTTACAAACATTTAAAATATATATTTATAAATACATTTGATTGCCCGAGAAAGCTCATTATTTAAGATTTTTACGGTTTTTTATAAAAAAAATGCCTATATCAAAACAGCAGTTACCTTGGAGAAAAAACAAATAATAAATAAATATATAAATAAATAACCACAAGAAAAAAGAAGGTAAACAAATTAATACGACAAAAAAAAAGCAAAGTAAGACAAAAACGCAAGGAAAAATGGAGTAAAGTAAAATAAAAACAAACATAAAATAAATAAATACGAATAAACATACAAACAAATTTAGATGACAACAAAAAAAAAAAATGCATCTGTAACCTCCCCCTCCTTCCTCTCCTCATCTCCCTCCCCCTCTTCCTCCCACTCCCCTCCCCCTCCCCCTCCCCCTCCCCCCCTCCCTCTACCACTACCCTCCCCCTCTTCCTTTCTCTCTCTCTCCCCCTCCCTCTCCCCTCTCCAACTCCCCCCTCCCCTCCCCCCTCTTCCTTCCACTCCCTCTCCCCCTCTTCCTTCCACTCCCCTCCCCCTCCCCCTCCCCCTCCCCCTCCCACTCTCTCTCTCCCCCCCTCCCTCTCCCACTCCCCCTCCCCTCCCCCTCTTCCTCCCTCTCCCTCTCCCTCTCCCCCTCCCCCTCTCCCTCCCTTCCCCTCTCCCACTCCCCTCCCTCCCCCTCCCTCTCCCTCTCCCCCCCCCCCTCCTCACCTGGGCGAGCGGCTCGTCGTGTTTCACAATTTGTCCTAAACACATAATAGCCTGCGAGAGAAAAAAAAAAAGACCCACGATTATATGTTCGATTATAATATTTCACAAAAAAGGGTACGGAAAATAATGACGGCAACCTAAAACTCTCTCTCTCTCCTTCCCTCCCTCCCCCTCCCCTTCTCTTCCTCTCCCCCCCTCTTCCTCTCCCCCTCCCTTCTTCTCCCCCGCCCTCCCTCTGCCTTCCTCTCCCCCTCCCCCTCCTCTCCCCCTCTCCCCCCACTACCCCCTCCCTCCCTCCCTCCCCTCTCCCTCCTCCCTCCCTTCCCTCCCCTCCCTCCCCTCCCTCCCCCTCCTCCCTCCCTCCCCTTCCCCCTCTCCCCCCCACCTGCCGCTTGACTCTCTCGTTCGAAGAAGCCAACAGCGCAACCGTGCCCTCCACAGCCCCTGCCCCTATCGCTTTCCCTCTCGCCCCTCCCTCCCCTTCTCCCTCTCCCTCTCCCTCCCTCTTCTCCCTGACAGGGTCAGCATAGAGTCCCCACCTGCCGCTTGACCCTCTCGTCAGAAGAGGACAAAAGTGCTACAGTGCCGGCCACCGCCCCGGCTTCTCGCGCCTGATTGGCCGATTGGCCACTGTGACGGGCGATGTCGCCAATAGCCGACAGAGACATTCGCTGCACCGCAACGTCCGGGTCCTGGAAAAGACAAAATACACAAAAGATAAAAAAACACAAAACTCAAAAAACAGAAGACAAAAGAAACAGGAGGCAAAAAAAGCATGAGGCGAAATAAACACGAGTCAAGATAAGCAAAAGACAAAATAAACATAAGGGAAAGGAAACAAAAGGGAAAATAAACCAAAGACAAGAAACAGAAGACAAAAGACAAAAGAAACAAAAGACAAGAAAATCAAAAGAACAAAAAAACTTAAGACAAAAAACATAAAATATCGACCGTGAAATTTACAACCGAGGGAGGGATGGAGGGGAGGGAGGGAGGGAGGGGGAGGGAGGGAGGGGAGGAGGAAGTGAACAGGCAAAAAAGAAAGAAAAGAAAAAAACAAAAAAATATCGACCACAAACTTTACAACTTGAGGGAAGGAGGGGGAAGTGAACAGCATCAATTAAGGTGTACAATATACCTTGAATCGCTGTTAGCAGTAAAGACAAAATAAACATAAGGGAAAGGAAACAAAAGGGAAAATAAACCACCAATTTGGTTTAGTGTGATTAATTATTGGTTCGAGTAACATGGAATACGAACGAGTAATTACTAAATTAGTGTTAGGAACGGAAAAATTAGCATTATTAAGACTATTTTGAGTTCTAATATGTGATTCAGAAAAAAAGGCACCAAAGAAGTGGTATTAACGCTAATAAAAATTTACGATGTATTAATTCAAGTGTACAGCAATGATTGAAGTGGACTGTGTGAATGGTAAAAGACGAGAACTTTCCGTCATTTGAACCACAAAAAAAAGCTTTTCAACTGCCCTACACTAAAGTGGACAGATAGAAGCACATGAGAGAGAGAAAAAGAGAGAGAGGGAGAGGAAGAGAGAGAGAGAGAGAGACAGAGAAAGAGAGAGTAGAGTTAATAGAGTTGATAAAGTTCCACATGCCTGCAAATTTAGTGTCGTCTACCTTAGGGCTCCAGTATCGGCCATAAAATCTCCGACCTCTAATTACACCAATTAAAGTGTACATAACAAGTTAAAGTGGACATGATAAGTAAAATTGGACATATCTACACGCTTAGTCTCATCAATCTTAAAACTACAACCTCTAATTACACGAATTAAAGTGTACATAACATATTAAAGTGGACATAACAAGCAAATTTCAACACGTCTCCACATTTAGTGCCATCTATTTTAAAACTACAACCTCTAATAAGACCAATTAAAGCATATAATACTAATAAAAACGGGCACAAAAATTAAAGTGGATGTTTGGCGGTAATAAACAAAACTTTCCATGGCTCGACCTTTATAGCTCCAATACCGACCACCGAATTTGCAACCTCTAACCACACTAATTAAATTGCACATTTTTAATCGAAGTGGAGGTAACAGACAAAACTTTTCCATACCAAGAATTTTCATACGCCTGCAAATTTAATATCATCGATCTTAAAGCTCGAATACCGACCACAAGACTTACAACCTCCAACTCCACTTGGTAAAGTAAAGTAAACCTCGACTAAGTAACATAAACACCGGGATTGATAATTAAAGCTATATAGTACCAATCAAAGTGGAAAGTTAGAATTTTCACATGCCTGTAAATTTAATATCATCAATCGTAAAGCTTGGATACCGACCACGAGACTTATAACCTCCCACTAGGTAAAGTAAACCTCGACTAAGTAAAATAAACACCGATAATTAACGCTATATAATACCAATCAAAGTGGAAAGATAAAATTTTCACATACCTGTAAATTCAATGTCATCAAACGTAACGCTCCAGTATCGATAACCCGATTTGCAATATCTTCACTACATCGTCCTATATGACCCAAAGCACTCGAGGCCGTCTCTTTCACCGTAGGATTCGGATCGACCAAACATTCGGCCAATGAGGGAATAGCTCCGGCTTCCAACAAATCTTGGACTCTCATTGGATGACGAGCCACGGCTTTGAGAGCAAATGTGGCCGCTTTTCGTTGTTGTCGATGTTGGGTCCTAGGAAAAATAAAAAGTTACAAAGGGAAAAGTAAAAATTTGAGTGGAAATTGACATGAAATTGACATGAGACATGAAATTGAAATGAGATTGACGGGAATTTGATTGTTTATTATCGGATATTGGACATTTGGGGTTAACAAAATGTCCGGAAATGATAGTAGATATTGACATTTGACATCGGTTGTGTGGAAAAAGATAGAAATTTCATTTAATTTAGGATAGTTTTGGACGAAGGCTAAAAGGTTAATATTTCGAATTTATTGAAAAAGAGAATGCCCAACGGATGATAAATTTGTTAGATCACAAGAAAAAGAATTAAACAAATTGATTTTTTATTTTATTTTCTTTTGACATGTTTTTGTGATTTCGAAAGGTAACGATATAGTTGTACTTCAGTAAAATGTCGATGATTATGACTGAAGATAGGAAGTTTTTAGAAATTCAATTTCAATTGAAAAATGGACTTAAACACTAAAATTGGACAACGACCAATAAACATAAACCGTTTTAGAATAAAATTCATAGTCGATCATTAAAAGTAAAAAGCGCAGTAAATGTTATGACATATAAATCTTAAAAGTTCAAAATTAAAAATCAAATATTAGAGACTACACAGGAGCGATTGCCATCAATAAATTAACGCTGTGTTTTATTCTTACACTGAGTGCCTAAATTTACTGTCAATAAATACTATTTAACCACCTAAGCCTTGATTAATACACCCCAAAGTTCCAAATCAATGTAGTGTTACTCATATACTTTGTGTTATTCGATTAGCGTGTTTTCCTATGTGAAATTCTCCCTTTTCTATGTCAAATTCTCCCTTTTCTATGTGAAATTCTTCCCTTGTATGTCAAATAGGTTACATTCTGCCTTTCAAACTTGATTTCTGCCTGTCTATTTTGTCAATAACTATCTTCGAAGGTTAAATTCTTTTTTAAATTAATTTCAATTAATTTCTCCATGTCAGATTTTAGGGTTTTTTCGAACAACTTACCCTAGGGCCATAACGAGACCCGGGAGAAGACCTCGCTGAACAATATCTCGCGCCCATTCTTCGCTGCTATTGGCCAGCCTCCCGAGGGCCAGAATCGCGGCATTTTGTACAGCGGGCAGGCTGTCCTGCAAAAGCGGCCGGAGAAGAGCCATGGCTCCCAGCGACTGCAAACTCTCCACGTGCTGCCACATGTCACTCACATGGAGCCACATGTCAGCCACATGTTGTCTTATTTCGTCTCATTACACCATGACGTCAATTTTTTGTTTTCTCTTTTTTTTGTTTTCAATTTTGCCACGTGTTACTCACAAGGAGCAGCCAGTCATATGACTGACACTGACACGTGTCACTCATATGTTGTCTCAGTATGCCACATCAGCAATGCATTGCCACGTGTCATATGGAGCCATGTGTCGACCTTTCACTTTCTCGTTATGCCACATCAGCAACATATTCCTTGTTTTGTCACGTGTCACTCCCATGGAGCAGCCACGTGCCAATACCATGTTGTCTCATTATGCCACATCAGCAACATTCACCAACGTCATTTTCACTGATGTGTCAGACAAATGTTGTCTCATTGTGCCACATTTTCTCATATTACCATGCGTCACTCATATGGAGCAGCCACATGTCAACCTTTTATTGTCTCATTAAGCCACATCAGCAATTTTTTTTCTTCATTTTGCCACGTGTCACTCACATGGAATAGCCACGTGTCAAACTCAAATTGTAATATTGTGCCACATCAGCAATATTTTCTACCTTTTGCCATGTGTGAAGTTTATCACAAAACACGTATTGTTGCTTATGGTGTACTCCTAAACCTTGTACCCCTATTAGAGTAAATAATTATAATTCGAGCGAGTGTTTTACTCACCTAAAATCATAAATTAGCGTTAATAACACTTTTTAGATAAGTGGCTCCTAATGACCCACGTGGCATAACATAATTTAGTGTAATCAAAACAGTATGTGTGCGTATATGTATTTTATGTTTTGGTATTAAATACACCAGAACATATTCAGTATATAATCAATAATCAATAATCAAATCTGCTTTAACGCTGATAATTCACTAACTTCAATAATGATATAGTGTGGGACTTCCCTTAAGTAAACATTGCGACTCGTTTACGAGAAACGAATAAGTGACAAAAAAACTTTTAAGAAAAGTAGAACAAAACAACTTTGGCGTAAAAATGTAGCATACCGATTTTAACGTAAAGGATTTAACGTAAAACGTAACAATTTGTAATTCATATGTAAAGACATAAGTTTTTCTAAAATTCAGAAGTAAAAAACTTGAAAATGAGAAGTTCATATTTAAGCCAATATTCAACTTCTCTTAAAAATTAGATTATTCTAAGGAATGGAAAAGATATTTATCCAAAACCAATAATCAGCTCTTAATTAGTTATAAAAAAGCTTTAACTTTCACAATGGTGTTAATGGTGAAGAAAAATTTTAGTTTATCGTTTTATCTAAATAATTTATGCATACGTTGAACATGTATAGATCTCCCTCATCACTCTCTCCCTTTCCCCCCTTCCCCTCCCCCTTCCCCTCCTCTCTCCCTTCTTCCCTTTTTCACCTCCATATAAAAAATGATCTTCAAAGGATAATTTTTAGTCAGTTAAAAACATGGTTTTGCTCACATCCAGGAAAAATAAGAAATTTGTTTTTTGTCTAATTTGTAATCTTACCTCTGAACTGGATGCCACGTCCGCGAAAAAAAACCAAATGGTTGTTAGAATAGTGCGTCTACGGTTTTTTAGTGCGTTTTCGGTTTTTTTAGTGCGTCTATGATTTTTTAGTGCGTTTTCGGGTTATTTAGTATGTTTTAGGATTTTAAAATTAAGGCATTTTTGATTTGTTTTGCTTTGATTCCGATTTGCGCACCAGGTCAGCAAAAAAATTCCAACTGATTGTATAAATTCAGTGCGGTTTCGAGTTTCGTATTCGTACGTGAGACATTATTTAGTGCGTTTTCGAGTTTCGTACGAACCTAAGGCATTTACTCTTTTTTGGAAGTTGGATGCAAGGTCAGGAAAACAACTCGAACTGGCTGTAAGAATTCAGTGCGATTTAGTGTTCCTATGGCAGTATTTAGTGCGTTTTAGGGTTTCGTACGATTCCTAAGCCATTAATTTTTGGACTTACTTCTGCGTTGGATGCCAGGTCAGCAAGTCCGCTGACGAATGCCATCCTGGCGCGATGGTATTGGTCGAGAAGATGTACGGCCGATCTGTTGACGTCACCTTCCGTACGAGGGATGCCATAGGAAGGAGAGACCGCCAGCATGGCGATTCCGTACAATAAAAAATCGGCAAGTTTTGGCACACGTGTCGCACGTGTGATATGCGGACGAATCAAAAGGTTCGAATGTCACAAATTCGGCGTGGTTTTCCTCTACACCAGGTGTCAATGGAGAGCTTTCAGGGAGAGAGAGAGGGAGAGGGAGAGGGAGAGGGAGAGGAGAGAGAGGCAAGGGAGGGGAGAGAGGTGAGAGAGAGACGATGGAGAGAATACAGCCCTAATTTGACGAGTTTTGAGCGTCGTACGGTACTGTACGGTACATAATGTATTGTACTACAAGTCTATAGGACAAGGAGAACGTACGCCGTACAGAGGTACAAGTTTGGACGCTGTACGGGATCTAATGTACGGAATATTAGAAACACTATATGAGATGTTCCGTACTTCTACGTATTGTTATTCTATATAGTATGCGTATAATATGGTGAAACTGCATATAGCGTTTCTAATTGTGCTCGCACATTTGAACCATTAACGAAGTAATGATTGGTCGGCGGTTGGGAATTGATGGACCGACTTTTTTTCTTAAAAAAAATCTTTTTTTTGATGGACCGACTGAAACTGTACGGATATTGCGATGTACGACAGTACAGTACAATACAATAGTACTGTACGGTGTGCCATCCAATTAAGACAAGTTCTGGCATCAAAATCTTGGCGATCTATGTCTTTCGTACAGATGTGAGACTATACCGCACGTACAGTACGTCCACGTCAGCTTGGCATTTGAGCTGTACAGTAGTGCTGTACGAATGATCTGGCCCTTTGTTAGGACTTGAAAATCGTACGGTAAATGACTTGAAGGACGCTTTGCGATTTTGACGTTTTCTTATTGAAATGTATTCTTATGTGCACACTCATCAAATCGTAAGGAATGGTGGAATTTGAATAATCAGCTTAGAGATCGGTTTTCTTATGAATCTGACGTGTGTACATAGGAAAATGACAAAAAAAAAATTACAACAAATGTGTAACAAAGGAGCATGAAAAATTGAAAACAGTCAGGACGGGATCCGGAAACGACAAATATACCGTACGTGAACGCCATAAGGTTCCTGTACGGAGATTTTTTCAGCATTAAATATTTGAATTTGTTAACCCTAAAAGTGGAAAAGTTTCTGAGGCTGTCCTTCACTTTGGGAGATTTTAAAGATCGATGTCAAATGTTTATTTTTTTTCATAATAAAATCTTTCTTTCTAAATGTACGGCATTACTGCGTTACAATTATCGCGGCCAATTATAATTCTTACAGCCATTCATGCCACGTAGGACAGAATTCATGCTAAAAGTACAATTTTAGAGATCTCCGGGTCAGCGGGTAACGGATGTACCAGATTTAGCAGCGGCAGCCGATTCGCCCGTACGATACTGCAATCAATTGCCGCGGGAGATTACTGGTTCGACGATGCTTCCGAGGCGACGGTCAAAATTTTGTCCTTTAGGATAATTGACAAAAAAAATCGCCTGGGAAGTGAGTCAAAGGACGACTTCTATTTATGGCACGACGGTGCGAACCAACCCATGTGGCAGTCGTCGTTTCCAACGGGTTCAAACTGTAGATTTTACAAAGAAACCGTTACATATGACACAGGGTTAGCCACGTCGGATTGTTCCATGTAACGTCGACAGTTGCAAGTCTAATCACTACACCGTGAATCGCTATTAGCGTAATAAAATAGATAGCGTAATGAAACAATTAGCGTACTTTACGGTAAATTGGGTTTTTTAGGGTACACAATGATACTACAGTAATTTATCATTAACTCTAATTTGTAAACTGCTTTGTAAAAAATTCGGCACATAATATGTCCACACTAAAACATGTAGATGTACAAATTGTTCAAATCGTACGCCGTCGCGTTTTTTTGACATCCGCGTATGCCGGAAAATATTTACGCAATTACATATTATTATATTTTCTGTACTTTTATATTTGAAAAGGTACGAAATAGTACGGATACGACAGTCCGTACACCACACTATTCAAAAGGGCACTAAATTACAGTTATGAACCGTATTGAGCGGGGTACCTCAAATAACGTTCAGAAGCATTTAGCGTACTTTATTCTATTTGAGAATTTGCCGAAAAAAAAGAGGTACCCCAATTAGCGTCATGTACGCTAATAGCGATCCGCGGTTTAGTGCTGGGTATCGAGGACCTTTTTCCGATATTCGATATATATATATATATATATATATCGAATTTCAGGTACCCGATAATCGATATATCGCTAAGATATATCGAAAACCAAATCATCGCAATGTATTGCCGATATACCGTATCGCCAATATATCGAGGCGATAAAAAAACAAATCCCGATTTTTTTTTTCAAACACCTCCCCCCCCCCCCCCCCCCCCCGGGGGGGGGGGGGGGGGGGGGGGGGGGGTGGGGGGGTATCCGTACTAGTAGTGCTGGGTATCGAGGACCTTTTGCCGATATTCGATATATATCGAATTTCAGGTAGCCGATAATCGATATATCGCTTCGATATATCGAAAACCAAATCATCGCGATATATCGCCAATATATCGTATCGCCGATATATCGAGGCATTAATTTTTTAATTTTTTTTTTCCCATTTTTTTCAGCGCGCCAGTGAGGGGATCCTTACGATTTTCCGTACTATGACTGTACGGACACCCAGTTTTTGCGATATATATCGCGATAATTTATGTTGGTCCCGGTACGATATATCGAGGAATCTGCTCGATCGATATTCGATATATCGAATATCGAAATTAACGCGATATGAATTTACCCGATACCCAACACTACTAATCACCGTTAGACGTAACTCTGGACGAATATTCAAGTACACCACGAATCGCTATTAGTGTTAATGTTTTTTTCGTCTCTTAAAACATTTTTTCTCCGTACACACATGTCGGATTATAGATCTAATGGTTTTGATTGAAAGGAAATATTCTCAGCTTCCGATTGCGGTCTCAAATTGGTAGTGTTGGGTATCGAAGACCTATTGCCGATATTCGATATATATATCGAATTTTAGGTATCCGATAATCGATAGATCGAATCCATGTACCTAGACGCTAAATATCCGGATATTTATGCATTTTTTTTCGCCGGTCTATATCCGTACAATTTTCCGTACTTGAACTGTACGGACACCCATTTTTTGCGATATATATCGCGATAATTTATATTGGTCTCGGTACGATATATCGAGGTATCTGCTCGATCGATATTCGATATATCGAATATCGAAGTTATCGCGATATGAATTTACCAGATACCCAACACTACAAATTGGAAATCAGACAAGTGCTTACGGAGAAAAGATGTTTTAAGTGGCGAAAATATTGAACCCTAATAGCGATTCAAGTTGTAGTTATGAACCAACCACCTAGTTAAGGAAATTGTCATGTTGAACATATCTTGTATCCACTTGTTTGTCCTTAACCGCTATTCCCGCTTTCTACGAGCCAAAAACGGGTTTGTCATCCCTATTTAGCTTTTTTTTATTCGTTTTATTAACTTTCTTTATCAATACACGACATCGACTAAATCTACCATTCAAATGGATTCCGACTGATACACTGCGAATCGTAATTAGAGTAATGAAAAAATTAGAGTACAAAAACTTAAAAAAAAATAGAGTAATGAACGCTAATTTGTGTTCTAGAGCTGTTTCAACTATGAAGTTTACTCTAATTTGGCACGCTAATATCCTCTACTGTAAATAAGGTACCCGTACAGAATTTGGCAAAACGTATAGTTTATCGTCACTATGACGTTTGCACTACGCGGTTTGTTAAAACGCAGTAACATGATAACAGCCTGTATTAAATCATTATTTGTACTTTTTTACTTAATAAAGTACAATTTTGCACGGTATGAGGTCGTCCATACTCCACACTATTTAAAGCGAACCTATATTAGAATTAAAAACGCTAATTAAACTTTACCTTAAATAGAATAGTGAAAAAATTAGAATCATTTACTCTACTTCATGTGATAGAGTCGAAATTTCGAGCGACCAAATTAGAGTAATTTACTCTAATTACGATTCGCGGTGTAGTTCAGTCATTAGCAACACAGACTAACCGATTCTTTAGTGTTGTCGTGATAAATTTGATTATCGAACGGTCAGAGGGCTCGGTATATCGCTCCGAGACCAACAAAATTTATCGCGATAGATTTGGTACGCGGTGGGTGTCCGAACAAAAATATTGTACGGTAAATCGTGTAAAAGATTCCCTCCCTCCCCCCCTCTCCCCTGACAACTAAGGGCGCTCTACGGGGGAGGGGGGTGGAAGGGGGAGGGGGGAGGGGGGTGGGGGGGGGGGGGGGGGAGGGAGGGGGCTTCTGAAAATAGTCGGGACCCAATGTCGCTTCGACATATCGCATTATAAATATATCGGCAAAATATCGCGATATTGATCTTCTCGATATATTGAAGCAATATATCGGGTACCCAAAATTAGGTACATAATAAATATTGGCAAGTAGCCTTTAATACACAACACTGCCATTCTACCGAGGACCCATGAATGAAATTGGAGGTCCGAGACCCCTGCAGATTTTTTTCCGTACATCCTCGTCTTTTCCGTACATGCACTTGACGGGCAGGGAGAAAAATTGTGAGTACTCCCCCTCATCCTAAAATTTTCCCACTCGTGTGGCGCGTGCGTGAGTCATTTTTCATTCGCTTTTCGGGCGATAATTTCCCTGAAATCAAATCGCGAGGTGATTTTTGATGAAGTTTTTTGACGGGCTGGGTTCACTTGCCCGGGGGTCGAAAAAAGGAAATCGCCAAAATGCGTTCACATGACGACAAACATGAAGTGCATTCAAAGTATCGACTTCAAGTTTGCTGTACTTTTAAATTTTTAAGAATTAATTTAGTTGTACGACTAAAGTATTTCTCTTACGGAACTGCGTTTTGGGTGAAAACGATAGATTAAAGTCGATACTTTAATACATGGGGACGTACCCTTAATGTTATTTTCGTCTCTTAAAACATTTTTTCTCCGTACACACTTGTCGGATTGTAGATCTAATGGTTTCGATTGAAAGGATATATTCTCAGCTTCCGATTGCGGTCTCAAATTGGAAATCGGACAAGTGTGTACGGAGAAAAGATGTTGTTAAGTGGCGAAAAAATTGAACCCTAATAGTGATTCAAGGTGTAATTATGAACCAACACCTAGTTAAGGAAATTGGCATGTTGAACATATCTTGTATCCACTTGTTTGTCCTTAACCGCTATTCCCGCTTTCTACGAGCCAAAAGCGGGTTTGTCGTCCCTATTTAGCTTTTTTTATTCGTTTTATCAACTTTCTTCATCAATACACGACGTCGACTAAATCTACCATTCAAATGGATTCCGACTGATAGTTCAGTCATTAGCAACACAGACTAACCGATTCTTTAGTGTTGTCGCAATAAATTTGAATATCGAACGGTCAGAGGGCTCGATATAACGCTCCGAGACCAACAAAAATTATCGCGATAGATTTGGTATGCGGTGGGTGTCCGAACAAAAATATTTTACGGTAAATCGTACTCCCTCCCCCCCCCCCCCCCTTGACAACTGAGGGCGCTCTACGGGGGAGGGGGGTGGAAGGGGGAGGGGGGAAGGGAGGGGGCTTCTGAAAATAGTCGGGACCCAATGTCGCTTCGACATATCGCATTATAAATATATCGGCAAAATATCGCGATATTGATCTTCTCGATATATTGAAGCAATATATCGGGTACCCAAAATTAGGTACATAGTAAATATTGGCAAGTAGCCTTCAATACACAACACTGCAATTCTTGATTATTCGATATCGAAAGTAAGTATTCATGGAAAACTAATTCAGGTAAAATCTATACAAATGCACAAAAAGAAAAAGGTCTCCTTCTACTGCTTCAAGCACATTTTCCAACCATACACCCAGCGCGGTCTTCTTGTGAAATGTGCGAAACTGTTTTCTTAAGACTTTATAAGACTTTAGGTTTCTTATCAATTCCTTTCGTGGAACACAACATTTCTGTCAGTTTTTGCCTTAAGAATCGAAGGCTTTTTTAGGGTTTTTGTTACTTCCTTTTGACATGCCCAATTACAACTAACTTGTACAACATTCAATCCACAAACAGTTTAAATAAGATCGACACACGAAGCTCGAAAAAAAAAATTGCATCATAGGAGCACTTCTCTAGACATTACTCTTACTAATTACACAGTTTGTTTGAAAACAGGACAAAAGAAAAAGAAAAAGAAACAAACATATTTCACTAACATTATTAATTACACATTGTCTGTTCGAAAAAACGACAAAAAGAAATAGAACCAAAACATACTTCGCTCGATGCCTTTTTGGGCAGAACGTCCTCCTAGTGTAAAAAAAAAGCCCCCGAAAAAGATGACATTATTAGAAACGGTCGGCCACGATCCGAGATAGTCGTGACAAAACCTACATGACTTAGTTGTACGGAACTTCATAAAACATCGTAAACTTCGGTGAATAAATTGGCACCACTCGAAAATAAGAAGACGGTTGTTCCATAGAATAGACAGTCGAGCCTCAAAAAAACCAGCTTGTTCAAATAATGAAGATAATGAAAATAATGAAAATGGAAATAATGAAAAATGCATATATATGATTCGGATGCGTCACTCGTCACTCTCGCCAGATCTTTCCAGTGACTCTCAATTTGAGCTCCTTCTGTCCTCCCGAAAAAAAAAGTGCAATTGCGCGCTGGATAATGAGCCCATCGTGACTATCTCGAACTTTCCGATGTGAATCCCGAATGCTTCGAGGAACTCCCTGCCATACAAGCTTGCGACCATTGGCCCCTACTTCTAAACTGTAGCTGTAATTCTTTGCTTCATCTTCATCACCCATAAATCTTAAAAACGCCATGTACACGGGCATGGTTCCGAGCTGGAAAGCCTCAAAGTGGAGACAGAAATGTTGATTGAAGCAGTTGAAAACCTGCGGAAACATTCACGGTCATTACTATGTGCTTCAGTTTATGTGTTTCAGTTAGGCACAAGGGATAAAACCGCTTTACCGAGGAAGAAAACAACCAGAAAAACAGCTCAACAAATGGCAAGAAAATAGCTCGAAAAGCGAGTTCTCGGTATTTCCTTGCATCAAACTTCAAACAAGATTAATATCACACACATACTAATACACCACGAATCGTATTATAATGAAAATTATTCGTGTGAGGTCAAAATTAGTGCTATTAATTCTAACTCTGGTCCAAATGAGGTGGCTGTTCTTAAACCGCTTAAAGCAGTAGCGTTGAGAAAAAAAACAACTAGTATTATTAACATTATTTTGTGGTCAAAGGGTAACGCTAAAAACAATTCACAGTGTACTTGCATCGTATATTGGAGAGGAAGAGAGAGAGAGAGAATAGGGTACACACCGTTAACATCCAAGTTGCATTTTCCACCTCCTGTGGGTTACCCTTCACATATCGATGATTGAATGTGTTCCCATTATGCATGTCAACCTTGTGGTCATCGCGGAGATGAGCCTAAAAGAGCAAGGAGAAGGGCATTTTGAAAATTTGTCAAAAGGATATTGACGGTAGATGAAGTTCTCTGTGGAACAATAGACACGAGAGAGAGAAAGAGGGAGAGAGAGAGAAAAGAACACATGGAAAGGAAAAATTGTCGAAAAGATCGAATCTGAAAAAAGGACTTTAACTGTAGGTGAAGCTCTATGCCGAGTGATAGACATGAGAGAGAGAGAGAGACACAGAGAGGGAGGGGAGAGGAGGGGAGAGATAAGGAAATAGAGGAGGAGAGAGGAAGAAATAGAGAGGGAGAAATAGAGAGGGATTGAGGGGGCGAGAGATAGAGGGAGAGAGGGGGAGAGAGAGAGGCGCGGAGAGGAAAAGTGAGGGAGAGAGGGAGAGGGAGACAGGAAGAGTGGACGAGAGAGAGGGAGAGGGTGGGAGAGAGAGAGAGAGCAGGTGAGGGAGAGGGAGAGGGAGAGGGAGAATCCCCCACAACACAGCCAACCAAGCATACTAAATTTACTATCTCACGGCCTCCTACGGCTCAGACATTACTGCTAGTAGGAAGTAGACTCTGCAAATTTACTTAGTCGTACTTAAAATACTTAGCTATGACTTTGCCTGTCGAGCAGCATAATAAAATCTCTACCATTGCCCACAGTTTCTAGACTAGAACAACATAAAGAGACCTCAAGATTGTGAGAAAATGTGCAGAAAAGGGAAATACCACAAGAGTTGCAATATCCCCCGTAACAGAACATTCAGAACCGGCATACGGGCAATTATATGCTCGAAAACTGCATTGGCTCTCATGCTTGAGTTTAGTATAATAGGGGAGGATTTCCTTGCAGCCTCGAAGGTGGTGTTTACAAGGTAACTCGAGAGATTCGGCGACTTTCTCCAAAGCCAAACAACGGATATTCCCGAGCTCAAAGCGACAAGTAGGGCAGCGATTGTGAACACGGAGTTTGCAATTGGAACAAAGAGTGTGGCCATTTGGACACTACAAAAGAATGAAAAAAAAAGTCAAAAAGTGATCGACAAGTAGGATAGCACTTATGAACACGGGATTTGCAATTGGAACAGAGAATATTGCCATTTGGACACTATAAAAGAATAAAAAATAAAAAAGGAAAGTCTAAACAATAATGCTAGCACAGTATATTAACTCCTACTATCGAAGCACACCCAAGTAATTCAATTAAGCTTCTTGACATAAGCAAAGATAGTGTCATGGAATACCCTAATTGGTTTTAACTGTTTTCTATCCAGGTTTTTTGAAATCTGAGAAGAACGTACTGTGGACCAAAAATAGACAACACGACATCCAGATATATAGGCTGCGTATGGTCGATTATTTCAATTTGATAGCGAAAGATCAAATGAAAGTCTAGAAAGTTATCCACTATTGTCGTATTAGTATTCAGGAAAAAAAAAATGTGTACAGAACAGAGTTCCGTATGAGACGGTCCCAACAGCTTCCCAAAACAGTCCCAAAACCTCACTACCCAAAAAAATCAAAGATCAATGAAAACCAAAATCTCGAATAGACTGATTTACAGAAATACATACTAGGAATATTTCACAAATTCAACGTTTTTCTGATAACCAGTCAAGCCGTGACTTTTAGACTTATACCTGTCTACTTCGAACATGACACAAAGTAACATTGTCTGAAAAAAAAAGTATGTCATTTACGTCTGAAAAAAAAAGTATGCCTTTTATGTCAGATAAAAAAGTATGCCATTTCTGGAAAAAAAATTACGTCAATGTCTGACGAAAGTACGTTATTTATGTCTAAAAAAACTTATGCAATGAGCCTGGATTCACATAAAACCAATTTCTCCGAAAAAGTGCAAAATTCAAGACGGTATTGTGATTCTGACTTCCAGCACATTATTGCAAACAAAAAACGAAGAAGATTTACAAAACAAAGCATGAACAAAACGGCATTTAGAAAGAATTTAGCAGTTTATAACCAGCTTTCAGCATGGTTAACAAGAAGTTGTATAAAAGGGTCAACAAAAAAGCTGCAAAACGGAGTTGACAAAAAGACGCAAGAATTTGACAAAACCTGCAGAATAGGGTTCACAAGAAGTTGCAAAATAGAGTGGACAAAAAATTGCAGACTACAGTTAACAAAAGTTGCGGAATAGGGTTAACAAAAAGTTGCAAAATGAGATAAACACAAATCAGCAAAATAAGGTTGACAATAAGTTGCAAAATAGGGTTAACAAGAAGTTGCAAGATAGGGTTGATAAAAAGTTGCAAATAAGGTCCGAAAAAAGTTGCAAAATAGGGTAAACAAGAAATTGCAAGATAGGGTTGGCAACAAGCTGCGAAATAAGGTTGACAATAAGTTGCAAAATAGGGTTAACAAGAAGTTGCAAGATAGGGTTGATAAAAAGTTGCAAATAAGGTTCGAAAAAAGTTGCAAAATAGGGTAAACAAGAAATTGCAAGATAGGGTTGGCAACAAGCTGCGAAATAAGGTTAACAAGAAGTTGAAAAACAGGGTTAACCAGAAGTTGAAAAATAGGGTTAACAACAAGTTGCAAAATAGTATTAACAAGAAGTTGCAAAATCATGGTTAACAATTTTAATAACAAAAGTTGCAGATACAAAAGTTGCAAAATAGGCTCACCTGGTGAATTGGTGGAAACATGGACTCCGTACAAACAGGACAATCCAGAAGCTCGTGCATACTTGGAGCCATGATGGACGTTCCTAGCCTCAGAGGCTCCTCACGGCAAGAATCCGAATCATCTTTCAAGCTTCTGTCACATGGATGTCTGTCAGAAACTTCTGACAATCCTCCACCACTGCTGCAAGGTGCCATCAGTACATCCACTCAGAAAATGGTTTAGGGTTATTGCAACCTTTATTTCCACTCCCACACTCTCTCTCCGCCTCTATATTTCTTCCTGCTTTTCTCTCTTTCCCTGCTTTTCTCTCTTTTCTGCTTTTCTCTCTCTCTCTCTTTCTCTCTCTCCCTCTCTCTCCCGTTGACTCTCCTAGGTCAACGAGCAATTACTTCAAAAAACCATAACTCTCTGACGTTAGAAATCCTCTCAATCCTTCCTAATTGACCCTAAACCCTAACCCTAAGTCTTCCTCATTAAATTAAGCTCCATAAATTTAAACCAATGACCTCTCACAAGAAACTCCATCGCCTCTTTCTCTCTGAAGACCATGACAGGAGGACCAACTAGACATATGTTTCATACTTTAATAAAGCAACCGTTGGTAACTCAAAAGTTTCGTCCACAGGTAAAATAATAAAATATGCAAACGAATGTATCAGTATAGTACTGTAGTTGACCATCATGCAGGTCCATGCAGGCAGTTCGTATGTTGCATGCAGTTTTAAAGTGCGAAAAAGGACGCCGTATTTTACTGTACACGTCTACAGCTCGAATGTTATTGTCTTATTGACGAAAAAGGCGCACAAAATGGTCAAAGCGTACTTACAGTACGCACAGAATCTTCATAATACTGACATTTTCAAATGTTTCGCACTTTAAAGCGAGTATATCCTGTATGACGGCCGTTACTTTTCATAACTGCCCGTGAAAATGTGGACATGCCGCCTAACGTGGAGACTAAAATAGACTATATCATAGTTCAAAAGTAGGTGAAAGTAGGCCCATACAATATGCCTATTGTATGCAAAACATACAATATGACTTAAGACCCATATTGTATTCGGACCTATTCGGACCAATTAAAACATTCGGACCAAAAATTGGACCAATTAAAACATTCGGACCAAAAATTGGACCAATTAAAACATTCGGACCAAAAAAATTTATTTACACCGTCAGATTCGGACGATCGGACGGTCTCTGATCAAAGAAGCGATCTAAGAAGATCACATGAAAAGCCATAAAACAACTTACGATAAAGGCGCCGACCGGCCTACCATAAAAACGCCTACTTTTGAACTATGCACTATATAAAGTCGAAACTGGAGAGTCGAAACGTCGCCGACGGCTCCGTCTATTGTGGGCGTCCAAATCAGATTATGTCATGGGAATCTCGAGGATTTGAATAAACCGTCCGATGTACTAATTTTGCGTGGAAGAAATCTCATATTTCGTACGGTGGAAAGATTTTGTAGGGGGCGGATTAGTACGAACATATTGAAATCTCTTTCGCTGTCGTATATTTAAATTTCACGAAAGCGTTCCAAAAGACGCCCTAACTTTGGGTGGATCTGACCCACTAAGAATCCACGTTATCAACCCAGAATCTGAATCAGACCTACGCGATGACTAATGATCATTAATCTAACGAGAATTCTTATTCGTACAGTTTTTCAGGACGAAACGTACTACAAATCGAACGACACGTGTCCATGACGACTTGACGAGCTCCTTGCCCGCGCCACATGTACGCTGACGACATTCCCGCCAAAAAATTGAAGTATCAACGAGGATGTTGACAAAAAAACAAAAAATGCGGTGTGCTACAAATTACCTGTATGGTTAAAAGCACACACCGACAATGTGAATCAATGTGAAGTACTTATTCAATGTAAGAATGCTGATTCGTAAATAGGGTGGATTCATTTGGTCGCGCGTGACGACGCGTCATTTTAGTTTCATTGATATTTATACGCGGGTACGCTTTTATATTTTGTACGAATTTATTTCGTTTCGTGCGAGTATATACATGTCGTACGTCGTCCTTTAACTTGTGTCCAAGTTCAGCGTAACTGTTCGCGATTAGATTCCATTTTTGTCGCTAAGTCAAATGTCGGTGTGTGCTTTCAGTGGAGCTCACGTGAAGTGAGTAACTACCTGCGCGCAGCCATTTTATTTATATGTGGCTGCCTCAGTTTTGTTACAGTAAACCTGCGCCGGCCGTGTGAATTGTTTTTTTTTTCATGACGGTCGACGTTCGCAAGCGCGACAGTTTTTTAACCGCCGTTTCAATATTTCGCCAGTCAAAGTTGTTCGACGGATTGACCGTCAAATCTGAACTTAAAGGTACGTAGCTTGTACGAAACTGTACTTCAAATGTACAATTTCTGACAACTACCTGCGCGCAGCAAAAATCGTCTCTGCGATTAGCAATTCCCTTATTTAATGCTAAAAAAGTAAAGCAATGTACACACTATCAAGATTCATCGTCAAATTTGAAATTTCAATGTCTCCTAAACCAAAGTCCAAGCATCTCAGGATCGGGTGAATTTTTGTACGGAAAAGAAAAGGATATTGTCCTTTTGACCTTTTCAAAAGGCAATAATGGTTTTCGAAAGAGATATAATGTTATCTCAAATTAAATATTCTCTAAATCCATGTCCCAAATCATACTAAGACACTCCATATCTCCGCTTTTCCATCTTTTCTCTACCTTACTACAACAATGACAATATTGTAGATAGTTATCTATCACAAAAAATCAATGTAAAGAGAGAGTAAAACATGAAAAAATGACGATTTAAAAAAAAAAAGTAAAAACAGAAATTGACGATAACTAATGACATAATGCCATTCAAACAATGCCTTAGTAAAGGTAACGTTCCTTTTGCCATACTTTCTTCGAGAGTAATTTCTATGGTTTTACGTTGGTTATGTTTTAAGAGTGAGATGGTCGACGCAACACAAGGTCACCTCGAGGAACACAACTACCACCCATCATAATTTAGAGAAATAATTTTCGGGCAATCAAAAGCGCAGACTTCTACATTTTCTTTCTAATGCAGGTAATCGAAAGGTACCGATCTTACCCTTTGATCGTTGCGGCTCAAATGAAAATCAGAAAAAAATGTGTCGAGAAAAAGAACTTCACTTGCGTGGAGGATGTTTGAATCTAATAACGATCCACGATGTAGTATTTTTGAATAACTGTATAACCAAAATGCAATCACATGGCAATGTTTGTTCACGATTGACGAAAGAGATACCTCCATACCTCTCAATCATGTAGGAATCCTTTGCCGCCTATAAGATATCGAGAAAGCAACCCTAAGGTACATGTGGATTACAACGCTTCTCCCTCTCCCTCTCCCTCTTCCTTTCCCATTCCCTCTCCCTCTCCCTCTCCCTCGTCTACCTCTACTGAAGATCATTACTCTCTATTTAGGCTTTTCAAAAAAAATCGAGGAAATGTAAAGACTTCACTGTCATCAATACATAATACAATTGTATTGGCAATACAATTGTAGTACAAGCAATGTATTACTGCAAAATTATGTTTATTACTGCAATATGTTGTTTGTTTGTTTTTTCTTTTAACAGCAGTATCAATTGTTAGTCAGGTGTGAAAAAACATCTCCGGCTTCCTTTTTGATTCCACTTGTGTCTTTCCGCTATTTTTGCTGTTCGCCAAGGTTTTCCAGAGTTCCTTCTAAGGTTTTGGGGTTTTAAACTCGTTTATACGTAACTCAGGGTTTTTTAGGGTCTTCAATCCGACCAATGGCTGTGTTTGCATATACTGCGAGAGTCTAAAACGGATAGAAATTCACCAAATAAAGGCATTACTCATCTGAAAGTTCTGGCAACTTTTTCTTAGTCCATGTTTTCTTACGTTGACAAAAAGAGCTGTGTTTCCCTGTGCTAAACCACAGGAAAATAAATTGTACTTGTGGTGCAAAAAACGTTTTATTTCCCACCATATCTGTTTTAAGATATATGTTAAGACATTATACAAGTTTGGAAAAGGTAGAGGCTGGAGAGAAGCCTCCGCCCAATTACCATTTCCTGCGATTTAGGTGCTCCATCGAGCCTTTGCTTGTTTGTTACAACATAATAATTCACAATTAAAATAGGCTGTGTTGCAATTCGTCTCTTTTGCGTCTCCTAACCGCAGGTTTCGAAAAGATCCGAGGGTTGCAACTGCCAGTTAGATAATTGCCTCTTTTGGGCATGTTTTTTCTTTTTCTTTTTCTTTTTCTCTTTCTTGCATGCATTCTTTTTCTCTTTCTAGAAGAAGGGAAGGAGTAAAAGGTTTGTTCACAACTGAAGTCCCCGAAGTCATTTTGTTTTTTACCGTCAACCTTCACGCAACACATTCCGTTGGGTGATTTTGTTGTAACTGAACATTTGTTGTGACAGAAAGTTTTGGAAGAACACAGTTCCAGTTTCAGTTCCAGTTTCAGTTTCAGTTCCAGTTCCAGTTTTATGGACTGGAAAGAGGAAGAAAGTGAGACACGCCCGAAATGGTTTACTGAGCTTTCAGATTTTTGAATGATCGAGGATGTCCCCGTCCGTCGCAGAAAAGGCTTGAAAAAGTTTGAAAAAGTTTTACGAAAACTCCGGAGATTCAAACTATAGCTGAAAGTCGCGCTCATTTGCTCGTCGGTACAAGATCGTGGAGGCCTCCACCCTGCCAAAAAAATAATTATTTAATTATTATCCAAACTAGCAATGATGAATTTCAACCCAACAACACCAAGAATATCTCAAGAATAGTTCACACCTGTAAAAACAAACAGAACCATTATATGTAGTTAACCCGTACTATATGCGTCGCATATGGTTTTTTCGACTATGATCCAACGTATATAATACAGGGTTGTCACATATAGTGTTTCCAATTGTTTTCGCACATTCGAACTATGATTTCAAAACCTTTTAACTGCATTTTCCCATTGAGAAACAGACCAACAGGGAAGCGCTCCTGATATGACAGGAGCTTCTTACCAAGCGGGTCGTACCACATGTCTCCCTGTCGCTAATGCCCAATTCACCTGAAAAACGACAACAATTCAACAAGGAACGTCAAAAATCATTTTTATGTCAAAAGACAATTTTTTCAGAGCATTTTCAACAACGTCAAAACAAGACATGAGAGGGAAGGAAGCAAAATCTCCCAATTCACCTTATCCGTTCCTAAACAAAGAGCGACTACATGAGTGACTCCATCATCAATAGCTGTGGTACAGGAAGCTCCAAACTGTTCTGCCATACGCCAAAGAGGATGAGTATGTGGTCGAGCCTCCCCGACCTGTACAAGAGGAGAGAAAAAGAGAGAAAAACAGAAAAAAATCGGGAGTTCATTAGGCAAATTATCACGGTCAGTGGAAACTATCACGGCCGGCGCATGTCATCGCGATTGGTGAATTGCGGAAAGGATAATGGATCTCACGGGAAAAACTCGACTGAATAAAATTCGGCAACCAGAGAGTATTCGCCTCTGTTCTTCTGCCAGAATATTTCGCAGGTCAGCGTCAAACTGAGGTTGGTACTGTTGAAAGAATGCAGCGTGAACTCTCTCCATCACCTGTTTCCCAAAACAAAAATGAGTTACCCAACGAAAAATACACTACAGCCGTCGTGAACTCTCTCCATCACCTGTTTCCCAAAACAAAAATGAGTTACCCAACGAAAAATACACTACAGCCGTCGCCAGTTGTTTAAGAAAGGCTGATACTTACAGCCAATGCACATGCGAGCATCCCGTCAGCTTCTCTTTCATCATGACTCAACTCCAGAAGGGATGGTCCAGAAAGTCCAAACTGTCGTCGACTGCTCGGAAAGTACATGTATCTGCGAGAGTGAGTCCATGGAGTATCATAAGGACTTATATTCGTTTGTTGCCTATATTTGACTTAATATAACTATAAGTCAGTTGCGGCTTTTTTGACCCCAAATCATAAAATAGTGTTCATATGACTAAATAAGAAAGAGGGCCTAAATAAAGCCAATTCACGCGAATAACTAAATAGCAATGGAAGCTGTAGTTAATAAGATCCATCATGTTTCCGCTCATATGGGGATGTTAACTAGAAAAAACTGTCATACAGTCTCTATCTATCGATCTTGTCTTCTGAAGTGTGAATCACAATAAAATGCATTATTTTTTGAGAATTGGAGAAGTTCCCCACCGTTCCACAACGATGAGATTTGTGGCATGCTGTGGCCACACACTGGCTGAATCGTCTAGAATGAGAACCGCAGACTCCATTCCCAAAACTCCCGCGAGATCTTTACTCCTCGGCTTTGAAGGAACGTCCTGTATTCCTTCACCTACCTCGTCTCCCCTAGAAATAACACGTCCCGCAAAAAGATCTCCTGAAGGATCTAGAAGTTTGGCCATTTGGGTGGCATATGCACGGTTTCCCATGGTGTATACGTGGAGCTCAAAAAGGGCACTAGCCTGAAAATATCAAAAGATTTGTTTTTTAGGGGGAAAAAAAAAAAACTTAAACTTCTTGCATAGATGGTCATGAGCTTGGCATAGGCTCCAATGTGAGATTTGTAAAAGAATCCCACTTTAGTCCTAAAATGCAACAAGAAATGTAGCCATATTATGGGTTCTTCCTCTGGCTTTTATTCACACGTAACCTGACAGTGCCAAAATTGCCTTGTAATAATATGAATTAACGACGTAGAATATGGCCTTGTTCTCCAAAATTTAGAAGTATGGACTGACACATGATATTTATCTAGGCATGAGAGCGTGGCATATGCTACGATTGGTATAAACGAGCAAATGCCTCTGTTTTCATGTATATGAAAATGGTTGGTCTGTATGGCTTAATAAGGAGTAGGATGAGTTTGGGCAATGGAAAACAATGGTATACCCTTGCGAGAAACGTCCAGATACCAGGCCGGAGTTTGGTCCACATAGCCATATGAGGAAAACGGTAAAGCTCACGTCGTTTACCACCTTCTCGAGCAACACGATTTTTCTCCAACGTTTCTGAAACTTTTAATCGTTTCTGCCACTCCTCTTCAACCTCACCAAACTGCATTCATGCCCCTCCCCACCACGGGCATTTAAGGCAGTTATCCAACTTCTAATGAATAGTAGATTCCAAGATCCTTGAGACTAACACAATAATATGCATAAGCCCTACATGTATCATCTTGGACATGTTTCATTCTTTTTTCCAAGACTGGAGACTCAAAATTCCATCCAATTTGACAAAAGCTTGAATGGTGGACATGGCTTGAGCTGCTCAGAGAAGCCAGAAGCCCCTTCAATTTGCTGTAAAAAAAGCTAACAGAATGGTCAACTAAAACGTGAACTATTAACCTTTCAGTTAACTGTTTTAACTTAGTTAGAAAGACCGTACAGTTCATTGCTGTTAGTTTTCACCTTTGCAGAATTAAGGAGTGTGTGATCTAGATCCAGAACAAGGCAAAGCTTGCCGGCTCGCAGCATTCTCTCTTGTTCCCCCATTCGTCTCTCTCTTTCTGATGCCCCAAAGCTCTGATCCACTTGCTGAATTCTTTGTCCCGTCAAATCCATTTGTTGAATCGATTGTCCATTCAATTCTGTATCCCACTCTCGAGGGACTTTTTCAATAGAAGCCTCCACATGCCCTACCTCACTCAGATTGCTGCCAGGATCCAGAAGCTCTCCATACTTAGCCTCACTCCCATTCAGGCTTTTCCCAGCAGTCGAAGAGGCAAGAAGTGTCAAATCTCCAATCCTTTCAGATCCATTGACAAGATGGGAACCACTTATTGAATTTAACTCTAAATGGGAGCCTGAATGCATATAATTGACATGAATATCTGGTAACATACTGCCTGTTTTTACGGCATGTATAGGGGGAGTGAGAGACCGTAAAGGAGAACCTCCAACCACTGGACACCCTTCCATATTACTGTTAACGCCATTTATTAACTTTTGTCCTCTTTCCTCTCCACTTTCCCTCAAAGCTCTACGAGGATCACGATGGCGCAAGCGACTTCGTCCAGCTTCCTCTTTCTGCATCTCAAACAGGCAAGTACGCCAACCCAGAATATAAAATCAAAGGAGGTCAAGAAGTTCATTTCAACATTCTGGTGAAAATGAATGTGAACACGCTTTAATCATAAATTGCAAGGTATGACCTGTGAAAGCCTTTGACAACTTACCAGATTTGTCCCATAATCATGTGTAGGACCTGAGGGTGCTCCGGCCTCGGGAGCAAGCAAAAATCCGTGGCTATCACTTGGATATCCCTCCCTACCGTTCCTGTCAATAAATGAAGCTAGAGAGTCACTCTCCTGGAAAACCTGGGTCTGGTTTGTGAGGCCTACAGGTGCAGGTGCTTCTGTCTCAGACAGACGTAAAACTCCATGACTATTATTAAAATCTCCCTCAAAACCACTACCTTTGTCGTTGATGATTAGAGACGGACTCTCCTGCAACGCATGGCTTTGGCTTTTCAGACCTGAAATTGCTCCGGCCTCAATAACAGGCAAAATCCCTAAATTATTGTTAGAATTTCCGTCCATACTGTTGATGCACCCGACAACACTTGTCGCAAGATATGGACTCTCCCCAAAAAACTGTTGTTGGGTTGCTATAACTTGAGTGCCTGCTGGGTCTTCGGTTAAAGTTTGACCAATTGCTCCAATTGCCCTCTCGTCCTCCATTTGCAATCTCTTGGGAATGGAATCTATTAAATCATTTCCAGCTCTATCAGCAAATTTTCTTTTCAAGTTCGGAACTAAACCAGCAACTTGAATGGAAAAATCTTCATCAACTACCATTGCAGATCTTCTACGAGGATCTCGAGTTGTAACTGTATTTCCAGAACGTACAACACAAGGAGGCAAACCATCCTGGAAAATTTGCTGGGAGGAACTATATGTTTCAAGACCTGAAGAATAGGATTGACTATCCTTCAAACTTGTGCTCACAAGTGGGTCAGATTTCCAACCGGAAGAATCTCCTCGGACATCCTGACCTTTCAAAGTATCTGATGGGCGTATCACTTTTATACCTATCTCATTTTTATCTTCTTCCTCGTCCTCTTCATCCTCCTCATCTCCTCCAGGAGTAGGGCTTGGCATCCTCTGCAAAACATGAACATTGCGATTATACTGACGTCTGTCTTCCATTCTACCATCATTTGAATCGTCAAAAACATGTGGTTGATTCTGCTGTTGTGGTTGCAGATGTTGTGATCCTTTGACCACTTCTATTTGATCTCCACTCTGCCAATTGTCCTCCTTTTTGGAAGAATACAAATGGTTTTGAGAAAAATTGACCTGACCACTGATTCCTGAAATAGCCGAGGTACCGGAAACTACCAATTTGACTGTTAACTGGCCATCATCTACATTAGAACCCTCAACAGGAAAACTATCTCTTTGGGTGTAGTTTTCAAGAACAGGGGAAACATTGTAAACATGCTCTTTTTGTGACTGAATATGCCCAGTTTGCTCTGTCCCAAGTTGAAAAGCACTCGGCTGTAAGCCATTCTTTTCATTATTTACAACATGGAAAACTTCAGAATGCCTCGGAGTTTCATGACGGTAGACTTGAAGAGGAGCACTGGCATTTTGTGGCCATGTCCAACTAAGGGCTTCTAGGGTTTTTGCGGAAAAATTTGTTTCAGAATCACCAAGGACAGATCTCGAATTTTGGGCAAAAGCAAAAGCAGCGGCAGCTATAGCTGCTGCATCTGCCGCTTGTTGGGCATCCACAAGATTACCGAAAAGTTTAACGAGGTCTTCTTGATGATTCCCAACGACGGACGGAAATTGCACATTGATGTGCTCAGGTTTGGTGATCATAGATTCAGAGGAAGGAAAAGTGATCGTGTTTTGAAGTGGTTTTGCAGCAGGAATTGTTTCTGATGCGACAGACTGGCTTTTGACTTGCTCAATTAAAGTGGCTTCCTGCTCTAATAGTTCTTGCCGATCACTTTTTATCCTGCCAGTTCGGTTACTTGCTTCAAAGCTCCTCCTCATCGCTTCTATCTGCATCGCAAAGGAAACACCTTTTCTTCAGTTCAGCAGCAAGAAGCTAAAATGATCGGGATCTGTTCACGGCCGTTTCTTATACCTTTCTATAGTTTTTGGCAGGAATGACACAGAATAGACACAGTTGTCACTCGAGTTACCTTTAGTAACACGAGTGTACAGTTTTCTATTTCACACTAAATAACAACACATTACTCAAGTTACTCATCGAATTGACTCATCATACCAAAAGTAAAAACAGAGCGCGTATTTTAAATGATTATTATTTTTCCCATGTGGGTTAGAATAGCACCTCTGTGGCCTGTTTACGAGTGAAGAGCCTCTCGCGATTGGCCCAAACGATTTCCATCAAACTGTACAAATTAACAAAAACCAAACCATTAGCCAAAAACAAAAACTTAGTATTCTGGCGAAAACGTAATGGTTATAAAATCTTCATTGCATGCAAAATGAACAACACTGTGGTGAAAATTTCATGCAAAATAAACAGCAATTTTGTGGTGGAAAACGCACTCTGTAAAAGGTCCGTGAAAACCCTCCTGCTCTCGTCCACTAGCCGTGTTTGCTACCTGGCAACACCACACGCATTTTTTTTTCGGTCAGTCCCTCAGTTAAAGAGTCTGGCTAGAAGAACGAAATTTGTGTAAAAACCGTCCAAAGCTTCAACGATCATCCTAATTCCAGCCCAAAAAACAAGCAAAAATTAGATAGTTTAAGCATCTTTTGCAATAAAAAAAATTGCAGAGGAAACAATTTGCAGAGGAAGTGATTTGGGGAGGGGAGAAAACAATCTGCGGAGAAAGGGATTGGAGAGAAAAAAAATTATATACAAGAAGATTTGGAGAAGAAAATATTTGCAGAGGAAGTCATGTAGAGAGGAACAAATTTGCAGAGGAAGAGATTTGGAGAGGAAAAGATTCACGAAAAGGGGGTTTTAGGGGCTGAAAAAGACCGCAAAAACAGAGCGAAGACTGGAAAATGTCTGTCTGCTCACTGTCGCCACATCTCCAAGAAGCTCTTCAGAAGAGGCAATTTCCGACGAGCCTACCAAATCGCCCAGAAGACTCACGGCTCGTTTCATTTGTCGACAAACTGAAGTCAGAGATCTGCAACTACAAAAAAATATAAGAGATCTTTTTCCTTTTTCTTTGCTATTGTCGAAACTCTAGCGCCAAGAAAATCGCCAGAAAATCATCTGAAATTGCCGAAAATTGTCGAAAATCATCGGAAATTGTCAGAAACTTTTGGAAATTGTAAAAAAAAAAACGAAATCGGAACATTTTCAAGTCCCAAAAACTCTAACAGACTTTCCTGCAACCTCTTTTGCTATTATCTTACTCATTCAACCACTAATACTGGCAGCCAAACTGCTGTGATTAGTGAAGTGTTAACAACAATAACAATAAAAATGGCCCGAAAGCATTTTAATAACAAACTGCCAGAGTAAAGTAAGAAAATAAAAGCTAGGAGAGGTCTCTCATCCACCTGGCTATGCAACAAAAGCAACAATCCGAAACGACACAAACATGTCAGGCTTTTTACAACATAAAACAACCCTAATGACTACTCGAATATACCGTGGCCATTCTGTTTTTCATCAATATTGCTGCAACCAATAAACACAACCTGCAACTCAGCTAAAGTTTTTACAATAAAATAGCACCAATAGTTTCCCGGAAATAGAGCTCCTCACACTCATACAATGAGTGTGAGAGTTGAGCATCGCTGGAGCTAAAATAAAAAGTTGAGCTAAAATAAAAAGTTGAGCTTTTGTATGCTACACAAGCATACAGTTCAACTGCATATGATCGTCTAAAGAGTAGGGGTGGAAAAGGGGGAGGGGGGAAGGGGGGGAGGGAGAGAGGGAGGGAGGGAGGGCGGGAGGGAGTGAATGTTAAGTGACTAAGTGTATCTGAATGGACACAATACCACAACATTACGACAACTCGATTGTAATGGGATAAGTTAACTGTTTCAGCCTTATAAACACAAAAACCCCAAAAACCCTACTAAAAAAACCCTTCAAAGCCCTAGATGACAGGACACTATGAATACTATAACATACTATGAAGTACTATTCATGAATATGAAAGTATGTTAAGTACATAGAGTATGTATAGTATGCATAGTATGAATAATATGTTGAGCATCTATAGTATGTATAGAATATGTTGGATGTATAGCATGCATAACATGTATAGTACATGCAGTATGTATAGCATATAGTAATGTGTAGAATGTATAGAATATATAGTATATACAGTAAGTGTAGTATGGTATGTATAGTATCCGTAGAAAGTATAGTATACGTAGCATGCATAGCATGCCATAATATGTATAGCATGCATAGTATGTATAGAATGTATAGAATGTATAGAATGTGTAGTATGTATAATATGTATAGCATGTCTAATATGCATAGCATAAATAGTATGTATAATATGTTGTGTACAGTATGTATATTATATATACTGTGTAGAGAATGTATAGTACGTGTATAGAAATGCCATTAATATCCAATTGACTACCTTCCTACCTCTGAGCATCTCTTACTCCAGTATTCTGCAAGAGTTCCTGGGCAAATTGTAGCAATTTCCATCTCTCCTCCTTCTCTGTCTCCAACTTCTGCTGATCACCTCTCTGGACAATTACGTCCTCTCTCTCTCTCCTACGTACAGGAGCTGTTTCTAAACCAAAAGATTGATTCAACTCCCTCCCACTCCTCTCCTTCACTCTCCCAAATCTGAATGCATCTCCCTTCTCAAACCTTTCCCTCTTGCCAGTTCTCAAGCCATCGTTTTCCTCCCTCTCTCTGTCCCTTCCCCTTTCCCTTTCTCGCTCCCTCTCTCTTTCCCTCTCCCACTCCCTCCCCCGCTCTCTCTCTCTTTCCCTGTCCCTCTCCCTCTCCCGCTCTCTCTCCCTCTCCCTTTCCCTCTCCCTCTCTCTGCCCCATTCCCGCTCTCTGTCCCTTTCCCTGTCCCTTTCTCTGCTCCTTTCTCTACTCCTCTCCTTTTCCCTCTCCTTTTCCCTCTCCTTTTCCCTCTCCTCCCTCTCCTCCCTCCCCTCCCTCTCCTCCCTCTCCTCCCTCTCCTCCCTCTCCTTTACCCCATCCAAAGCAAACCTCAGTGGTCCAATCCTTTCCTTTTGAAAAATACTGCTAAAACTGCTCGTTTCTGTTTCTACTACCTTTTCTTGCTGTTCCTCTCCTTCTATCTCTCCCTCTTCTAACTCTCCTTCTTCTCTCTCTCCTTCTCCATCTTCAGCAGCTGTTGTATTATGTGCGGCTTGAGCCCATGCCAAACTATATAAGGTGACTCCTCCATAGCCATTTGTACTTTGCCAATGGGGAGAATTCCAGGAAGAACTTGAATCTTTGCCAAACTCTAAGGATGGAGGAGGAGATTTCCATGCAGCCATGAAGATGTAAACAAAAAATTTATGTATATATAATATATATAATTGAAATAATATCAATCAAGTATAGCAAATTAGTCTCATATTCAATAGTCTCATATTCAACTACTTTGAAGTTTTGATCAAATGAAGGGAAGGACAGATGTTAAAATTGTGAAGGCATGTGAGCATTGTGACTTCATGAATCAACATATATAGACTTCTGCACTCATAAACAGTTTTGACAGTACAGTATACAATACAGTACAATACAGTACACCGTGAATCGTCGTTAGCGTTAATGTTTTTTTCGTCTCTTAATATATCTTTTCTCCGTACACACATGTCGGATTGTGGATCTGACGGTTGCGATTGAAAGGTAATATTCTCATTTACGAATGGCGGTCTTAAATTGAAAATTGGACAAATGTGTAATGTGAAAAGATGTTTTCAGTGGCGAAAACTTTATTAACGCTAATTACGATTCACGGTGTACCGTACTATTACCTAGAACAAGGTACAGACGTACAGTAGACCTCCTATCGCTATTAGTGTTGGTATTTGAGTTTTTTCTTCGGAACTTAAAAATATATTTTCTCTGTACACACTTCCCCGATTTCCAAATGGAGACCGCCAGTGGAACGTGAAAATCTTGCCTTTCAATGGCAACCGTCAGATCCATAATCCTTTAAGTGTGTACGGAGAAAGATGTTTTAGGTGGCAAAAAAATACATTAACACTAATAGCGACACACGGTGTATATTACTGACGCCTTCAGCCCGGTTTGGAGCATATAAAAACGTGACGAAGGGTGTACGAACTCTATCGTGTGGTTCAAACTTTAAATACGAGCATTATTTTGTACGATTATTTTTTCAAGTACGATGTTAAAATAACAATCACTCACCATACTCAGCAAAAGCCAGAAGGACAATCCATAAAAATTGCGGGATATTTTTGCCTTTCTCGATAAATGAGCGGGCGCGGCTGAATCTGCTCTTACTTTTCGAAAATCCCCGATTACCGGTCACTAAAGTTCAGAACTACAGTACAGTACACCGCGAATCGTTATTAGTGTCAAAGTTTAAATAGTGTTGAAGAAAATTTACTGTACTTGATGCTAGTGTTGTGTATCGGTAAAAAACTTATCGCGATAACACCGATACCGATAGTTATCGGTTATCGAACGGTCAGAGCTTCCGATATATCGGTCTGGGACCAACAAATTCCATATCGGCGATAACTTAAAAAATATATAGTATGCATACAATAGTACTTTATAACATACTGTATTATTTTATTGATTTTATATAGCGTGGCATGCCACGTATGAAAATCTGTTCCGTTACATTTTAACTGCAATCTAATACGGTAAACGCAGCACATAAAAGCTGGCCGGTTAACTGAACAAAAAGTTTACGGCGACGTACGTAAATTTACTAAAAAACTGGTGAGCATGGAACTGGAAAAGGACAGCTGACACAAAAGTACAACGGACGCAAAAAAACATTCTGCGCGCCGCCGGAATCGAACGGACGACTTGGAATGAGAAAACACGAACGGACGGGCCAGCGTGAGCGCCGGCATCCCGGAATGGCTCTTTTGGCAGCTTTTGCCAAAAAAGCCGACAGATTGACACGTGGCAGGTCCCCAGTGGATCTCAAGGAATTAAGGGACAAAGCCATGGCTTCGGATGTGAAAGGTACATCGTTTTTACTGGATCCGTATCATAATCGTACAGATTTCATGGCGGCTACGGTACTTTCTATGCTTGAACACGTCCAGAGAATATGACGTACAGTTGAGTGTACATACCGTACATTTATCTGTACGGTCCGTACAGTTATCGCCGATAATTATCGTTTTCGGCATTATCGCCGATAAGTACCCGATATTATCGGCTACTTATCGGCGATAAGAACGATGTCGATATATTGTACCAATATATCGATTATCGGATACCCGAAAAAAGGCCCATATCGGTTATCGGTAAATCCTTACCGATACACAACACTACTAGATGCTAATTAAGAATTTGATTTTTTTTTTTTAAAAGGTGTATTATAATTTCGGCGTTAATGCTAATTTGGGAACAGCAAAAATGGAATTTTCACCGTACGATTATATACATTACACCGCAAATCGTAATTAGAGTAAATTACTCTAATTCGGTCGCTCGAAATTTCGACTCTATCACATCAAATAGAATAAATGATTCTAATTTTTTCATTATTCTATTTAAGGTAAAGTTTAATTAGAGTTTTTAATTCTAATATATGTTCATTTTAAATAGTGTGGAGTACGGATGACATCCGTCCGTGCAAAATTGTACTTTTATAAATAAAAAAGTACAAATAATGATTTAATACAGGCCATTATCATGTAACTGCGTTTTAACAATCCGCGCAGTGCAAACGTCATAGTGATGATAAACTGTACGTTTTGTCAGATTCTGTACGAATACCTTATTTACAGTAGAGGATATTAACTTGCCAAATTAGAGTACACCGCATAAATTAGAGTAAATTCCTTTCTGAAACAGTTCTATCACATAAATTAGAGTAAATTACTCTAATTATTTTTTTCTCTTTTTTTACTCTAATTTTTTCATTACTCTAATTACGATGCGCAGTGTAGTATATGTATCCGTACAAAATGTAAGAAATCATACGCCGTCGTGAATTTAAAATATCCGTACCTACCATACTAATTTACGTGTCAAAATTATCCCGTTTTTTTTAGCGCGCACGTTCCTATGCGTGTGCGTCTGTTATAATTCTTTTTTTGTAAATTTTCACTTGAAAAGGTACATTTATGTACGATCGACATCGACCGTACACCACTCTATCTACATTTTATTGTACTTTCGGGCTTTACGCTATTTTGTACGGTACCTTAATTAACGTCAAGGAAAAATTAAAATCATGTATCCTATTTGAATAAAAAAATCAAAATTTTAAGAACCCAAATTAGAGTTATTGACACTAATAACGATTCGCGGTGTATCTGCCCAAGCGTGAAATCGTAAATAGTTGAGAAACACATGGAACCGTGAGACTTTTCCGTACGCTACACCGCGAATCGTAATTAGAGTAAATTACTCTAATTCGGTCGCTCGAAATTTCGACTCTATCACATCAAATATAGTAAATGATTCTAATTTTTCATTATGCTATTTAAGGTAAGGTTTAATTAGCGTTTTAATTCTAATATATGTTCGTTTTAAATAGTGTGGAATACGGACGACGTCCGACCGTGCAAAATTGTACTTTTATAAGTAAAAAATTACAAATAATGATTTAATACAAGCCATTATCATGTAACTGCGTTTTAAAAAACCGCGTAGTGCAAACGTCATAGTGACGATAAACTGTACGCTTTGTCAGATTCTGTATGAGTACCTTATTTACAGTAGATAATATTAGCTTGCCAAATTAGAGTACACCGCATAAATTAGAGTAAATTCCTTTTTGAAACAGTTCTATCACATAAAATAGAGTAAATTACTCTAATTATTTTTTTCTCTTTTTTTACTCTAATTTTTTCATTACTCTAATTACGATGCACGGTGTACCGTTTAGTACGAAACCCTGAGCAAACTACAAAACATAAAATGTACAAAAAAATGATAAGAGCATACGTCATTTTGGCTAGACGCAAGCGCTTAAAGTCAGCTTGTCACATAGATGTCCTTTGCGCATAACACGCACGGATTAAACTAACGATTACTACGTAAAGTGCGCATCAAACGATTTTGGAATTTTTTAAATTCGTACCTTATTTTTACTTTCAAATTTCAAAATTTTTAAATATTCAATACATAAAAAAAAATGAAAAGTTCAACGAACTAGCAGCGAGCGGCGGAATTTACGGCGTCTCCAACGGCAGCTTCCTTCTGAAGACGGAGTGGAGAACAAATAAACATATGCGCGCGCAAATGACGCAAAACGACTCAAGGAAGCCGCCGTAGGAGACGTTGTAAATTCCGCCGCTCGCCGCTAGTTCGTTGCAACGAACTAGCGGCGAGCGGCGGACTTTACGGCGTCTTTAAAAAGTTCAGCGAACTAGCGGCGAGTGCCGGAATTTACGGTTTCTTTAAAAAGTTCAGCGAACTACTGTAGCGGCGAGCGCTCGAATTTTAGGCGTCTCTAAAAAGTTCAGCGAACTAGCGGCGAGCGCCGGAAATTTACGACGTCTCTAAAAAGTTCAGCGAACTAGCGGCGAGCGTCGGAATTTAAAGCGTCTCCAACGGCGGTTTCCTTCTGAAGAGAGAGTGGGGGACAAATAAAAATACGCGCGAGCAAATGAAGCAGCGTCATTTTTTTAATGTCCGTACAATTTTTCGTACAATCTGAGACGTACGAAATCTACGAAATTTACGAAACTAGCGAATAATACGTAGTTTTCGGGAAAAAGTCCAAATCCGTACGAATAGGAACTCTATGGCTTGTCAAGAATCGTACAATCTACGTAAATAGTACAAAAATTGGTAGTGTTGAGTCAGAAATTTTTGGTCAATCAGTTTACAAACAATGACCCGCAAAAAAGTATAGTCGGCCGGTTACAATTTTTCCGCGGTTGTGGACGTCGACCGTCAAAAGAAAACAACAATCGACACGGCTGGCGTTGTGTTACGCTCACAAAATGTGTTTTTCTCTTTTAAAAGAAACCGATTCCTCTGGGTAGGGTTCCAATTCGTGCCTTATCACATGAAAAGGTCCCTTTCTTTTCTCCAATCCTTACATAATTGTAAGATGCCCAAAATTTAAATGAAAATACCTACTATTTTTTGCATAATCGTAGAAAACCTTTGCGTAGGAGAAAATAATGATGAAAAAGCGTTCGAAACAAAGTGCTTACACTATGGCATCCATGTAGCTTTTGTTCAAAAATTTATTAGAGGAAAGTGGTGTAACAGGATCTCCTACCTCTCAGAAAATCCCATTACTACAAACAATTCCAACCACACATTCCACACATTGGAAAATACACATCCACATTGGAAAACACTCACATAAGGATAACTTTAAATTAGAAGAAGCTTCTGTCCACATAACATTAGCTTGGTCTCTTGCCCTCGTGGCTCAACCCTTCAATTTAAAGTGTTTCCTCTACTCTCCACTCTTAATAATTCTATCTCTTAACTACTAAAACACTATTTAGTTAGTAAGAGATTTCAATGCAAAAATGCCTTTTCTCCAATTTGGTATTAATCGCTCAGGACCAAGATCAGCTGGAATTTCCACAAACTTCTCCCAAGGAAAAGATGTCTACTCTCCTCTTACACTTCACTATTTATCCATCATCGCCCTGGACTCGCCAGGCCAGAGTCAACGCTCCGTTTTAACAGGCTTTTACCTGGGCCAATCATTGATCAGCAAAGACTCAGACTGACCAATGCAAAAACGTGCGAAATCTCTTACTAACTACTTAGCGCTTTACTAACCAATCAAACGTTACGTTTCACTACGTAACATTTACGTGCAAAATTGCGCGCCAAACGAAACGCGACTTCGCACGAGCGTGCGTAACAAATTTCGCACGCGAAACTTCCAACGAAATTCCCTTAAGTGAAAGTGACGTTTCGTACTATAATTTGTACGAAACGAAGCACCGTGCATACTAAACGTTTCATTAGAACTTTATGAAACGTACGCGCGTAATTTCGGTACTAATTTGACCCTTAACCCGTTTCAATGATACCCACTTGTTATTTAGACCCCACGCTGTCACCTAAATACACCCATCGCTATAACTTTTAAAATATAACTCCAAATAGCGTGATTCTTTCGCGGACGTCTACCAATTTTAGTACTCTATAATCATAACACCTAAATACCCATTTATAAACAAGTTCGATCCGCTATTACTGTTACAAGTGGCTTGGGCTCGACACTTTTATTTACATGTGGTTGTTACGGTTTAGTTATCGTAACACTTAGGTCGACTATGTTGATTGTTGCTTTTGTATGGCATTCGACATTCACAAGAGCATCAAAAATTTAACAGGTTTATAACACTTCTTTTAAGGTCAAAGTTAATCAACAGATTGACTGTCAAATCTTTACTCACCTGAACCAAAGTTTTAATATAGGGTATGTAGGTTATGTTACTTTGTAATGGGTAACGTAAACGCTTGCGCCCAACAAAAATGACGCATGCGCTTATCGTTTCTCAAATGAAAAATACTTGAACTGTATGATTGTATCGTTTACCTCGATGCTTTGTGGGGAGCCAAACTGAACGGAAAGACAAACCAATTTTCCACAATTTAATTAATTTCTATTGTCCAGTCCGGTTTTGTCAATTTGAAATTTAAAAAATGAAAGTAAGATGTGAAAGCTAAAGAGGAGAAGGTTGGAGTATGCAAATGAACTAAAGCAAATAATGACTTTTGTGGATGGAGAAACCAAATCATTATCACGTGAAAATAATATTTTACAACTCAACGACTAAGAGGCTTACACATGAAAACTTGTACAATTAATGAGGGCAAAACTTATGTTACAAATGTAACGATCTACTGTATTATAAGCATTCAAAGCTTCATCTTCGAAGACCAACCAATCTCGATAGGTATCTTACAATTCATGAATACTGTAAACCACAATCTAACCACCACCTCGAGCACCTATCAATTGGCTTGATAACTGCCATCAAATGAAAGAAGCGTAAAAATATCTCAAACCCTTCAAGAAATATTCCCATTTAGGGGAATATTCCAAGTGGCAATATTGAGATACGCAATAAAGGCTTATACTTCGGACAACATATAAAAACCACTAGCATCAGACTCATGAGGTGGGAGATCATAAATTATCTCATATACAGTGTTAAACGACCCATTTGAGAGAGGAGGAGGAAATTTAATAGCCTATCTCAAAACATTTATTAGACAATGTTGAAGGGCCCACTTGAGAGAGGGAGGGAAACGTCAATAACCTTAATAAAAGTGTACAAGCTTAAAAGTAGAAGTATAAGGGGACAAAGGGGTGGAAGGTGACAATAAAAGGCTTAAAGGACCATAACATAACAGATGCAGGGAAGTAGGGGTATACACTTATATATACGATCATTTTAACATTTGATGACGGCTCTTTATCAAAACATTGTCAAGCCAGATTAAGAAAGTAACCAGAAACGCAAGAAACTGCTTTGATTGACAATCACTTGGATTTGTGGGTGTTGTGAAAAGGGTGAATAAGCGTGTGGTATAGAAAGATGAGGAGTGAGATCGAGGTAAGTACATTGGGCATTGGAGATGTGAAGGGGCCGTTGGTGATACCCCAAACAAAAAACTCTATATTGAACCAACACGCCAAACAATAATGCGATATCGATTTGGGGAAAATGGCTCAAAGGTTTTGGGGAGAATGGCTCGAAGGTCGGGGAGAATGGCTCGAAGGCCGGGGAGAAAAACATTGAAGTGTCTCGAAAGCGTTTAGAAAATCATAAGAAAACCACGAATCCTCATAATAACACTAATCACTGTATAAAGCGATGCGAGATCTCACGGTCGAAGGGTCCAGAGGATAACGAGAATAGTCCAATGACCCTATACAATAAGTTTTGCTTTTGCTTAAGAGAATGGCTTTTAGGGTTTTATGTCACACATCGTTTTACCTTCATTCCGCCAGTCTTAAGACCATGGGTGAAGGTAAAGAAGTCACCGGAGGCAAGTATGAATGAATCATAAGACTTATGTATGGTTTTTAGATGGAAGGGAACATTCCTATATATCAAGGTGCGCCTTATAAATATTATATTTTAGTGACTAAAAAAAAGAATTTGTACACACAAACGAAGGAGTTAGGAATTAGGGAGGGCTACAACGTTAAGTACCAAAGGTAGATGTAAAAGAGGTAACAACACACCACAATACGTCACAATGCACAGCGGAAAATACCAAGGATCTCCCCGTAGCAACAGCAAGAGCACACAGAACTCACAGACAAAGTTGGGCTTTGTTACTTGAAAGAGAGTACAAGGTTGCGCTAGCTTCAAATTTATCAGTCCATCTGGATCACTTATCCTGTGGCCTTCATCTGGACTTTATCTGAATGCGTCGATCGCGTTGGAACATGAGAGAAAGTTCATTGTTTCGGGTTGAAACAGACACTCAAGACACACGAGAACGACAACGATGCCCCTCTAGGAACCATAAAAGGCGACACGTAACACTGCATAACACCACACAACAATGGAGAAAATGTAGA
>JBBHKE010001180.1:110643-151036 GCA_037447655.1 Zygnema cylindricum
ATTTCTTTCCTTCACTCCCCTCACTCCTTCTTCTTCAGTATCAGCATCTGTTCCTTAATTCAGGACTTCTTGTCTTCAAGTTCGTCTGATAAGGAATGTATGACAACAAGAAACCAGATTTTATCTGGCGTCTTCGGTGGGTTTGATAGTACGTTTTTCGATTCATTTTTATCCAGCTGCTTGTTATCAAACCTTAGATGATGTCATAGGGTTTATTTATGTTGATTATTCCATGAAACCCTAAATGTTGTTTGTTGCGTCTGTGTACGCATATGGAGGATGCATTTCATATGATTGTTCGTCGACCTATTTTTACTTAGCTTTTTGCATGATAGTTTGGGTGGCTTCTGCGGTCTATTTTAGACCAAAGAACAACAGTATGTAAGGAATAGTCTGCTTGAACTTCTGTTCTTCAGGACTTAATTCCTTGTCTACGACTATGACTTCTTCTTCCTCACTCCCCTCACTTCCTTTCTTTAACTCGATTGGAGTTGTACAACTATTAGCTTTATCCATCTGAAATTTTTCCAGCATATTCCCTATTACTTTCTTTTGAGTCAATCTTATAATCTTTCTTTCTCGGTCTCTTTCTACTTGAATTCCCAAAACATATTTTGCTTCCCCTATATCTTTTTTTTCAAATCTCCCCTTAAGATCGGTTTTAAGTTTATTAATTCTTTTCATTGATTTACTTAAAACAAGCAAATCATCAACATAAATTGCAATAAATATAATACCTTCCTCATCTTTAAAAAAAATAGATTGAGTGATCTGAGTTGATCCAGATATATCCTTGACCGGTAAGAAACTCATCAAGTTTCTTATTCCACTATCAAGGCGCCTGTTTCAAACTGTAAAGAGATTTAATCAGCCGATATACCTTACTCTCCTCCCCTTCCTCCACAAATCCTTCGGGTTGTCGCATGAAGATCTCCTCTTCCAACTCTCCATGCAAAAAGGTTGTCTTGATGTCCATCTGGTGCACCTCCATGTCTTCTGTTGCTGCTAGACTAAGAAGTATGCGGAGGGAGGGAAATGTGACAACCGGGGCAAAGGTTTCCTCGTAGTCGATTCTTTCTTTCTGTGTAAATCCGTTTGCCACTAATCGGGCTTTGTAACGCTCAATGGTGTTATCCGGGTTCAGTTTTAATTTGAAAACCCACTTACAACCCATTAGTTTTTGGTTAGGTGGACAGTCCACCAGCTCCTAAGTATCGACTGCCATAATTTAGGCCATCTCCTGATTGATGGTTGTCTTCCACCAGTTCCTTTCTGGACAAGTCATCGCCTCTCCATAAGTTTGAGGTTCATTTTGATGAGATAGTTTTGTTACCTTGTTATTAACCTGTTTTCTTGCAATCTTTTGCTACTTCACCTTCCCCCTTCAAAATCTGTGGCCGAAATAGATGGTTCTCGTGGGTTCTTAGGAACAACCTCAGCTTCTCCCTTATCCCTTGATTTCGAATCAATTTCCACCACATCTTCCGCTTTGGGTAGAGTTGTCACTAGAGTTTTAGCAACCGAGTCCTTTTTGGTCTAATTTGTACATGCAAGAATGTCATCTTCTCTAAAACCTGGATAGTTAGGAAGCTCAAAGTCATCGAAATTTTCTAATAATATTTGATATTTACTGACTTTGTATACTTGAATGGATCCACAGACTTTCCTTCATCCATAGCTACTAGATGCTTTACTAAGATTATATCTTCCCTTTTTAGATCGTAAACTCTATATCCTTTAACATCCTCATCATATCCTAATAAGTATCTTGTTTTTCTTTTAGGATCTAGCTTCCAATTAGACCGATCCGTATCTAGACTGAATACTTGACTGACGAAAACCTTTAAGTGAGATATGTATGGTATTCAGCCGGTCCATCTCTCATAAGGTGTTTGATCTTTTATAGCTGAGGTAAGATCTCTATTTTTGAGGTAATTAGCACAGTTCATTGCTTCTGCCCAAAACCTTTTTCCTATCTTCTTATCCGACAACATACTTATAGCACTATCATTTAGTGTCATATTTAATCGTTCAGCTACCCCATTCTGTTCCGGGTTTTTTGGAACTGTCTTTTTGTGTTGAACTCCATCTTCCCTCAGAAAATCCTCAAACAAGTTAGAACTATACTTTCCACCATTGTCACTCCTTACTCTCTTGATTAGATTTTCATGGAGTTTTTCGCTCCATGCTTTATATTGTCTAAAATAATCCTGAGCTTCTGACTTGTTTTTCAAAAAATACACCATGGAATACCGAGACATATCATTAGTGATAGTCATCATAAATCTCTTTCCCCTCCGGTGAGGGCACTTTGGCCGGTCCCCAAATATCTGTGTGTACTAAATCTATAATTTTTTCTCCCCTATAGGTGGTTGTTTTGGGAAAGGGCAATCTATGTGCTTTACCTTGAGCACGTCCACTAGAATCACTTAGATTCTCACTCTCACTGAACTGAATTCCTTCCACCACTCCGATCTTTTTCATCTCTCTTAGCTTATCTAGATTCACATGCCCAAGCCTCATATGCCAGATCATTATATCATGAACACCATTATGATAAAGTTTCTTCTTTTCATTTCTTAAAATCAGCCTAAACATTCCTTGGCTACCTTTTTCAGCGGTGAAATAAACTTCCTCCTCAAAACTAGCAATAAAGACTATTTTCCTAGTGCTAGTATCAAAACCCTTATCATCTAATACAGACGTAGATATGAGGTTTTTTTTCAGCTCCGTAATATACAATACACCGGAAAATGTAACTATAGATGTCTTTGCTTCTACTAACACTTTCAGATCTACCGATCCTACAATGTAACAGGGTTACAGAATTGGGTACTTAGTAGTTAGGGCTAGGCTGCTATAGTTGCATTGCTCCGGCTTCGACCAACTTCGCGAGTTGCTTTTTCAATTCGTCTTACTCGGTGTAGCTCATCTTGTACATCCGATCAGCCGGAGGTACCGCTCCAGGAACAAGCTCTATTTTATGATCCACTTCGCGCTTCGGAGGTAATCCTTCGGGGAGCTTCGGGGGGAATACATCTGCGTACTCCTCGAGAAGTTTTGACACGACTTCCGGGGCCTCTTCGGAAGTCTTTCCAATGTCGTCACTTTCTTTGGAGTCGAAGTCGGGGTCCTTTTTTTTCCATTCTTCCGGGATCTCCTCCTTCACCTCCTCCATTGGTTGGACGACCGCCATATAAATCATTTCCCCTTTCTTAAGTGCCCTCTTAAGCTGTAAGGCCGAAAGCAGGCGTCCCTCTTCCGTTCCCTTACCAGCCGCTCCCGCTGTTACCTCAAACTCTTCTTCACCTTTCTTCACTCTCATGGTACCACTTCTCCAGTCAATCATCGGATTCCATTTTTGCAGCCACGCCTTCCCCAATATTACCTCATGATCCCCAAGAGGTAACACATGAAGCGTGTCGTACCATCGGAATTTCCCAATGCCGACGCGCAACCTCGGGGTACGATGGGTGATTGATAGGGAACTGCCGTCGGAGTGTAAAAGAGGTAACAACACCCCACAATACGTCACAATGCACAGCGGAAAATACCAAGGATCTCCCCGTAGCAACAGCAAGAGCACACAGAACTCACAGACAAAGTTGGGCTTTGTTACTTGAAAGAGAGTACAAGGTTGCGCTAGCTGCGTAAGTCTATTTCAGGTCTACTATCGGTGTCCTATTCACTAGGTCTACCTGACTATTTAAACTAGCTAACTCCTGGTCAACTTAGTACTATACGGTTGTACACGTGGACCTTCGCGGCCAATCCAAGATCTATCCAAACTTCCTTCTAGAACTATACAGTTCAATCTACACAATTGCGGCGTTGCTATGCTGCGCTGCTACGCCGCTGCGCTACTAGTTGCTACGCCGCTAAGTTGCTATGCTGCTATGCTGCGCTGGTCTAGAATCGCAGCTGCGCTGCTCTGGCATCGCAACTGCGCTGCTCTGAAATCGCAACTATAGCAGCCTAGCCCTAACTACTAAGTACCCAATCCTGTAACCCTGTTACAGTGCCTCCCACTAAGGATTCAGCGTCCCGCTGAACTTTGATGGAGTCAGGGAAATTGCAGTTGCCGGAGTATGTCGTATGTTTTTTCACGATACTCCTCGAACTCCTGGCGAAGGATGTCGAGTTGATGTTGGAGCTGTTCACATCGGGTCCCCAGTAACGAGATGTGACGATCTGCAGCTGCCAACCGCCGCCGAGTAATTCGTTCCCGAACCTGATTGTTGCTTCCTCCATGGGTACTGCGGTTTGCTGCGGAACGTCCGCAGGTGCAGGCTCCTCGGGTGCCGGAATCCTGGGTCCTCCGGGTTCAGCCCCTGGGGTAGCTTCCTCTGGTTCCTCGTCCGCCGGTTCCCACCGAGGTACCTTTCGTAATTTGAAGGACACGTGTTTTCTTGCAGCTTGGGCCCGCTGCAGAGCATTCCTTCGAGCCAGCTTGAGTTCTCGAACTTCAGGGGTGACTTCCGCTCGAGAGATGATGTCGTGGAGGCGAACATCCCACGGGTGATAATGGCGAAGTAACCCGGGGAACGTCAATTCTGTACCTGTAGTTTTCCTCTACCACCTCTACGAACGGTAAGGTGTGAGGATTCAGCTGCACATAGCCTTTATGATTATTCCCCAGGTCCTTGGTTCGCATGAAATTCCACGCTGGGTGTGACGGAACGTTGGTAGGGATGCAGATAGGATCTCCAGGCTTCCCTATACGCCATTCTTCGGGCCACTCTGAGGGGTCCCAATAAAACCTTTTGGCGAAGCTGAAGGCGAGGTCCGGATGCTGGGTGTCGACCGGTAGTGGGAAAAGGTAGTCGGGAATTTCCGCTCCCTGTTCACTCTCCTCCTCCGAATCTCTTCGGTTTTCGCGCAAGAGAAACACATCATCACCGCTGGGGTATTGTTCCTCCGCTTTCCTCTCCGCGCTTTCAGACGATTGATCGTCTGGAGTGCTCTCCTTGGTTGGGTCCCGCGTCACCTCCAGATCTCTGGCGCGCTCCTCAATTGGCGGAGGTGTTGGTTCGCGTTCCGGCTCCTCCGCCTCCGACAGCTCATGATCTGCTTGAAGTTCCTGATCGCCTTCCCGGGTTGGGGTGTATTCAGGGTCCTGTGAGTTCTCTGACCCCTCCCCTCCACTGGTCTCCGCCGGTCCTGCCTCGCAACTGACACTATCCTCCGGTTCTGGCTCCACTTCTACCTCTCTTCGATTGCTAGCTTCCACCATGGCTTCCGCCGCCCTTAGCAATATCTCGGGATGGCTCGGGTCTCCTTGTCCCACCCGTACCATCTCCTCCTTTTCGAGGGTGGAGAGGACGACGACGCCATAGACACTGCTGAACCAGACAATTCCGGTAGCTCCAGAAGCGGAGGTAAAGTAATTGTGCGGAGGGAAGCCGTTTCCAAGCTGCCGAGACTGAGTTAGTTGTGAGGACGAATGATGGTTGTATTCCCGGGGGTTGAGGGTTTCACTTATGGGCTGTGCGCAGCGTCGCAGCGTGCGAGGGTATCGCAGTATCCAACATGTCTAAAACTGCGTTGCTGCGGCGGAACCGAGGGTTCGTCGTTACCTACATAGTGAAACACAATTGCGCCGTTGCGCTTTCCTGTCAGCGCAGTGGTGATACTGCGATCCTCTGACGTCATCATGACCATGTTGCGCTGCGGTGGTTGCGCTGCTACAGCGCTGCAGTGTGGTAACATCGCCGCTGCGGTCCTTTGCCGCGTCCCCAATATTATTGCGATGGTTGCGCCACTGCGATTCGCCCCTTTGTTGCGGCCGCTGCAATTGCCCCTCGGGTAAAGCTGAGTGTCCTCACTCTGCAGAAACCGGCGCAGCAACTCCGGGGAATGCAGATCCCCCTCGTCCACCCAAGAGTCGTCCTCAGCACCGTAACCCTTCCAACGCACCAAGTATTGCGTGGAGTTAGAATTCCGAGAGCGACGTGACTTAAGGATCTCTTCCACCTCATACTCGTCTGAGGTACCTTGAACGGGTTGTAGAGGAGTATGCCGTCGTCGGTTAGGGAACACCGAATCAGGATCACGGAATGGTTTAAGGAGGGAAACATGGAAAACATTGTGGATATGCCAGTCCGTCGGGATATCCAACCTGTAAGCGACGTTGCCCACACGGGACAGAATTGTGAACGGGCGCGTGAACTTTGGGGCTAACTTTTTAGAGAGGGCTCCCGGCAAGGAGAGGTTTGCCATATTAAGGCGAACCTTGTCCCCCACACAGAAGACTATTTCCTTCCGGTGAGCGTCCGCCTGCGACTTTTGGCGATCCTTTGCCAGTTGGAGCGCCTTTGCCGCCTTTTCCAGGTTGCCTTGCAACGTCTTGGCAAAGTCTAAAGCAGCCGGTGTTTCGCAGTCCGCTACCAATAAAGTGTGGGGAAGAGTGGGTTGTCGTCCATTGAGGGAGAAAGGCGTAGCATTTGTTGACGAGTGGACTGCACTGTTGTATGCTACTTCGATTGCCGTTAAATGGTCCACCCAATCCGTTTGGTGCACCGAGACATAAGCCCGCAATGCTTCCTCCAAAGTCCGATTCACCCGTTCAGTTTGACCATCAGTTTGAGGGTGGTAGGCTGTGGACATGGCAAGCTGCGTTCCGCATAACGCAAATAGATTTTGCCAAAAGTGGCTCACGAATTTTCGATCGCGGTCGCTGACGATCCTTTTTGGAAGACCGTGATGGCGGAATATTTCCCGAAAGAATAAGTCCGCAATATCTCGTGCAGTAGCCGTAGTGGTCGTGGGTAGAAAATGTGCCATTTTCGTTAGGTAATCCACGACGACGAAGATTGAGTCGTAGCCCTCCTTCGTCCGGGGAAGGGCCACGATAAAATCCATCGAGATCGCCTCCCAAGGAACAGATGGTATTGGGAGGGGTTGTAACAGACCTTGTTGCCCTGAATCAGATTTGTTTCTATTACACGAGTCACACGTCCGGACATATTCTGCAATGTCTCGAGTCATGTTTGGCCAGTAATACGCTTCAGCGACACGTGCGGTTGTTTTATCTCGTCCAAAATGTCCACTGAGCGGCTCGTCATGACTCATTTGAAGAATTGCGTGACGAAGTGCCGTATTTGTCGGCACATATAGCCGTGTTGTCTTACTCGGTCTATACCGCCACATATCATTGGCAGTTCGAACGAGTACTTTCCGTTTGACAAGTTCCTTTAGTGAACCATCATCGCCGTAGGCGGCCTTTATCCGACTTAACCACTGTTCGGCCAATTGCACCGACTGAGGATTATGTAGTACCACAAGAGGAAGTTTCAACCTTTTCACCGTCGCCTCGTTAATGAAGTTTCCCGACGCTCCGGATTCCACCATGAAATCAGCTGCACTCACTCCTTTTTGACCCCGAAATATCAAAGGGTCACCTCCTTCTCCGGCTAACCTCATAACAGTAAGTTTTCCCTTTTTGGGGTCTTTCCGCTTTGGACACTCCCGAGCCATGTGATCCGGAGAACCGCACTGGAAGCATAGGCCATTTTGCCTCCTCCGACGGATTTCCTCGGGGGACAAGTCATTGGTCTTGGTCTTGGTGGTTTTCTTCTTTTTCCGCAGGACGTTGACCGCCTCCTTATCTTCATTAATTGCGCCGAGCTCCATGGGGGTTGGACCTTCGTCTCGTCGGTTTCCTCCGCTACTGCTCGACCCGTAGTGATAAGGTTTCTGGAGGTTAACGTCGACCGAATCAGTCCGCTCCGCAAACTAGATGATTGCTGAGAGAGGGGGAGTTCTGCTTTCTCGAGCAAGCCATTGCTCCACATCTCTACGAATAGACGACTTAAGCCCCTTCACGAAACGATCCACGGCTTCATCCTCCGTCATCGTAGGTATTTGAACCTTGCACTCCAAGAACCTCTGCGTAAACTCCATCACTGAAGTTCGTTGCTTCAATACTGCGATCTTATCTCTCGCTGCCTTCACTGTGTTGACAGGCTGCCAAGTGTCGCGGAGGAGTTGAACGAAGAGCGCCCAGACGGTCGGTGTCTCATCGTCCTCTACCAACGTTCTCCACCAAGCCCCCGCTGCCCCTTTAAGAAGACCACCCGCGTAGCGAATCTTCTCACGATCCGATAGGCTAGGAAAATTCTCGAGATAGTTCGCCACGGAGAATAGCCATGAGTCAAGGTTCTTGTGTCTTGCAGGGTCAAACTCGTCGGGAAGCCGTAATTTCGGTCTCCGGGAATCTCTCTCGATGCCTCCATGAGGTCGCTCCCCTAGACGCGTCTCCAAGGCCATGACGGTGTTACTTAGCTGCGCATTCTGTAATCTCACACTTTCCAACTCCCTGAGAACTTGCGCCAACATTTCTGTAGTAGATACACCGTGTTCATCCATGCTGTCGAGTCACGGGTAACCGCTCCGATACCAGTGTAAAAGAGGTAACAACACCCCACAATACGTCACAATGCACAGCGGAAAATACCAAGGATCTCCCCGTAGCAACAGCAAGAGCACACAGAACTCACAGACAAAGTTGGGCTTTGTTACTTGAAAGAGAGTACAAGGTTGCGCTAGCTGCGTAAGTCTATTTCAGGTCTACTTCCCGGTGTTCAATTCACTAGGTCTACCTGACTATTTAAACTAGCTAACTGCTGGTCAACTTAGTACTATACGGCTGTACACGTGGACCTTCGCGGCCAATCCAAGATCTATCCAAACTTCCTTCTAGAACTATACAGTTCAATCTACACAATTGCGGCGTTGCTATGCTGCGCTGCTACGCCGCTGCGCTACTAGTTGCTACGCCGCTAAGTTGCTATGCTGCTATGCTGCGCTGGTCTAGAATCGCAGCTGCGCTGCTCTAGCATCGCAACTGCGCTGCTCTGAAATCGCAACTATAGCAGCCTAGCCCTAACGACTAAGTACCCAATTCTGTAACCCTGTTACATACAAGAGTAGTAGTGACTATCCTCCCATCCCCGTACTCTATCTCTACGGTGGTAATATTTCTTATCTTAGTGAACAGGTGTTTATTCTTACACATGTGCATGGAGGCACCTGAATCTACAATCCAACCTGTTTCACCTTTCAATCCACCGAAAGCACATTTCTACTTTCGTGGAATTTCGACCTCGTTTGTCGCTTCCAACTCCTCATCCAATATGAGCTCATTGTCCTCGTCTTTAGATTCCACCTCATGTACTTGTGTCACAAGGGCCTTTTTCTTTCCTTTTGGGGTTCCACCGGTCTGCCCCTCCTTTAACCGAAGCTCGGTTAGCATAGTGCACTTCGCCATATAGTGCCTTGGTTTCTTACAAAAATGACATAAACCCTTGGGAGCCCTTGGTCCGAACTTGTCAGTCTGATTTTTCTGCTCTTCCCTTCCGTAATTTCCGACCAGTCTCCGAGAATTCCGGTTCCTCCAATCAATCCTACCTGCCAAGGCTTGCCCACTCTTTCCTCCTCTTCAGATCTCAATTAGATTCTCCTGAACGTGAATCATTCCTACCACTGAGTACTGAAATTCTGTGGTCTCCATTGACCCACAGAATGAGCAGCCTATGTAAAGCCTCTAGGATAATATTTGCCCCTTCTACTTTCCCGCTGAATAAGCGCCGCCCAGGCACACAAATATTCTGACCACTCTCACCCTTGTGAGGACAAGACTCCCCTGAGTCAAACGCAAAAAGAATCACTGAATTTGCTCACCCGAGCAGTAAGTTATGGCTGGTCAAAGATGACCTTTATAGTTACAAGCTCTCTTAGAGAGAGAGGTACCTAAATATTACTAAGTCTCGGTCTGCCTACTCACGACTACCTACTATTAAACCCTAGTCCAATAGGAACACTATAAAGTACAAGAAGGTACAATGGGCGATGTACTTATTGTACAACTATTGTACGACAAGGTCTACAAGGTGACACCTGTCATATCGGAAGCCATGGTTCCTCCTCCCATCTTCTCCGGTATCAAATAATGTGGCGCCACGTGGCACCGCGTGACGCTATATCCGTATGCCGCCGAAAAGCTCACTTCGCGTGGCGGCTTTAATGCCGGCCGTCCGATCAAAACATATTTTACACGGTTCAGATTCGCGTACATGCAGAAATTGCTCATTTTGGTTAGTCTGCTGTTAATTAGCTGTTTCGTTAATGTTTATATATTTATGAAACCCGTCACGTGTATCGTTTCGTAACGCCTTAATGGTTAAGGCGTTAGGCTATAAAGGGTCTAGAGGTCACAGGTTCAAATCTAAACCTAGGCATCATTTTATCCAAAATACCCTTATCTGCAAAAACTGCCACTTTCTAAATATGGCGGCAGCCATGGCGCGCCTTTGATCCTCACTCTCTTTCTTTAAAACAAAACTAAAATAGGGAAGTGAACTATTAATTACCTCTTTTCAACACTCCCCTTAATTCCTAGTCACTTTTCAATTTTAATCCACAGTTTTCTCTGCAATAAATCAATTTAGGGGAAGGCACTGCTTTTGTCATCATGTCTGCATCATTTCTCTATCAATTTTATGAACCAGTTTAATAATTTTATTTTCTACCTTCTCTCTGACAAAGCTTAGTCTAATATCCATATGCTTAGCTTTGAAGTGATGTTTCGGATTATCTGCAATAGAGATGGCAGCTTGATTATCACAAAAAACATTTTGAGTTCCAGACTTCATGAACCCAAGTTCTTCAAGAAGAGATTTAACCCACATTAATTTTTTGGTGGCAGCACATGAAGCCGTGTATTCAGCCTCCATAGTTGACTGAGCAACTACTTTTTGTTGCTTGCTACTCCAACAACATGCACCGGATCCAATTTGCAACACATGCAATCGTACACCTCTTTAAAGGCACATCTCCATAACTGGCATCACTCCAAGTGGTGATGTCAGTGTGCTCCCCTCCCAAATGTAACCATAATTCCCTTGTCACCAGGTACCTCATCACCCTTTTGGCAGCCTCCCAATCTCTCTTTCTTGGTTCATTTAGACTTCTACTAAAGACACCTATAGCTGCAGCTATATCCGGACGGGTACAGTTCATAAAATAAATTAAACTGCCTACAATCTGTTGATAAGGGATATTTTCCATAAATTTTCTTTCTATCTCATCCATCTCATCATTAATGATCAATATTCCTCTCTCTTCACTCCCCTCAGACACTTTCTTCAAATCCATAGGAGGAGTACATTCGTTTGCTTTTTCCATCTGAAATTTTTCTAGCATATTACCGATTGCTTCTTTTTTAGTGAGTCTTATAATTATATTCCCTCTAATCTCTCTCCATCTGAATTCCCAAAATGTACTTTGCTTCGCCGAGATCTTTCATATCAAAATTGCTTCTAAGATCCTGTTTTATTTTGTTAATTTTATCTAAGGACTTGCTTAACACCAACAAATCATCCACATAAATAGTAATAAATATCACTCCATTCTCATCCTCAAATAAATATATAGAGTGATCTGAACTAATTTTGATATACCCCAAACGGTTCAGAAATTCGTCTAGCTTTATATTCCACTGTCGCGGGGCTTGCTTAAGCCCATAGAGTGATTTTATCAGTTTGCAAACTTTGCTTTCTTCCCCACTTTCCACGAATCCTTCCGGTTGCCTCATGTAAATTTCTTCTTCCAACTCTCCGTGCAAAAAGGTCATTTTAATATCCATCTGGTGGATTTCCATATCCTCCGCTGCGGCTATACTTAAAAGGATTCTAACAGAAGGAAATCTGACTACAGGTGCAAAGGTTTCTTCGTAGTCTATCCCTTCTTTCTGAGTATAACCTTTTGCAACTAACCTAACTTTGTACCTCTCAATGGTATTATCCGGGTTTAAAATAAGTTTAAACACCCACTTACATCCGATCGGTTTTCGGTCCGGTGTACAATCTACCAACTCCCATGTATTGGCTTCCTTGATAGAGGCCATTTCTTCATTTATAGCTGTGATCCACCAGCTACTTTCTGGAGTGTTTATGGCCTCTAACTATGTTTGAGGTTCATCTAGGTGAGACATCTTTGTGAGTTGGTTATTTACTTGTCTTTCTTGAAGTCGTTTACTACTTCTTCTTCCCCCTTCAAAATCGGACGCTGGTATGGAAGGCATTCTTGGGTTTCGTTTTGGGAAATTTTCAGCTTCCCTATCTTCCAATTCCGGTGTCTCATCAAGTTCCTCATCGGTTTCCACTTCGTATTGTGGCGTTGCCTCGGATGTTGTCCTTTCCTCCTTCTCCTTTGGTAGATCTGCAGATTTTTCTTTTTCTCCCTCTTCCTTCTCTTCATTTTCAAAGTCAAAGTCAGAAAACTGATCCGTTTCAAATCTGATTTTGACTTCCTTATTATATTTGAATGGATCAATGGACTTCTCTTCATTCATCACCACTATGTGTTTTACCAAAATTATATCTCTCTTTTTCAAGTCATACACTCGGTATCCTTTTGTGCTCTCATCATATCCTACAAGATATCCTGGTTTCCCTCTTCCCTCTAACTTCCATTTAGTCTTATCGGAATCCAAACTGTAGACTTGACTTCCGAACACTCTCAAACTAGACAAATCAGGCTTTCTTCCTGTCCACCTCTCATACGGAGTTTCCTCCTTATTTGCTGAAGTTAGGACTCTATTTTTGATGAAATTAGCATAGTTCATAGACTCAGCCCAAAACTGCAGCCCTATCCTCTTATCACTTAACATACTTCTGGACATATCTCCTAAAGTTCTATTCACTCTTTCTGCTACCCCATTTTGTTCCGGATTATAGGGAACAGTTTTCTCATGATGAATTCCTTCTTCTTTAAGATATTCTTCAAAATCCCTTGAGGTGTATTCTTTCCCATTATCACTTCTTATCTCTTTTATTGAGGTTTCATGTAGCTTTTCACTCCATACTTTATACTCTTTGAAACATCTTAATACCTCTGACTTATGTCTGAGAAAGTATACCTTCGTGTATCTAGACCAATCATCTGTGATAGTTAACATCCATCTTTTCCCCCCATGTGAGGCATACCTAGCAGGTCCCCAAACATCAGTGTGAACTAGATCTAATACATTCTCTCTCCTAAATGTGGTTGCCTTTGGAAATGGAAGTCTATGAATCTTCCCTTGGGCACATCCACTACAATCATCAAAGGTCTCATCATCTTCAAAAGTAATACCCTCCACTATTCCATTTTTCTTCATTTTCTTTAATCTATCTAGATGCACATGCCCCAACCTTTTATGCCAAAGCATCATCTCACTTGCACACGAGTAGAGAACACTCTTTTCATTGCAAAGTACAATTCTGAACATTCCTTGACTGCCCTTCTCAGCTATGAAATAAACCTCATTATCAAAGCTTGCTGTGAAGATTCCTTTCCTAGTTCGTGTTTCAAACTCCTTTTCATCTAGGACAGCTGTTGAGACTAGGTTCTTGCTAAGTTGTGGAATGTAAAGAACGTCTGAGAGTGTTACAATTGAGGCCTTTCCATCAACTAGAACCTTCAAGTCAACAGTTCCAACAAGACTTGTGGTTTCTACTCTACCATCTCCGTACTCTATCTCAACTGTTGGGATCTTTCTCAGTTTAGTGAACCACCGCTTATCTTTGCACATATGCATTGAAGCCCCTGAGTCTATGATCCACCCATCCTCGGGTGGATCCCTCTTACCTCCGAAAGCACACTTTTGTCTCCGTGGAATGTCGACATGCTTTTCAGTGTTTTTCGGATTAAGGAGAAGCTCCTCAAGCTCCTCTTCAGGTTCAGTTTTTCCTTCCACTTCCTCATCAAGAACTTGAGTCAGGAAAGCCTTTTTCTTTCCTCCGTCCTTTGAAGTTCCTTGACCATCTTTCAGTCGAAGATCTGCAAGTCTGACACAATCTGCCATATAGTGTCCCGGTTTCTTGCAGAAGTGACATAATCCTCCTCGAGAAGTTCCTCTCCCCTGTCTATCAAATCTGCCACCTCCTTGTCCTCTTCCACCAAAGTTTCGATAAGGATCTTTCCCTCTCTCCTCATCACGCTTCCGCCAATCAGCTCCTGCAGACAATGCTTGAACACTTGGACCCCCTCTCCTAAGCTCTATGGTGCTTTCTTTCACTAAAATCATTCCCACAGTGTCATCCCAATTCCAATTGCTATCTCCTATGTCCTGCAATCGGTTAATGATATTCTCATACTCTTCAGGTAGTTTCATCATTAATGTGTTCACTCTTTGTCTCTCAGACCATGAGTTACCTGCACTCTCTAACTCTCCAAACAATGCTCCTAAATCATTGCAATAATTATCCATACTTCCTCCCTTATAAGTATAAGCTGCAATCTTATTTTCTGCCAACTGTTGCTGCTGCAATGATCCACTCTTATATTTGTTAACTAGTGATATCCAAATCTGAGATGAAGATTTGACATGCATAAGGGGAATGGCAATGCCCTTTGCTACACTTTTAAGAATTAAGAGCTTAGCAACCTTGTCTTTGTAGTTCCACTTTTCATACTCTGATCTTTCGGTCTGAACCCTTGTCGTTGTTGCTGGTGGTGCTGCTGCCGGTATCGCCTTCGGCAATGGTGTTACTTGAGTTGCAACTCTTTCCTTTTCTCCTTCCATGACAATCTCTTCTCCTTCCTCATCTTCATCCTCGGTGATGGTGGCAGCTGTTCTACCAACTGTAGAGGCGGAGGTGCCAGAAAAACGTGTCCCTCCAAACCCAGGTGGAGGTGGGCATCGAATTTGTCCAGACACTATGCCCCATAAATGCTTCTCAAATAGTTCTCCCTCCATCATCATTTCCCAATAAAGAAAGTCTGATCCATCAAATATGGGCACCCTAGAGGGTGGGCCCATAACCTGAAATTCTGTGGTCTCCATTGACCCACAGAATGAGCAGCCTATGTAAAGCCTCTAGGATAATATTTGCCCCTTCTACTTTCCCGCTGAATAAGCGCCGCCCAGGCACACAAATATTCTGACCACTCTCACCCTTGTGAGGACAAGACTCCCCTGAGTAAACGCAAAAAGAATCACTGAATTTGCTCACCCGAGCAGTAAGTTATGGCTGGTCAAAGATGACCTTTATAGTTACAAGCTCTCTTAGAGAGAGAGGTACCTAAATATTACTAAGTCTCGGTCTGCCTACTCACGACTACCTACTATTAAACCCTAGTCCAATAGGAACACTATAAAGTACAAGAAGGTACAATGGGCGATGTACTTATTGTACAACCATTGTACAACAAGGTCTACAAGGTGAGACCTGTCATATCGGAAGCCATGGTTCCTCCTCCCATCTTCTCCGGTATCAAATAATGTGGCGCCACGTGGCACCGCGTGACGCTATATCCGTATGCCGCCAAAAAGCTCACTTCGCGTGGCGGCTATAATGCCGGCCGTCCGATCAAAACATATTTTACACGGTTCAGATTCGCGTACATGCAGAAATTGCTCCTTTTGGTTAGTCTGCTGTTAATTAGCTGTTTCGTTAGTATTTATATATTTATGAAACCCATTGTGGATCATTTCATAACGCCTTAATGGTTAAGGCGTTAGGCTATAAAGGGTCTAGAGGTCACAGGTTCAAATCTAAACCTAGGCATCATTTTATCCAAAATACCCTTATCTGCAAAAACTGCCACTTTCTAAATATGGCGGCAGCCATGGCGCGCCTTTGATCCTCACTCTCTTTCTTTAAAACAAAACTAAAATAGGGAAGTGAACTATTAATTACCTCTTTTCAACAAGTACTATATCCACCTTAAGTCCGGCAAGTCCTACACACGGTTAACTATGTTCTCGCACTCATCGGGTAACTTCATCAGTAGACAATTAACCATTTCTTTTTCACTAATCTATTTAGCACTCTCTAGCTCCATGAAAAGTGTTGCAAGCTCATTGCAAAAATCCAACATCTTCCCCCTTTTCTATACATACTCCTTAACTTTCTGATCAGCCAACTGTTGTTGCTGAATCGTACCACTTCGGTACATCTCTATGAGAGCCATCCAAAGATGTGATGCCCTTTCTTTTTACAAATGAGGACATACAAGTCTTTGAGTAAGATGGCGGATGATGAAGTGCTGTGCCGTCATATTGTTGAAGTCCCAGGTGTCAGCATCATTCTCCTCGTTCCTCCGAATAGGTGACATGAATGCCGAACCAGTTGTTATTTGTGTGGTCGTCTCTTTGTCCTTTCCTTTGTCCACCACCTCTCCTTCCTATGTCTCCTCCATTGAAGATGGATATGCATCTCTAGTGAATCTGCCTCCAGCAAACCCTTGAGTTATCCGAAGACTGGATGGACGCCTCACCCGTCCACTCACTATTCCCCAAAATCGTTTCTCACATAGAGCATCTGTCATCATACTTTCCCAGTATATGAAGCCAGCTTCATTGAATATGGGCACCCTAGATGGTGGGCCTATAACGTGCAACTCTGAGACCTCCATAGGACCTCAGAGTAAGCAGCTCACACAAAGCCTGTAAGATAACCGTAACCCCTTTGTCTTTCAGCACGAATAACCGCCACCCAGGCAAACAAAAACTATGACCACATTCACCCTTGTGAAGGGAAGACTCCCGTGATTTGATCGCAAAAAGAATCTCTGAATTTGCTCCCCTGAGTAGTAAGTTATGGAGGGTGAAAGTTGACCTTTTGTATAGAAGCTCTCTAGGAGAGAGGGTTCTATCTACCAATTTTTCTAAGTCCTATCTCTCTCTAAAACTCTATCTACTGGTGAACGGCAACAATCATATTCCACTGCTGTACACAAAAGTATAGTTGCCGATGTACTTTATGTACGGATATAATACGACATGGCCTGAATGTCGACACATGTCATATCCGGATTCGGTCCCGTAATCCCTGGAGATGCCGCGATCCAACGTAATCGTGTCACGTGTCATCCGATGTGGCGATGACCACAAACCGTCGACAATCTCTTCCGCGATCTCGACTTTCTTTTGGTCGTCCGATTGAATGCAGATTTCAATCGTAGCCATCATAAATGCTTGTGCGGTATTTGTTTCGTTAAAGAAACAAAATGCGCGGTACTCGTTTCTTATCTTTACCGAAATCCGTACGTTTACATAACTAGATCTATGTATCTGTAAACATCCGCCGTTAAATGACTTTTCCTAAGTGGAAACATTTAAATAAATATCAAACCGTATACTACGTATCTTAATGTCTAGACTTAACGGATAAGTCTACCAGCTACTGGCGTTTTGACGGTCGGTAGGTATCAGGATCAAATCCTGGTTCCGACATACTTCTTTTAGCAAATAAACCTACCTATCCGTATATCAACTAATTTATTTCCTGTAAACCTCTGGATAGCCTAGGTAGCCATGGCTCTAGCTTCCTCTCCAACTTCTTAGTGACCGCAACAAGTGTGGGAGTTGGAGTTAGAAGTTAGAGGCAGATTGCCTGGGCTTTTTTTTGTATTCCAATATTAGACCTATAAAATAATAAAAGAACCATCGATTTCTACAATCCCGACGGGGACAGACATTACAATGGTAGATTTACCAAAATAGTTATTGACGGACACGGGATTTGAACCTGGTACTAGCCGTCCGTCAGAGCAGCATGTAGCCGATAGCCTAAGCTAATTAGACTAGTATAAAGGTTATTCGATATACGGTTTGATAATTAAATAAATTTGTACACGTAGGCTATTCATTTAACGGGATATTTGGACATAGAAACAGTTTGTAATGTTTGGCGTGCGCAATATTCGAAACGGATAACGCGCAATTTGTTTGGAAGACAAAACAAATATCGCGCATGTATTTATGACAGCTACGATTGAAATTCGGTTTAATCGGACGGCCGCGAAGCATGCTGAGATCGTCGAATAGTTTTTCGGCGGTTTACGGTCAATGTTACATCGAATGACAAGTGGCACAACCATATTGGAATAGGCATCTTCGGGGATTACAGGAACGAATCCAAAAATGACATGTGTCGACTTGTTTGCCATGTCGTACAATGGTCGTACAGAAAGTACACCGACACCTGTACCTTTCCGTACGATACAGTATTATCATTGGTGGCGTACTTCAGTAAATAGAGTTTTAGAGAGAGATAGGACTTAGAAAAATTTGATAGATTGGACCCTCTCTCCCAGAGAGCTTCTGTACAAAAGATCAACTTTGAACGTTCATAGCTTACTGCTCGGGGAGCAAATTCACAGATTTTCTTTTTGATATCGACTCAGGGTAGTCTTGCCTTCATAGGGGTGAAGGTGGTCAAAGTTTTTGTCTGCCAAGGTAGTAGTTATTCTTGCTGAAACACAAATGGGTCAGGGTTATCCTAGAGGCTTCGTGTGAGCTGTCTACTCTGAGGACCTATGGAGGTCTCATAGTTGCAAATATTTGCCCATTTCACTTTCTCACTGAATACGTGCCATCCAGGCACACAACTATTTTGACCAACATCTTCCCTTTGAGGACCCAACACCCTTGAGCCAAACGCAAAAAGAATCATTGAATTTGCTACTTTTGAGCAGTAAGTTATAGCTGGTCAAAGATGACATTTATAACTACAAGCTCTCTTAGAGAGAGGTACCTATATTTCACTAAGTCCTAGTCTATCTACTTAGTTCTACCTACTACTAAACCCTAGTCCAATAGGAACACTTTATAGTACAAAAAAAAGTACAATGGTCGATGTACTTTTTGTACGGCTATTATACGACATGGCCTTTAAAGTGACGCCTATCAAATCAAGAGCCATGGTTTCTCCTCCCATCTTCCCTAGTATCTAATAATGTGGCGCCACGTGGCATCGCGTGACGCTATCTCCAAAGGCCGCCAAAAACTCATTCTGAGTGGCGGCTGCAACGACGGCCGTTCGATCAATTAAATTTACATGGTTCGGATTCGCATCTGTGCATAAATTTTTTCACATATGCCTCTTCGTCAAATTGGTATGTTTCAACCGACGTGTTATGTAGAAACTAATGGTTTTATTAGTATTTTCTAGGTCTGAAAAGAAATATAGAAGTCGAGGCAGTCTATCTCTAACTTCTCTCTCCAACTCTCAAACTTGTCGCAGTCACTGAGAAATTGGAGAGGAAGCTAGAGCCATGGCTACCTTGGCTATCCTGGGGTTTACGGGGATTTTATATTAGGGTTTATTTATTTAATTAAAAGGTATGTGTCGGTGGCAGGATTTGATCCTTGTACCTACTGGCCGGCAGACATGAATTAGCCGGTAGCCTTCGCCGTTAAGTCTAGAGGTAGTGTTACATAGCATATAGTTTGATAGTTATTTAAATATGTATACGTGCGATAAACCATTTAACTGAAATGAATTACGGGATACATAGATCCAGTAATATATAAATGTACGACTTACGGTACGGACACAAATCAGTACCGCGCATTTGTTTCGTAAATGAAACAAATACCGCGCATGCATTTATTACGGCTAAGATTAAAGCCGAATTTAATCGGACGGCCAGGATTAGCGCCGAGATCGCGGAGGAAGATTTCGGCGGTTTGTGGCCATCGCCACATCGGATGACGCGTGGCGAAATTCCATTGGATTGTGGAATCTCCGGAGATTATGGCACCGAATCCGGATTTGACATGTGTCGACATTTTGGCGATGTCGTACAATGTCTGTACATAAAGTACACCGGCAGCTGTACTTTTGCGTACGGAACTCAATTATGATTGGTTCCGTACATCAGTAGATAGAGTCTGTGAGAGAGATAGGACTTAGAAAAATTAGAAGATAGGACCCCCTCTCCCAGAGAGCTTCTATACAAAAGGTCAACTTTGACCCTCCATAACTTACTGCTCAGGGGAGCAAATTCAGAGATTCTTTTTGCTATCGACTCAGGGGAGTCTTGTCTTCACAAGGGTGAAGTTGGTCAGAGTTTTTGTCTGCCAGGGTGGTAGTTATTTTTGCTTAAACACAAAGGGGTCAGGATTATCCTAGAGGCTTCTTCGAAGCTGTCCACTCTGAGGACTTATGGAGGTCTCAGAGTTTCATGTTAAACATTAAGTACTTATCAAACCTCATAGGTGTAATGTTTTATCAACACTTTAATGGTTAAGGGACACGGCTATAATGAGCCCGCAGGTCGCAAGTTCAAATGTTGTATTGGGGTACCGATTTTGGTAAAATGCTCTCAACTCCTTCTTAATATAATCCGCCACCTTCTAAATAAGGCGACATCCATGGCGTGTCTTTGATCCTCTCTCTCTCTCTCTCTCTTTAGAGTCTAACTAAAATAGAGAAGTGAACTATTAATTACCTTTGTTCAAGAGTAAATGTTGACAAGAGCCTCCCATAACTCGTCTGCCTTGTCCACATAAAGATGAAGTGTAGTAATTGTTTGATTGAGACATCCGAGAATAAAATGAGTCACCACAACGTTGTTGAAATCCCGAATTTCAGTATCATTTGCCGCGGTTTTCTGAACATCTGCTACCTGTTGATATTTGAGTATTTTCTAGGTCTTTATTAGGATAGAAAAAGCGCAGAGGCAATCTACCTCTGACTCCCTTCTCCAAGCCCCCACACTTGTTGTAGTCACTGAAGGCTGGAAAGGGAGCTAGAGCCATGGCTGCAAAAGCTCTCCAAAGAGACAGGTGTAGATAAATGGTAGGTTTACTAAAATGAATATTGACGGATCTAGGAATTGATCTTAGAACATACCGTCCGTCAAGTTCTAATAGATGGTAGCTTTGTCCGTTAAGCCTAAGACTAGTGCTAGTACATATGGGGTTTGATATATATTTAAATAGTTAGAAGTACACTAGTTCATTTAACGAGAAATATAAACGTAGTATATAGTTACAGTTATATATTGTACAGAGTACAGTTTTATGTATTGTATGAAACAAAAATCGCAAATTTGTTTCGAACGCGAAACAAATACCGCGCGGTTATTTTCGACGGCTAAAAATATAGTCGGATTTGATCGGACGGCCACGATAGGCGTCGCGATCGCGGGATATGCACTTTTGGCGTTTTACGGCCATCGCCACGTCAAGTGACACGTGGCACGTCAAGAATGGATTGCGGCGACTTCGGAGATTACGGGAACAAATAGGGATATGACATGTGTCGACATTTCGGCCATATTGTACAATGGTCGTACAAAAAGTAAACCGGCACCTGTACTTTTTTGTACGGTACAGTAAAGTGATTGGTGTCGTACGTCAAAAGATAGGGTCTTAGAGTGTGAATAGGACTTATAATTTTTTGGGTAGGAAGTCGCCTCTCCCATAGAGCATCTTGTATAAAAGCCAAACTTTGGCCAACAATAACTATCAATTTACTTAACCATTTTCAGCGATTCTTTTTGCTGCGGACTCACGAGAGTCCAAGCTACATAAGAGTGTAGTCGGTGAGAGTTTTGTCTTGCCAGGGTAGCTTTATTTCTAAGGGAAAGTCAAAGTGGGTGAATGTGTCCAAAACTCATATTCTAACTTTGCATTCTTTGGTGGAACTGAGCACACAGAAAGTCTTGTTTCACACTGGTTAAGCTATAACGGGTTTTTGATTGTCAAGGGGTCAAACATTTGGATTTGTATTAGCTTGGAGTCGGCACTATCTAGATTAGCTTCTTTTGGATCTGCGATTTTTGTGTGTAATGGAGCACACAAAGTTTCATGTTATGGGACCACCATCTAGGTGGAACAAGCTTCACTTATTGGGGATTTATGATAGAGGGATTGCTTTTCGAGAAGCACTTATGGGGAATTGTTTCGGGACAAGTGAGGTGTCATCCACCGGGCTTTGGAGGAACTCACTATGGAGAATCATTTGGGGCTGCCGAGAAAATCAACCAGAGTTTAGATGCAAAGGAAGGTGAAGGGAAAATCATTGCCATGGAAGGGGAAAAATGGGAGAATGGAAAAGGAACATCGATGGTGAGGGGAGCTAAGCTCTCGATTATGGTTCCACTTCTAAAGATTAAAACTGAAGAAAATGACAAAAATATATGGGAATACAAAATCACTATAGCAAATCATCTCATACTTAGAAACGTGTTTAATTCCATAGCTATCACTCTTATAAACTTAACGAATTCTTCAGAGATATGGGAATCACTAAGTCTGATTTATAAGAGTGAGACTGTTCAGAGGCAGCAATTAGTAAAACAAGAAATAGATGCCTATGTTTGTAAAGGCGATAGCATGATAGAGTTTTGCAATGATATTGCTGCGCTATATCTTGAGCTTGCTAGTGCGGGATATGTAGAATCTGAGGAGAGGAAAATTAATACACTGCTCATGAAACTCCTCGATGAGTACGAAAAAAACATCATTTGTCGTATGCAGGCAATAGATGGCTCCTCGTGGACTTGGAGCTTTACCATGGGGATAATTTTTGGGAGGGAAAGCACTTTCGAGCTTCGGAGGGGAATGGACAAGGTGAATGCATTTACAGCTGGTGGTGATTGGCGGAAGCGTGATGAGACGAACGGTGGTGACAAGCGGAAGCGTGATGAGAGGAAGAAAGACAAAGGTAAACCTTATTAGAACTTTGGTGGAAAGAGAGGGAGAGGAAAAGAATTGGGAGCTTTGAAAAAGGGGATTTCCTTCTTTTGTAGGGAACCGGGTCATTATATGGAGAAATGCCCTAGTTTAGAGGAACTTAGAAGTTGGAATGTGGATGAGGAGGAAGAAAGGGAAGAGGAGAAAGAGGATGAAGATTTTTTGGAGCTTTTTCACATTGGTAGAATGGAGAAGAGAGAAAAACACACAGAAATTCCAAGAAAGCAACACTGTGCTTTTAGAGGTATAAGGGAAGTGAAGAGAAAGAAGGCATTTAAGGGAGTTAGAAATAATGAGGGTAATCTTATAGATATTTTGGAAACAAAAAACTGGTCGGAATGAGAAACTTCAACGGATTTCGAAGATAACGGAGAAGAGGAATATTTGATTAAAAGTTTAGGGGAGGAGAAATATTTATTGGGAATCAAAATAGAAAGTGATATTGGAAAGAATTCTATAAGAGAGAGTGAGGAAAGTTCAGAAAGTGGGATAACTATCTTGGATAGAAATATGAGTTCGAAAGATGTAGATTTAATGAAGAACTAAGTGGGGACTCTTGATTTAAAGATAAATTTCGGGGGTAATGGTTTTGACATCACTAATGGGAGTGATGTCATCTATGAAGGTGTACCCGTAAAAGGGTTAGCATCTGGGTGTGTGTTGAAGATTGGAGATGGGGTTGGCTCGTTGAATTGCAAGAGGGAAATCGGATTTTGTGTGGATGGAAAAGATATGAGGTGGATAATATCTTTGCTCAGATTTATGAAAAGTGAGATGCTAAATAAAATGTATGATAAGCAAGATGGAATGTTTACTTCAGCTCATTTAATGGACCTTTTTAAATATGAGTGTGTTACCTTAAATTTTTATAAAAAAACAAGGAAAAGAAAAAAAAGGGAAGGGAATGTTTGTAAGAATTAAAAGGAAGAAAACCAGAAAATAAGGAGAGTGTTGATATTTGAGTATTTTCTAGGTCTTTATTTGGATAGAAAAAGCGCAGAGGCACTCTGCCTGTGACTCCCTTCTCCAAGCCCCCACACTTGTTGTAGTCACTAAAGGCTGGAAAGGGAGCTGGAGCCATGGCTGCCTAAGCTCTCCAAAGAGACAGGTGTACATAAATGGTAGGTTTACTAAAATGGATATTAACCGATCTAGGAATTGATCTTGGAACCTACCGTCCGTCAAGATTCTAATAGATGGTAGCTTTATCCGTTAAGCCTATGACTAGTGCTAGTACATATGGGGTTTGATATGTATTTAAATAGTTAGAAGTACACTATTTTATTTAACGGGAAATATAAACATAGTATATAGTTATAGTTATAGATAGTACAGTACGGTTTAAGGTATTGTATGAAACGGATATCGCGCATTTGTTTCGAACGCAAAACAAATACCGCGCGGTTATTTTCGACGGCTAAAAATATAGTCGAATTTGATCGGACGGCCACGATAGGCGTCGCGATCGCGGGATATGTACTTTTGGCGTTTTACGGCCATCGCCACGTCAAGTGACACGTGGCACGTCAAGAATGGATTGCGGCGACTTCGAAGATTACGGGAACAAATAGGGATATGACATGTGTCGACATTTCGGCCATATTGTACAATGGTCGTACAAAAAGTAAACCGGCACCTGTACTTTTTTGTACGGTACAGTAAAGTGATTGGTTTCGTACGTCAGAAGATAGGGTCTTAGAGTGTGAATAGGACTTATAATTTTTTGGGTAGGTAGTCGCCTCTCCCATAGAGCATCTTTTATAAAAGGCAAACTTTGGCCAGCCATAACTATCAATTTACTTGACCATTTTCTGTGATTCTTTTTGCCTCACACTCAGGGGAGTCCACGCTACATAGGGGCGTAGTCGATCAGAGTTTTTTTCAGGGGTGAAGCTATAATGGGTTTTTGATTGTTAAGGGGTCAGTCATTTGGGTTTATATCAACTTGGAGTCAGCATTATCTAGATTAGTTTCTTTAAAATCTGCGGTTTCTGTGGGCAATGGAGGACACAGAGTTTCACTACTGAAACCGATCTAGTAGCTATCGTTGTTAGTTTCTCCTTCCCCTTCTCCTTCCCTTTGTCCGACACGATGCTTTCTCAAACATCCTCTACAACATGTGCCTCCGCAGATCCTCTTGTGAATCGAGATCCTCCAAACCCTAGTGAACTCCCAATTTTGCAGTTGGTCGACGCACACGACCACTCACAACGCCCCATAGTCATTTTTTAAACAATGCACCTCTCATCATGGTTCCCCAATATATGAACCCTATTCTATTCAAAATGGGCACCCTAAAGGGTGGGCCCATAACCTGTAATTTTGTGACCTCCATTGGTCCACAGAATATCCAACTTATATGAAGCCTCTAGAATAATATTTGCACTTTTGACTTTAGCAATGAATAAGTGCCACCCTGGCCCGCAAAAACTTTGACCGACTACACCGCTGTGTAGCATGGGCTCCCTTAAGTCCGCGACAAAAAGAATCTCTAAAATTGCTCCCCTAAACATAAGTTATGGATGTTCAAAGACAACGAATTTATACAAATGGCCTTTGGGAGAGAGGGCTTTCAAAAAAAAGTCTAAGTCCTAACAACCTACTTATATCCCCTCTAGAATAATCAAATTATCATACACTACATAATGTATATAGACTGAACGGTAGCCACTGTACTTTATCTACGGAATTATGCGCCACCACTCTCAGTTTGCCACTTGGCGAATAAGTCGTCGCTGCTTTGTCCCTTTTTTCTCTAGCATCCTATAGGATGGTGCCACGTGTCATTTTTCCTCCACTTTGGCAAAGTGCTCCCAAAAAGTCTTTCCGACATGCGGGCATTTGATTTCATCCGTTGAAATTAGATGTCGTTTCGTTTATTTTGTATGGTACACTATTTCGTGCGGTAGTGTACGTTCCATGTTCATTTTGTTTCGTATGTGTCATTGCGTCACTATTAATATATTTATCACATACTACATATGTATTGTTTCATCAAGACCTATTGAATAAAGCAAACGGCTACACCGTACTGCAACTTCCAAAGGCCACACGACCAATCCTGCTCTGACAGTCTACCTTTTACAGAGGGTTTTTCTTCTGCATGTTGAAACTCTGAGACCTCCATTAGTCCTCAGAGTGGACAGCTTCCAAGAAGCCTCTAGGATAACCTTGACCCCTTTGTGTTTCAGCAAGAACAACTGTCACCCTGGAAGACAAAAACTCTCACCAACTTCACCCTTGTGAAGGCAAGACTCCTCTGAGTCGATAGCAAAAAGAATCTCTGAATTCGCTCCCCGAGCAGTAAGTTATGGAGGGTCAAAGTTGACCTTTTGTACAGAAGCTCTCTGGGAGAGAGGGTCCTATCTCCTAATTTTTCTAAGTCCTATCTCTCTCACAGACTTTATCTACTGATGTACGGAGCCAATCAGATTACTCCTCTGTACTCAAAAGTACAGCTGCCGATGTACTTTTTGTACGAACATTGTACGACAAGGCCTAAATGTCGACACGTGATATATCCGGATTCGCTCCCTTAATCCTCAGAGATGTCGTGATCCAATGTCATTCCGCCACGTGTCATCCGATGTGGCGATGACCAAAAACCGCCGAAATCCTCTTCCACGATCTCGGCATTTAATTCCGGTCGTCCGATTAAATTCACTTTTAATCATAGCCGTATTAAATACATACGCGGTATTTGTTTCGCTAAAGAAATAAATGCGCGGTATTCGTTTTTTATCCGTACTGTAATCCGTACTTTTACATTAATGGATCTATGTCTCCCGTAAACAGTTTCAATTAAATGAATAATCCTACGTGTTAATGTTTAACTAAATATCAAACCCTATGGTATGTAACACTTGTCTAGACTTAACGGATAAGGCTACCGGCTACCGGCAGCTTATCGGCCGGCAGGTACCAAGATCAAATCCTGGAGGCAACACATATCCTTTTAGTAAGTAAACCCCTAATGGTAAATAAACTAATAATTTTATCCCGTAAACCTCTGGATAGCCTAGGTAGCCATGGCTCTAGCTTCCTCTCCAATTTCTCAGTGACTGGGACAAGTTTGAGAGTTGGAGAGAGAAGTTAGAGGTAGACTGCCTCGGTTTCTGTCTATATTTATATTTAGACCTAGAAAATACTTTAAAAATGACCATTAATTTCTACACTCCCCTTATTTTCTAGTCAATCTTTAATTTCAGACCACACTTCTCCCTGCAGAAAATTAGCTTAGGGGAAGGCACAGGTTTGGTCATCATATATGCTACCATCTCACTATCTGGTCGGTACTCTAAACTGATTATTTTGTTTTCTACTTTCTCTCTAACAAAGCTGAGTCTAATGTCCATGTGTTTGGCTTTAAAATGATATTTAGGATTGGCAGAAATAGCGATTGCTGCCTGATTATCACAAAAGAAATTCAGCACACCACTCTTAAGGTGACCAAGCTCACCAAGCAAAGACTTGACCCATATCAATTCTTTTACAGCAGAGTAAGAGGCCATATACTCAGCCTCCATGGTGGACTGAGCAATAACTTTTTGTTGTTTGCTACTCCAAAAGCAAGCCCCATCACCCACATATAATACATATCGAGAAGTGCATCTCCTCATCGGAGCATCACTATGACTAGCATCACTCCAAGTAGTGATGCCAGTATTCTCCCCACCCAAATGCAACCATAGATCCCTAGTTCCTATCAAATATCTAAGGACTCTCTTAGCTGCCTCCCAATCCCTCTTAGTAGGAGCATATAGACTTCTACTCAACACTCCTACAGCTGCAGCTAAATCCGGCCGTGTAAAATTCATAAAATAGATTAGACTTCCCACTATTTGCCTGTGAGGAATAGTCTGCATGAACTTCTGTTTTTCAGGAGTTAATTCATCGTCTAAGACTATGACTCTTTCTTCCTCACTCGCCTCACTTCCGTTCTTCATCTCCATTGGAGTTGTACAACTATTAGCTTTATCCATCTAAAATTTTTCAAGCAATTTCCCTATTGCTTCATTTTGAGTCAATCTTATAATCTTTCTTTTTCGGTCTCTTTCTGCTTGAATTCCCAAAATATATTTTGCTTCCCCCATATCCTTCATTTCAAATCACCCTTTAAGATCGGTTTTCAGTTTATTAATTTTTTCTATTGATTTACTTAAAACAAGCAAATCATCAACATAAATTGCAATAAATATAAAACCTTCCTCATCTCGAAAATATTGATTGAGTGATCAGAGCTGATCCGGATATATCCCATACCGGTAAAAAACTCATCAAGCTTCTCATTCCACTGTCGAGGCGCCTGTTTCAAACCATAAAGAGATTTAATCAGCTGGCATATCTTACTCTCCTCTCCTTCCTCCACAAACCCTTCGGGTTGTTGCATGAAGATCTCCTATTCCAATTCTCTATGCAAAAAGGTTGTCTTGATGTCCATCTGGTGCACTTCCATGTATTTCGCTGCTGCCAGACTAAGAAGTATGCAGACGGAGGGAAATTTGACGACCGGGGCAAAGGTTTCCTCGTAGTCAATTCCCTCCTTTTGTGTAAATCCCTTTGCTATTAATCTGGCCTTGTAGGGCTCGATTGTGTTATCTGGGTTCAGTTTTAATTTGAAAACCCACGTACAACCGATTGGTTTTCGGTTAGGTGGAGAATCCAGCAGCTCCCAAGTATCAGCTGCCATAATTGAGGCCATCTCCTCATTGATGGTTGTCTTCCACCAGTTTCTTTTTGGACAAGTCATCGCCTCTCCATAAGTTTGAGGTTCATCTCTATGAGATAGTTTTGTTACCTTGTTATTTACCTGTTTTTCTTCCAATCTTTTGATACTTCTCCTCCCCCCCTCAAAATCTGAGGCCGGAATAGATGGTTCTCGTGGATTCTTTCGAACAATCTCGGCTTCTATCCTATCCCTTGATTCCGAATCAATTTCCACCACGTCTTCCGCTTCGGGTACAGTTGTCACTGGAGTTTCCACAGCCGAGTCCTTTTCGGTCTGATTTGTACTTGCAAAAATATCATCTTCTATAAAACGTGGATAGTTAGGAAGCTCAAAGTCATCGAAATTTTCTGACTCAAATCTGATTTTTACTGACTTTGTATATTTGAAAGGATCCACAGACTTTCCTTCATCCATAACTACTAAATGCTTTACTAAGATTATATCTTCCCTTTTTAGATCATAAACTCTATATCCTTTAACATCCATATTATTTCCTAATAAGTTTTCCGGTTTTCCTTTACGATCTAGCTTCCAATCAGATGGATCTTTATCTAGACAAAATACTAGACTGCAGAAAACCTTTAAGTGAGATATGTCTGGTTTCTAGCCTGACCATCTCTCATAAGGTGTTTGATCTTTTATAGCTGAAGTAAGAACTCTATTTTTGAGGTAATTAGCACAGTTCATTGCTTCTGCCCAAAACCTTTTTCCTATCTTCTTATCTGACAACATACTTCTAGCACTATCACTTAGTGTTCTATTTAACCTTTCAGCTACCCCATTCTGTTCTGGGTTTTCTGGAACTGTCTTTTGGTGTTGGACCCCATCTTCCCTCAGAAAATCCTCAAACTGGTTAGAAGTATACTCTCCACCATTCTCACTCGTTATTCTCTTGATTGGAGTTTCATGGAGTTTTTTGCTCCATGTTTTATATTGTCTAAAACAATCCTGAGCTTCGGACTTGTTTTTCAAAAAATACACCCGGGAATACCGAGACCTATCATCAGTGATAGTCATCATAAATCTCTTCCCTCGCGGTGAGGGCACTTTAGCCGGTCCCAAAATATCTGTGTGTACTAGATCTAGAATTTTTTCTCCCTTATAGGTGGTTATTTTAGGAAATGGTAATCTGTGTGCTTTACCTTGAGCACATCCACTACAATCACTTATATTAACACTCTCACTGAACTCAATCCCTTCCACCACTCCTATATTTTTCATCTCTCTTAACTTATCTAGTTTCACATGCCCAAGCCTCTTATGACACATCATAATATCATGAACACCAGCATAATAAAGTTTTTTTGTTTCATTATTTAAAATCAACCTAAACATCCCATGGCTACCTTTCTCAGCAATGAAATAGACATCCTCCTCAAAACTAGCAGTAAAAGACTCCTTCCCTAGAGCTAGTAAAAAAACCCTTATCATCTAATACAGATGTAGAGATGAGGTTTTTGTTCAGCTCTGGAATAAACAATACATCGGAGAATGTTAATATGGATGTCTTTCCTTCTACTAACACTTTCAGATCTACCGATCCTACAAGAGCAGTGGTGACTATCCTCCGATCCCCGTACTCTATCTCTACGGTGGGAATATTTCTTATCTTAGTGAACAGCTGCCTATCCTTACACATGTGCATGGAGGCACCTGAAATTATAATCCATCCCGCTTCACCTTTCAATCCACCGTAAGCATATTTCTGCCTTCGGGGAATTTTGACCTCGTTTTTCGGCTCCAACTCCTCATCCAAAAAGAGCTCATCGTCCTCGTCTTCGGATTCTGCCTCATGTACCTGTGGTACAAGGGCCTTTTTCTTTCCTCTTGGGGTACCACCGGTCTGCACCTCCTTTAATCGAAGCTCGGTTAGCTTAGTGCACTCTGCCATATAGTGCCCCAATTTCTTACAAAGATGACATAAACCTTTGGGAGCCCTTGGTTCGAACTCGTCGGCCTGATTTTTTTGCTCCCTTCCCCCATAGTTTTCGACCGGTTTTCGAGAATCCTTGTTCCTCCAATCAGTCGAAGTTGCCAAGGCTTGGCCACTCTTTCCTCCCCTTCGAATCTTAATCGTATTCTCCCGAACGAGAATCATCCCTATCACTGAGTTCCATATCCACCTTGAGTCCGGCAAGTCCTGCACACGGTTGACTATGTTCTCGAACTCACCGGGTAACTTCATCAGTAAACAGTTAACCTTTTTTTTTCACTAAAATCTTTTCCCGCACTCTCTAGCTCCATGAAGAGTGTAGCAAGCTTATTACAAAAATCCAACATTTTCCCCCCTTTGTATACATATTCCTTAACTTTCTAATCAGCCAACTGTTGTTGCTGAATCGTACGACTTCGCTACATCTCTATGAGAGCCATCCACATATTGGATGCCCTTTCTACCTGCAAATGAGGACATGCAAGTCCTTGAGTAAGATGGCGTAGGATAAAGTGCTTTGCCGCCATATTGTTGAAATCCCAGGTTTGAGAATCATTCACCTCGTTCCTCGGAATAGGTGACATGAATGCTGAACCAGTTGCTATTGGTGTGGTTGTCTCCTTCTCCGCTCCTTTGTCCACCACCTCTTTTTTCTTTGTCTCCTCCGTTGAAAATGGACCTGCTTTGTTTGTGAATCTGCTTCCTTCAAACCTTGGAGGAATCCCAAGAATTGATGGACGCCCCAATCATCCACTCACTATCCCCCAAAACCTTTTCTCCTATAGAGCTCATATCATCATACTTTCCCAAGAGATGAAGTCAGTTCTATTAAAGATTGGTACCCTAAAGGGTGGGCCCATAACCTGAAACTCTGAGACCTCCATAAGTCCTCAGAGTGGACAGCTTCCAAGAAGCCTCTAAGATAACCTTGACCCCTTTGTATTTCAGCAAGAACAACTGCCACCCTGGAAGACAAAAACTCTCACCAACTTCACCCTTGTGAAGGCAAGACTCCTCTGAGTCGATAGCAAAAAGAATCTCTGAATTCGCTCCCTTGAGCAGTAAGTTATGGAGGGTCAAAATTGACCTTCTATACAGAAGCTCTCTAAGAGAGAGGGTCCTATCTCCTAATTTTTGTAAGTGCTATCTCTCTCACATACTCTATCTACTGATGTACAGAGCTAATCAGATTACTCCTCCGTACACAAAAGTACAACTGCCGGTGTACTTTCTGTACGAACATTGTACGACATGGCCTAAATGTCGACACGTGATATATCCGGATTCGCTCCCTTAATCCTCAGAGATGCCGTGATCCAATGTCATTCCGCCACGTGTCATCCGATGTGGCGATGACCAAAAACCGCCGAAATCCTCTTCCACGATCTCGGTGTTTAATTCCAGTCGTCCGATTAAATTCACATTTAATCGTAGCCGTAATAAATACATACGGGTATTCGTTTCGCTAAAGAAATAAATGCGCGGTATTCGTTTCTTATCTGTACTGTAATCCGTACTTTTACATTAATGGATCTATGTCTCCCGTAAATAGTTTCAGTTAAATGAATAATCCTACGTGTTAATGTTTAACTAAATATCAAACCCTATGGTATGTAACACTTGGTCTAGACTTAACGGATAAGGCTACCGGCTACCGGCAGCTTATCGGCCGGCAGGTACCAGGATCAAATCCTGGAGGCAACACATATCCTTTTAGTAAATAAACCCCTAATGGTAAATAAACTAATAATTATATCCCCTAAACCTCTGGATAGCCTAGGTAGCCATGGCTCTAGCTTCCTCTCCAATTTCTCTGTGATTGCGACAAGTTTCAGAGTTGGAGAGAGAAGTTAGAGGTAGACTACCTCGGCTTCTGTCTATATTTATATTTAGACCTAGAAAATGCTTTAAAAAAGACCATTAATTTCTACACATATCTTCTTATCTGTTTGGGGGTGTTTTTTCTGCCTGTCTTCTTATCTGCCTGAGCCATGGATATTTGTCAGTTCTCAGTGACTATGATAAGTATGAGAACTCAATTCTTAGTGACTACGACAAATGTGAGAACTGTAGAATGACCATAGATTAACAAAATAGATAGATTACAAAATACCCTTTTTCAACACACCACCCTATCGATGTGGACGGAAGTTTGTTCCAATTGATGGCTTATCCAATCTTAATAAAACTCTCGATCCAACAATATGATCGCTTATCGTCTCATTTGTTTGGGGTGGCCAATTGGAGAAGTTGTGAGATCGTCGTTCATGGTTCAAGTTGTCGTACTAGCATGTGAAGCCGGTCCAATACAGGGTAGAATATGGAATATCCATACCCGACCCGCCCGTAATAAATGGGTATGGACCCGCCAGTCTGTATATCGCGATGGTGGCTTAGTGGTAGTGCATTCGCAGCTGAAGTGAAAGGTCTGAGGTTCGAACCGTGGCTGGCTCAATTTTCCCAAGTGTGGGACATGCCGAATATTTATAGGAAATCTAACACAAGCTTTGTTAGATCTCCATTCGAATTAGCTAGTTTTCTAATATGGTGTTCCAAATGCCTTTAGTATGGAAAATCACAACATTATTTTTCCAAAGCTTATGGTAACGCCCTTCGCAATCAACTAGGTATTCATTTTTGTGTGGGCCTTTTGATTCTTGGACCAACAACCTCTCTTTTTCAACTCGTATGATCATATTCTTCTTTCCTTCATAGTACACGCTCGTCAAGGTGGCACTCTGAGTGAACCTTTAATCACCCTTTCTCAAGACCAAGCCCTTCACACTTACGTTTCCACTTTCCCTTCAAGGGCGAACAATACACATATCAACAACCCCAAGAACCATGCTATGCCTACCAATAATTTATTCCAAATATCTTATCGTAAAACTGAACCTTTCCTTTCCATTGTCCAAGATTGTTGCATGGTCACCTTTTGATATTCCTCCTTTCACTCTTTTATCTAGAAGCCTCTACTCCATCATAGGGCATTCGTGTGTAAAAGGTGCACATAGGGCTTGAGTGATCAAATTCTTGCCTAAAAGGTGCACACTAGGCTCAAGTGATCGAATTCTTGTGTAAAAGTTGCACACTATGCAACTCTGAGACCTCCATTGGTCCTCCGAGTAGGCGGCTCACACGAAGCATGTAGGATGACCCTGACCCCTATGTGTTTCGACTACAATAAGTGCCACTCTGGCAAACAAAAACTCTGACCGCCTTCACCTCTGTGAAGGCAAGACTCCCCTGAGTCGATAGCACAAAGAATCTATAAATTTGCTCCTTGACAAGTATGTTATGGAGGGTCAAAGTTGACCTTTTGTACAGAAGCTCTTTGGGAGAGAGGGTCCTATCTACCAATTTTTTCGAAGTCCTATCTCTCTCTAAAACTCTATCTATTGAAGTACAAAACGAATCATATTAGATTGCCGTACACAAAAGTATAACTGCCAATGTACTTTATGTACGAATATTGTACGACATGGCCTAAATGTCGACACATGTCATATCCGGATTCGGTCACGTAATCCCCGAAGATGCTGCGATCCAATGTAGTTGTGCCACGTGTCATCCGATGTGGCGAGGACCACAAACCACCGAGATTCTCTTACGCGATCTCGTCATTCTTCTCGGCCGTCTGATTGAATGCAGATTTCAATCTTAGCCGTCATAAATACTTGCGCGATATTTGTTTCATTTAAAGAAAGAAATGCGCGGTACTCATTTCCCATCCAAACCGTAATCCGTACTTTTACATAACGTAATCTATGTATCCCGTAAACAGTTGTCATTAAATGAATTATCCTAAATGGCAACATTTAAATAATTAACAAATCCTTTAACTCTAGTCATAGACGTAATACATAAAGCTAGCGACTACCGGCAGCTTTATCGAACGGTTGGTTCCAGGATCAAATCCTAGATTTGACAGCTTTCCTTTTAGTAAAGAAACCACCAATCCGTTAGTCAACTAATCTATTTCCCGTAAACCTTTGGATAGCCTATGTAGCCATGGCTCTAGCTTCCTCTCCAACTTTCAGTGACTGCAACAAGTGTGGGAGTTGAAGAGAGGGGTTAGAGGCAGATTGCCTCGACTTCATTTCTACATTATATTTTAGACCTAAAAAATACTAAAAGAACCATCAATTTCTACTCCCCTTATTTTCTAGTCAATCTTTAATTTCAGACCACACTTCTCTTGTAGAAAATTAGCTTAGGGGAAGGCACAGGTTTGGTCATCATATCTGTTACTATCTCCCTATCTGGTCGGTACTCTAAACTGATAATTTTGTTTTCTACTTTCTCTCTAACAAAGCTGAGCCTAATGTCCATGTGTTTGGCTTTAAAATGATTTTAGGATTGGCAGAAATAGCGATTACTGCCTGATTATCACAAAAACTTTTGTGCACACCACTCTTAAGGTAACCAAGCTCACCAAACAAAGACTTGACCCACATCAATTCTTTTACAGCAGAGCAAGAGGCCATATACTCAGCCTCCAAGTTGGACTGAGCAATAACTTTTTGTTGTTTGCTACTCCAACAGTAAGCCCCATCACCCGCATATAATACATATCTAGAAGTACATCTTCTCATCGGAGCATCACCATAACTGGCATCACTCCAAGTAGTGATGTTAGTATTCTCCCCACCCAAATGCAACTATAGATCCCTAGTTCCTATCAAGTAACAAAGGACTCTGTTAGCTGCCTCCCAATCCTTCTTAGTGGGAGCATTTAGACTTCTACCCAGCACTCTACAGCTGCAGCTAAATCCGACCGGGTACAATTCATAAAATAGATTAGGCTTCCCACTTCTTGCCTGTAAGGAATAGTCAGCATGATCTTCTGTTCTTCATGACTTAATTCCTCATCTAAGAATATGACTCCTTCATCCTCACTCCCCTCACATCACTTTTTTAACTCTATTGGAGTTGTGCAACTATTAGCTTTATCTATCTGAAATTTTTCCAACATGTTTCCTATTGCTTCCTTATGAGTCAATTTTATAATCTTTCTTTCTCGGTCTCTTTCTACTTGAATTCCCAAAATATATCTAGCCTCCTCTATATCTTTCATTTCAAATCTCCCCTTAAGATCGGTTTTCAATTTAGTAATTTTATTTCATTGATTTACTTAAAACAAGCACATCATCAACAAAAATTGCAATAAATATAAAACTTCCTCATCTTCAAAAAATAAGAATGAGTGATCTGAGTTTATCTAGATATATCCTGGACCGGTAAGAAACTCATCAAGCTTCTTATTCCACTGTCGAGGCGCTTGTTTTAAACCATAAAGAGATGTAATCAGCCAGCATACCTTACTCTCCTCTCCTTCCTTCAAAAATCCTTCGGGTTGTCGCATGAAGATCTCCTCCTCCAATTCTCCATGCCAAAAGGTTGGTTTGATGACCATCAGTTGCACCTCTATGTCTTACGCTGCTGCCAGACTGAGAAGTATACGAACAGAGGGAAATCTTACGACCGTGGGAAAGGTTTCCTTGTAGTCGATTCCTTCTTTCTGTGTAAATCCTTTTGCCACTAATCGGGCTTTGTAACGCTCAATGGTGTTATCCGTGTTCAGTTTTAATATGAAGACCCACTTAGAACCGATTGGTTTTCGGTTAGGTGGACAATCCACCAGCTCCCAAGTATCGGGTGTTATAATTGAGGCCATCTCCTCATTGATGGCTGTCTTCCACCGGTTGCTTTCTCGAAAAGTCATCGCCTCTCCATTAGTCTGAGGTTCATCTTGATGAGATAGTTTTGTTACCTTGTTATTAACTTATTATTCTTGCAATCTTTTGCTACTTCTCCTTCCCCCCTCAAAATATGTGGTCGGAATAGAAGGTTGTCGTGGGTTCTTTCAAACAATCTCGGCTTCTCCCTTGTCCCTTGATTCCGAATCAATTTCCACCACGTCTTTCGCTTCAGGTAGAGTTGTCACTGGAGTTTCCGCAGCCGAGTCATTTCCGGTTTAATTTGTACTTTTAATAATGCCATCTTCTCTAAAACTTGGATAGTTAGGAAGCTCAAAGTCATCGAAATTTTCTGACTCAAATCTCATTTTTCTGGCTTTGTATACTTGAAGGGATCCATAGACTTTTGTTCATCCATAACTACTAGATGCTTTACTAAGATTATATCTTCCTTTTTTAGATCATAAACCCTATATCCTTTAACATCCTCATCATATCCTAATAAGTATCCTGGTTTTCCTTTAAGATCTAGCTTCCAATTAGACCGATCTGTATCTAGATTGAATACTTAACTGCCGAAAACCTTTAAGTGAGATATGAATGGTTTTCGACCGGTCCATCTCTCATAAGGTGTTTGACCTTTTATAGCTGAAGTAAGAACTCTATTTCTCAGATAATTTGCATAGTTCATTGCTTCGGCCCAAAACTTCTTTCCTATCTTCTTATTTTGACAGGATACTCTTAGCACTATCACTCAGTGTTCTATTTAATCTTTGAGCTACACCATTTTGCTCAGGATTTTCATGAACTGTCTTTTGGTGTTGCACTCCATCTTCTCTCAAAAAATCCTCAAACTGGTTAGAGGTATACTCTCCACCATTGTCACTCCTCACTCTCTTGATTGAGGTTTCATGGAGTTTTTCACTCCATGGTTTATATTATTTAAAACATTCTGAGCTTCTGACTTATCTTAATAAAAAATACACCCTGGAATACCAAGACCAATCATCGGTGGTAGTCAACCTAAATCTCTTCCCCCAGGGTGATGGCACTTTGACTGGCCCCCAAATATCTTTGTGTACTAAATCTATAATCTTTTCTCCTTTATAGGTGGCAGTTTTTGGGAAGGGTAACCTGTGTGCTTTACCTTGAGCACATCCTCTACAATCACTTAGATTCTCACTCTCACCGAACTGAATTCCTTGCACTACTCCCATCTTTTTCATCTCTCTTAACTTATCTAGATTCACATGTCCAAGCCTATTATGCCACAACATTACATCATGAACACCGGAATAATAAAATTTCTTCTTTTCATTGCTTAAAATCAGCCTAAACATCCATTGGCTACCTTTTTCAGCAGTAAAATAAACTTCCTTCTCAAAACTACCAGTAAATACTCCTTTCCTTCTACTAGTATCCAAACCCTTATCATCTAATACAGACGTAGAGATAAGGTTTTTGATCAGCTCCGGAATAAACAATACATCGGAAAATGTAACTGTGGATATCATTCCTTCTACTAACACTTTTAGATCTACTGATCCTACAAGAGAAGTAGTGACTATCCTCCCATCCCCGTACTCTATCTCTACGATGGGAATCTTTCTTATCTTAGTGAACAGGTGTTTATCTTTACATTTGTGCATGGATGCACCTGAGTGTACAATCCAGACTGCTTCGCCTTTCAATCCACCGAAAGCACATTTCTGCTTTCGTGGAATTTCGACCTCGTTTTTCGCTTCCAACTCCTCATCCAAAAGGAGTTCATTGTCCTTGTCCTCGGATTCCGCCTCATGTATTTGTGTCACAAGGGCCTTTTTATTTCCTCTCGGGGTCCACCAGTCTACCCCTATTTTAACCGCAACTCGGTTAACTTAGTGCATTCAGCCATATAGTGCCCGGGTTTTTTAAAAAAATGGCACAAACCCTTGGGAGTCCTTGGTCAGAACTCTTCGGTCTCATTTTTTTGCCCCTCCCCTCGATAATTTCCAACCTGTTTCCTTGAATCATTATTCCTCCAATCGGTCCCAGCTGCCAAAGCTTGCCCACTCTTTCCTCCCCTTCGGATCTTAATCGTATTCTCCCGAACGAGAATCATTCCTATCACTGAATTCCAAATCCACCTTCAGTCCTTCAAGACCTGCACAGGGTTGATTATGTTTTCCAACTCATCGCGTAACTTGATCAGTAAACAGTAAACCTTTTCCTTTTTCGCTAAATACTTTTCCAGCACTCTCCAGTTCCATGAAAAGTGTAACAAGCTCATTGCAAAAATCCAACATCTTCCCCCCTTTGTATACATACTCCTTATTTTTTTTATCAGCCAACTGTTGTTACTGAATTGTACCACTTCGGTACATCTCTATTAAAGCCACCCAAAGATTGAATGCCCTCTCTACCTGCAAATGGGGAGATGCAAGCCCTTAAGTAAGATGGCGGAGGATGAAGTGCTTAGCCGCCATATTGTTGTAGTCCTAGGTATCGATATCATTCTCCTTGTTCCTCGGAATACGTAACATGAATGCCGGTTGCTATTGGTGTGACCATCTCCTTTTCCTTTCGTTTGTCCACCACTTCCTCTTGTTTTGTCTCCTCCGTTGAAGATGGATCTACATTTTTAGTGAATTTGCCTCTTGTAAACCTTGGAGGCATCCCTAGGCTTGATGGGCGCCTCACCCGTCCACTCACTATTCCCCAAAACCGTTTCTCAAATAAAGCTCCTGTCATCATACTTTCCCAGTATATGAAGCCAGCTCCATTAAAAATGGGCACCCTAGATGGTGGGCCCATAACTTGCAACTCTCAGACCTCCATAGGTCCTCAAAGTAGGCAACTCACACGAAGCCTCTAGAATAACCCTGACCCCTTTGTGTTTTGGCAAGAGTAACTGCCACGTTGGCAAACAAAAACTCTACCCTTGTGAAGGCATGACTCCCTTAAGTCGATAGCAAAAAGAATCTCTGAATTTGCTCCCCTGAGCAGTAAGTTATAGAGGGTCAAAGTTGACCTTTTGTACAGAAGCTCTTTGGGAGAGTGGGTCCTATCTACCAATTTTTTCATAGTTTTATCTCTCTGTAAAACTCTATCTACTAATGTACGGAACCAAGTAAATTACACTGCCGTACACAAAAGTACAGCGGCCTATGTACTTTCTGTACGAATATTGTACGACATGGCCTAAATGTCGACACATGTCATATCCGGATTCGGTCACGTAATCCCCGGAGATGCTGCGATCGAATGTAGTTGTGCCACGTGTCATCTGATGTGGCGATGACCACAAACCGCCGAGATTCTTTTCCGCGATCTTGACATTCTTCTCCGCCGTCCGATTGAATGCAGATTTCAATCGTAGCCGTCATAAATACTTGCGCGATATTTGTTTCGTTTAAAGAAACAAATGCGCGGTACTCATTTCCTATCAGAACCGTAATCCGTACTTTTACATAATGTAATCTATGTATCCCGTAAACATTTGTCGTTAAATGAATTATCCTACGCGGCAACATTTAAATAATTAACAAATCCTTTAACTCTAGTCATAGACGTAATAGATAAAGCTTGCGGCTACCGGCAGCTTTATCGAACGGTTGGTTCCAGGATCAAATCCTAGATTTGACAGCTTTCCTTTTAGTAAAGAAACCACCAATCTGTTAGTCAACTAATCTATTTCCCGTAAACCTCTGGATAGCCTAGGTAGCCATGGATCTAGCTTCCTCTCCAACTTTCAGTGACTGCAACAAGTGTGGGAGTTGAAGAGAGGAGTTAGAGGCAGATTGCCTTGGCTTCTTTTCTACATTATATTTTAGACCTAGAAAATACTAAAAGAACCACCAATTTCTACACACTGAGCTTGAGTGATCGAATTCGTGTGTAAAAGGTGCACACTGGGTTTGTGTGATTGAATTCATGTGTAAAAGGTGCGCATTGGGCTTGAGTGATCGAATTATTGTGTTAAAGGAGCACACTGGACTTGAGTGATCGAATTCGTGTGTAAAAGGTGCACATTGGGCTTGAGTGATTGAATTGCTTTATTCGGATCTTTGGTTTGATTTGTCCCTAGGGAGACGACATTTCCAACTTGTTTGACCCTCATTTGGTTTTTCTTGAGGAGACGTTTCCCCACCATCACCCTTGTCTTGATTACACTTCTTTTCCCACCCTTACTTTTGTCTCTTCTCTTCTTGCTTTCGATGATCGCCCCATGGACTTTCTCCACACTTGACTTGCCTTTTGGTCTTGAGTCGAGGCTCGTTGCTCGCATTCATGCATTTGTTGCCATCGTCGCAAGGCTTTTGGGTTTAGTACCTACCATAAGCCTGGCGCCTTGTCCCTACTTGGATAGTTGTTGCTTTATTGCCTTCGTTTTGCAAACTTATCTCTTCTTTTTTCAGAAGTCTACTTTGAAGGCGGCTTGATATATTCCTCTTCTCACTTTATCCAAGATTTAGTTGTTGATAAGGTTGTTACCACCATTTGATCCGAGCTTCCATAAGCTCTTCCTTGTGACTCTTCACGTGCCCGGTTTCCCTCATGAGAGGAATTGTAGTTGTGAA
>JBBHKE010001182.1:0-133946 GCA_037447655.1 Zygnema cylindricum
ATTGCGCAAAGTTATTGAATCAGTGACGTCGACGTTGTCACAAGTGAGCATGACGTCACAATGTCACCAAACCCTAAACATCTACAATTTCACAAAAATCTAGACGTCTACCACTGTCGCTGCTTTTGTTGGCGTCACCAATCGTCGGAAGCTTCGTAGTCGGCTTCAATCGTCACAAGTTGTACCTACGTCTACAACCGTCACATTTCAAAGTTCCAATTTCATTTTAGCACATAGGGACCCTCTTCAAAGTAGTACGGAGAATCTTTACTACGGTCCAAATTACTTTATCAAAGTATCGATTACATAGGGGCATACCCTTATTAATTTAACGAAGGTTTTAGGGCTCAAGCGAAAGCCTAGAACCTTTCTCACTTTTTTTTTTTACCTCCATTAAATTGTTATGTTTCACGCCTGTTCCTACAAGATTTGGTGTGTCAATGTGCCAATCGAGATATTAATACATCGCCAAAGCGTCGTCGTCACATGTACTACATTAATGCGGCACCATGTTGGATCTCATTGGATCAAAATTAAAATGCCGTTTTTATGAAGACCGATTGGATAAGCGGGCGGATAAAAGAAACGGTCGAAGCGTCACAAATTTATGGCGTTTAAATATAGGAAATTAGCCCCCAAGCAAATGACGTAGCTTTTCCCAATATAATGATTTTTTTTGTAATTTATTAATGCAAGGGTTGCGGCCTATGTAGGCATCTTTCGGGGTCGAAAATCATTAAAAATAGTCATAAACTGACCGAAAAAAACAATAGGCGGTCTTAGCTGTAACACGATCTCCTACCTCTCAGAAAATCCCATTACTACAAACAATCCCAACCACACATTCCACACATTGGAAAATACACATCCACATTAGACAACACTCACATAAGGATAAACTTTAAATTAGAAGAAGCTTCTGTCCACATAACATTAGCTTGGTCTCTTGAACTCGTGGCTCAACCCTTCTTATTAAAGTGCTTTTCACTACTCTCCACTCTTAATAATTCTATCTCTTAACTACTAAAACACTATTTAGTTAGTAAGAGATTTCAATGCAAAAATGCCTCTTCTCCAATTTGGTGTTAATCGCTCAGGACCAAGATCAGCCGGAATTTCCACAAACTTTTCCAAAGGAAAATATGTCTACTCTCCTCTTACACTTTACTATTTATCCATCATCGCCCTGGACTCGCCAGGCCAGAGTCAACGCTCCGTTTTAACAAGCTTTTTACCTGGGCCAATCATTGATCACCAAGGACTTAGACTGACCAATGCAAAAACGTGTGAAATCTCTTACTAACTACTTAGCGCTTTACTAACCAATCAAACGTTACGTTTCACTAGGTAACATTTACGTGCAAAAGTGCGCGCCAAACGAAACGCGACTTCGCACAATCGTGCTTAACAAATTTCGCACGCGAAACTTCGTACGAAATTCCCTTAAGTGAAAGTGACGTTTCGTACTAAAATTTGTACGAAACTAACCACCGTGCATACTAAATGTTTCATTAGAACTTTATGAAACGTACACGCGAAATTTCGGTACTAATTTGACCCTTAAACCGTTTCAATGATACCCACTTGTTCTTTAGACCCCACGCTGTCACCTAAATACAAGTTATCCCCATATATTCCAACTAAACCTACAAATGGAGAACATTCAGTCCCCTCAAAACAATTACATTTTCATTACTCTTTAGGAATAGTGAACAATGCATCTCCAATTCAGAGTTTTCGCCCACTATTTGTAATTTTTCCTTGTATTACAAACGCAATAACATCAGCTTCACTCCATTGTTATTCAAAAACAATAATATTCGTGAAACAACAGATTAATTTCCATTATGTACCACTAACTAACAAGACCAAAACTGAGAAAAGAAGTATAACCTAAACCAATAAAATATCCATTCCTAACATAAAATGGACTTTGTTAGACAATAAACTCAAACACGTGCTTCCTTTAAACATTTCCAAACCAACAGGGTACAGCCTAATTACACCCAATCAAATCAAAAGTGGTTCAATTAACTCCACCAGTTCCTCCATCTCCGGTCGAGACGACGACACTTCCTCTATACATCGTCGAGCCGCGATTGCAAGAGCTTGAGCCGCAATCAAAACCTTTTCTTCAAAAAGAAGGAAAAGTAAATCTGGATCTACTAAACTTTTGACATCGGGTTCATTTCCCGCCAAAAAATCTTTTGCCCATTCACTTATTGAAACTTCATTTTCCACTTGGGCACTTCGTCCCGTAATGAGCTCGAGAAGCAAAATGCCGAAAGAATAGACATCGCTCTTGAAAGACAGTCGACCTGGAAAAACGGACGGAGAAAAAGGGAAATGAGGGAGAAGGGAAAGGGCGAGGGGGAGGGGGGTGGGAGAGGGAGAGGGAGAGGGAGAGGGAGAGGGAGTTAGAGAGGCAGAGGGAGAGGGAGAGGGAGAGAGAGCAGGAGAGAGACCTGTTTCCAAGTGGCTCGGGTCTGTATAACCCCAAATTTGAAAAATATGTGTCGAAACATCCGTTTGGTCGTCATCCATCCGTTTAGCCTTTTTAAAATTATTTAGTTTTGAGTTAAACTCCTTGGGAAAAAAAGGAAATGAATTTAGAGAGAGGGAGAGGGAGAGGGCGAGGTTATACGGTCTTATTTTAGGTGGTGTGCCCATGTGGTGAAGTATCCGGTAAAACTTATAAAAACCACAAAACAGTAGACGTCATCTATATATATTGAATGTACTCCGCTTTTGGCCTAATTTGCAAAAAGATTGTCGTGTTCCTCTTTTAGACCCACAGGCATGCGATTCCAAGAAATCGGAAAACGTTAACCTGAGGTGATTGTAGTTCGGGTATCACTTGAACAAGCAATGACAAAGCGCCCACGCATGGGCCACAGGAATGTGGATTTTTTTGCACAAGGGAGAGAACGCGCTATTTTTTTCCTTGACCGTCACGCGCATGTACTTCAAAAAAACTACAACTCGGACCTTTACTTTCATTCATGTTTGCAAACATTTACGCTATCATCGCCTCTCCCTCTCCCTCTCCCTCTCACACGACCGCTCCTATCTTATACGTTTGGAATGAAACACTACATTAGTGGCATGAAATGGAAAAGCACTAAAAAAGAATTTCTTTGCCTATCTTTGGGCTAGTTTGATGGCAAGTTGAGTGAGAAAGACAAAAAAATATAATCGAGAAACCATGGCGAAAAGTATTGGAATTAGTGACGTCAATCCTATCACAAGGGAGCATGAGGTCACAATGTCACAAAACCCTAAACGTCAACAATGTCATAAAACACTGAATGTCTACAACCGTCGCTATTTTTGTATACGACACCAATTGTCGCAAATTTTGAATTCATCTACAACCATCACAAGTTTTTATCCATGTCTAGATCCGTCACATTTCAAAGTAACGATTTTATATGCGCACATTGGAATGCACTGCAAAGTAGCATGGAAAATCTTCACTAAAATACAAAGTACCACTTCAAAGTATCGGTTACATAGGCACACCCCCTTAGTGATTGTTAGGTTCTTTGTGAAACGACGTCTCAGTTATGTTGAGCGTCGTAATATAATTTTATATTGTTATGCGTGGCGTGGCATGATTAGTTTAGTTTTATATAGTTTGGTTTTGGTTTTGCGTGCGTAGTACTTTAGTACCCTAGTATTGTACGGCGGTATGTTTGTTTCGTACAGTACCGCGTACTTTATATAGTTTCGATAGTTGTTTGTTTTGATTGGTTCGCGCGCGTACTTTTGTACGACGTTTTATTGTCCTGTACTTGTTGTTTCGTGAGAGAGAGTATTTAGGACTTAGTTGTTTGGGAGAAAAGTATCTTTTGTAAGGGGAAAACTTCCGGTGAAATATATTTGTCTTTTGCTGGAGTGTCTTCTTCTTGCTATCTCTTGCTTCCGCATCATACTCTATCTTTCTTCTATCCTTGTGTGTATCGATCCTAACAATTGGTATCGGAGCTAGCTTGCTCCTTTAAGAGATCTCAAGGTGGCAAGTCTTGCCGCCATGGGGGGAAAGAAGAAGAAGTCCTCATCCACACCTTCTCCTATTGCGGCTCCTAATCCGGATCTACCGGATCTACCGGATCTGGCCGATTCATCTCCAGATCAGAGTGTGAAAGATTTCGGCTTCGGAGGAGAGACGACTTTTGAAAAGGGCTCTCCCTCCAACCCACTTCCAAAAGAGGAGAAAGAGAAACAAGAGGGTGGTGTTGACCGAAGATCGTCTCAATGAGTTGTTTGACGGCTTTCTTACTCTAGTAGATCAACGGATCTCGGATGCCAATCGAAAGGGGAAGTTTAAAGTGGAGGAGGAGGATCCGATCTTGAATACTTTTGAAGTGGCTTTGGATGGATGGGTCGAGGATGACGATATTTTGAGGGAGGCTCTCCGAAAGGGGAAGTTAGTGCTCGAGAACAACTCGGATCTTGAATATGAATCCGATGACGAGTTACCAATCCCATCTATGCCGGGGAAGATCGTTCTCTTTAACGGATCTAACTACCAAATATGGAAGAAATATATCAAGGCGCAACTCATTCTCCGTCGCCTTTGGAAGATCGTGCCACTTTGACCAGCTAACACTTAACACTACAAAAAGCCACTTAGTAGAGCTCACACTTAACAAAATACTGACAGAGTTTCAAGCACAAACTCTGATAAGTCACAAAGTGACACACTTACAAAAACAGTCTTAAATGTCACTTTCCTTAGTGAACTTGTACAAGTTGATTCAATCAAATGTCTAATCCCTACTTTATACAAACAAGACTATTTGACTATCTATCTGCCAATAAGATCACTGTAGGCGCACTATCGTACTGTCGGTTCCACTACCTAGTGAACTTAATCCTAAGTACAATTTCCTGCTGCAAATAATCCTGATTTGTCCTAAGTAATTCATACTAATCGGTACTTCTTTGATTGTACCTGATGATCTATCTTACACCGACTTTCACCAACACAAACAAGGAGTTTGTACGCCGACAATCGAATCTGTCCATATAATCCGCGGTGATTTCCGTCCGTAGGTCGTAACAGAATGTTTCATTTTAGTACGCACGGAATTCTTTTCGTATTATGTTTCTCTTCGTCTGACGCGTTTGAATTCTGTAACGTCTCTTTAAAGTAGACAACATTTCGTCGCTGATCATCGCTATTCTAGCGACGAGATTATCTCATCGCTGAGAGTCCATAGTTTTCCCAAAAATAATACTCCCCCTAAACTTTGGACTCTCAATCACTTAGACCACAAGATTCTTTACAGTACTCTAACTTTAGAGCAGGTAAGGCTTTGGTTAGCATGTCTGCCACCATTTTCGAATCTGGTAAATATTGCAATTTTATAATTTTAGAGAAGACCTTTTCTCTAACAAAATGAAGCCTGATATCCATGTGTTTGGTTTTGAAATGGTGACATGGATTGGAAGCAATTGAAATAGCTGCCTAATTATCACACCAAACAATTTGTGGACCTAATAGCATAAATCCTAGTTCTTATAGAATTGATTTCACCCATAATAATTCCTTTACCGCCACGCTTGCTGTTGTTCTGAGACAAGTGTTGGTACTGAAGATGAAGAAGATGCAGCAGTAGTCATCGTAGAACAAATCAAGAGAGGAAGCTTCCACAAATACCGATGGCTGAACAGCAACTTTGACAGACTATAACTTTCAGAAAAAAGCTCCAAACGTCCTGAAAATTTGCCACAAAGTAGATAACATACAAAGGAACACACACACAAAATTTCAATCAATTCCGCTGACAAATCTGTGAGATATGTAGAAATGAAATTACATAAAACTGAGTGTACAGTTTTTATATCATTTGTTCCTAAAAATCAAATTCACTAAGTCCTACTTTTATACACCGAAACTACACTAAGCTGTACGGAGGCATTCCAGCCGTACATCTTACATTCTATCACAAATATTTACACCGAAGTTCAGACAAGCACAAACTCTGATCAGTCACAAAGTGACACACTTACAAAAACAGTCTTAAATGTCACTTTCCTTAGTGAACTTGTACAAGTTGATTCAATCAAATGTCTAATCCCTACTTTATACAAACAAGACTATCGGACTATCTAACTGCCAATAAGATCACTGTAGGCGCACTATCGTACTGTCGGTTCCACTACCTATTGCACTTAAACCTAAGTACAATTTCCTGCTGCAAATAATCTTGATTTGTCCTAAGTAATTCATACTGATCGGTACTTCTTTGATTGTACCTGATGATCTATCTTACACCAACTTTCTCCAACACAAATAAGGAGTTTGTACGCTGACAATCGAATCTGTCCATATAATCCGCGGTGATTTCCGTCCGTAGGTCGTAACAGAATGTTTCATTTTAGTACGCACAAAATTCTTTTCGTATTATGTTTCTCTTCGTCTGACGCGTTTGAATTCTGTAACGTCTCTTTAAAGTAGACAACATTTCGTCGCTGATCATCGCTATTCTAGCGACGAGATTATCTCATCGCTGAGAGTCTATAGTTTTCCCAAAAATAATAATGACGAGTTACCGATCCCTTTCTATGCCAGGGAAGATCGTCCTCTTTAACGAATCCAACTATCAAATATGGAATAAATATATCAAGGAGCAACTCATTCTCCGTCACCTTTGGAAGATCGTGAATGGAGAAGAAAAGATGCCGATCGACGATCTAAAGGCTCGCCGTCTTTCGAAGAAAAAAATCTTGTGGCCATCACAGGCCTCATGCATGATCATTTCCTTACCCGAGATACGGCGCATGAGTGTTGGAAGGCGCTCGAAGGCCAATTTGAGAAGGGGCTCCAAAACAAGTGGCAATATGCCTACACGGACTATATCCAATTTAAGATAAAGTCTAACGAATCAATCGATGATGCGATCAAGCGATACAATATTATTGTGGAGCAACTCTCGAATAACGGTCGGACTATTATCGAGGAGGATAAAGTAATCGGTCTCATCAATGCCTTACCCAACAACCTCACTTACCTCAAGGAGATTCTTTGGGCACAAACTAATCCGAGTTATGAGTTCCTTGTTAATTACCTTAAAACCACCGAGAGAAATCGCGGAGGTCCTCCTAAAGCTTCGGCCTCGGGTGGATCTCTGAACGCATCCTCCGAAGAACCCGCGGATCTAAATTTTCTTCGTGGGGGAAGAGGGGGAAGGGGAAGAGGAGGCGGATCTAGGGGAAGGGGAAGAAGCACCGAAAGGAGGGGAAACTTTCCCGGTCAATCCGCTTTCCAAGATCAATCTACTGTCACTTGCTTTCCATGCAATAAACCTGGTCATATGTCCTCCTCTTGCCAGGACAAAGAAAAACAATGCCACTATTGCGGGAAATGGGGACATATTAGTCCCCAATGTTACGCGAGATTTGACGTGGGCGGCGGCCGCGGCGGTCGCGGCGGCGGCAACGACAGATTTGTTGGACGTGGCGGTGGCCGATTTGATAAAGGGGGGCGCGGTGGACGTGGCGGCCGATTCGACGACCATAGACACTTCGTTGGGGAAAATGACGAGAGAGACGAAGGTCCGACTATATTTTCCACGCTAAATATCACAAACAAAACAACGTCTTTCGAAGCGCAAAACGATAAGGAGTGGATCATTGACTCCGGCGCTTCGCATCACCTATGTACGGACGACACGTTTTTTGAGGAAATGCAAACTTTGACCATACCCAAAAATATTACTGTCGCTAGTGGTCAAGTCATTTCCATTGGTACAGTTGGTACAGTATGACGTGACCCGATTACGCTAGATCCAAATGGAACTGAACGAATCTCCGAAATCTAGCTGTTGAACGTACTTTATATTCTAGGCGGCTCTGCGAATCTTTTGAGCGTACCCCAAATCCAAAAATCTGGCGCGAGCGTGTACGCATTAGGAGGTTCAACGATCAAAATTGTACATAGTGATGGATTGACAATCGGTGAGGGCGAAGTATTTGACGCTTTCCATAGTCGTCTTTTATAAAAGCGCCCAAAGTCAAATCGTCATGATGACAGCATAATTGGACATATCGCCGAAATTAAAAGAGATATGACGCTATGGCACCATCGCATGTGCCACACATCAGAACAAAATTTGAAACGTATGATCAAAGTCGGTTGCACGTGCGGCTTAGATCTGACGTTAGGAGAAAAAGTCAACGGTTGTGACGGTTGCAATCAAGGTCGTCAAATCCGAAAACCGCATCCCACTAAAGACACAAATTTTCGATCTACACATCTACTTGAAAAGGTACACGTGGATCTCTGCAGTGACGTCAAACCTGAAAGTTTGGGGGGGAACAAATACATCATGGTTATTGTTGACAATTATTCTAGATTTACATGGGTATATCTACTCAAAAATAAATCCAATGCATCCGCAAAATTTGAAGAGTGGCATGTTATGGCCGAAAGGCAATGTGAACAAAAATTAAAGGCGGTTCAATCCGATAATGGAGGGGAGTTTAAGGCATTTGATCCGTATTGCAAGAAATGGGGGATCCGACAAGAATTTACGGCATTTTACTCACCGGAATCGAATGGAATCGCCGAGCGCAAAAATCGCACACTTTAAGTAATGGTGCGCTCGATGATTCACGGATCGGGAAGAAAGGAGTATTCATGGGGAGATGCGATCTTAACGGCTAATTATATTTGTAACCGTCGACTTACCTCTATTTCGGGCAACAAGACTCCTCACGAGTTATGGTATGGACGAAAACCTTCACTACATCATTTGCGAATTTGGGGGTGTCAAGCGACGGTATATATCGAATCGGTAAAACGACGAGGTAAATTTTCTTCTCGTAGTTGGTCGGGAATTTTTGTGAGGTATAGCTCCAAAGGGAGCTTATACCGAGTTTATGATCCGATTCGTCATGTAATTGAAGAGAGTCGTAATGTGAATTTCCACGAGGATCTTAACGTTGCAATTTCTCGTTCGGAAAAGTTCTCTACTAATCATGATTTTCTTGAATTGAATGAATCTCTCTCTTTTCCTCATCTTGATGATTCGGATTCCGAAATGAGGCAGATCCTATCGTCAAAATTAAGAGGGGGAAAGCTAATTCCGAAATTCATCCGGAATTAATTAATTTTGACGCCATCCGAAGTGACCAAAGTGAAAATTCCCGAATGTCTTCGGACACTCGCCGATCTAAAGGTTCTAAATCTCCGAGTGCTTCCTTCCACGAGGAAGAAACCCAAACTGAAAAATCCGAAAACGAAAAAGACAATGAGGTTCCATTACAAAGGAGTCAACGTGAGACGAAGGGAAAGAAGCCAAATCGGTTATCATTTGATTGCAAAGGTGGAAATGTCAAAAATTCCAATTATTTTATTTCGGCCGCCTCGGAGGAGGCATTGCTTTTGTAGCAATCATTGACCCAGAATATGCTCGGCGATCCCCAATCTTACGCCGAGAAACGAAGCTCGATGGATTGGGAGGATAAATGGAAACTGGCGTAGGAGAGAGAACTAAAATCCATTATCGATAACAAAACTTTTGAGGAGGTGAGTTTATCGGAGGGGAAGAAGGCGATTGATGCCAAATGGATATTTAAAACAAAAACTGGTGCTACGGGGGAGATAATAAAATATAAGGCTAGATTGGTGTGTAAAAGTTTTCAACAAGTAGAGGGGGTTGATTATTCGAAAACTTATGCACCGGATGTCAAGTTTGATTCTTTGAGAATGATAATTGCTATTGCGGCCGCGGGGAATAAGCATATACATCTAATGGATGTAGAAACGGCCTTTTTAAATGGAGAATTAGAAGAGGAGGTGTATATGAAGGTGCCCGAGGGTGTGCCCTCAAAAGGAGGAAAAGTATGGCGGCTGCGAAAATCCTTGTACGGATTAAAACAAGCACCGAGGACATGGTATCTTCGTCTTCATAAGGTACTTACTAATTATGGTTTTTTTCGTACAATTTCGGATTCCGGAGTTTACGTGAAAGGAGAGGGAAAGGACCAAATTATTTTTTCTGTGTATGTCGATGACTTCCTAATGATTAGTGACACATTGTCTGTTATTAGTAAGTTAAAAGAGTACCTAAGTATACATTTTAAAGTTATAGACCTTGGAGAAGTAAGGTACATCTTGGGGATAGAAGTCATAAGGTCTAGCGAGAATGTAATTAAATTAAGTCAAGCTCAGTACTGCAAAGAGGTATTGACTAGATTTTGTATGATTGGCGCGAAATCTGTCTCGACGCCATTAGATCTAAAAGTACAGTACAAAAAGTACGAAGAGGAAGAAAATATTTCAGTACCATATCATGAAGCAGTTGGTAGTCTAATGTATTTGAGTGTAGGCACGCGTCCGGATATTGCGACGGCGGTGTCAATTGTCAGTCGTTATTGCAATGCTCCAAAAAAGTAACATTGGGAGGTAGTGAAACGGATATTTCGCTATTTAGCAGGTACGATGGACTTTGGCTTGGTGTATGCGACCAAAAGGGACTCTTTGCAGTGTATCGGTTATTGCGACGCAGATTGGGGGGGAGATTTCGACAGTGGAAAATCCACGTCAGGGTACGCATTCATTTTGGGCGGCGCGGCAGTATCTTGGAGTTCGCGACTCTAACCTACGGTTGCGCTAAGTTCCACAAAAGCAGAATATATATCTGCGTGTCATACTGCAAAGGCGTCTGTGTGGATCAAGGAGATGCTTGGTGAGTTGGGCGTTGTAATTGGTTGCTTTCAGATCTTTACTCACAGCATGAGTTTGATGGTGCTTGTGAAAAATCCGGTCTTTCACAAGCGAACAAAACATATTCGTATCCAGTGGCATTTTCAGTGGCATTTTGTACGCGATTTGGTTGTTGCGAAGGAGATTGAGTTTACGTATGTGTCGACTTTGGAGGAGGCCGCAAAGATGTTGACTAAGGCGGCGGTTTAGGTCGTACTTTTAGGTGGACGACCTAAATTGGGGTTATTTTCAGTTTGAGAGGGGGTTTCACAAAGAGAGGGGGATTGTTAGGTTCTTTGTGAAACGACGTCTCTGTTTTGTTGAGCGTCGTATTATAAGTTATATAGTTTACGTATGACTTTGTTTGACGTGGCATGATTAGTTTAGTTATATATAGTTTTGTTTGGTTTTGCGTGCGTAGTACTTTAGGTGTGTACGGTAATCGTGTATAGTACCGCGTACGATATGTTGTTTCGTTGGTACCTTGCTTCGATTGGTTCGCGCGGCGTACTTTTGTACGACGTCGCTTGAGTAGTTTGTTTCGTTGGTACCTTGCTTCGATTGGTTCGCGCGGCGTACTTTTGTACGACGTCGCTTGAGTAGTTTTTTGCTGTTTTGTGAGAGAGAGTATTTAGGACTTAGTCGTTTGGGAGAAATCAATCTTTTTGTAAGAGGGGAAATATTCCGGTGAAATATATTGTCTTTTACTGGAGTGATCTCTTCTTGCTATCTTTTGCTTCCGCACTACATCTTGTCTTCCTTTTATCTTTGTGTGTATCAATCCTGTCACAATCGGGTATGAGATTTATTTGCATAGAGAAAAAAAAAAGTATATTTCTTGAAAGCTTTGAAAAATGAATCAGAAGAAAGACGGTCCATGGAATGTGAGGAGAGATATAGTATTGGGAAAATTCTTAAAGAGAAAAAGTGAAGAGGGAGGAGGGGGTGAGTAAAAGGAGGAGAAAGGAGAAATAGTAGTAGTAGGAGGAGATTATTTAGTATATCGTATTTTTCTTTATGTTCTGGAATTGGCCGAATTAAGAATCGTTCAAAAGAAAAACCATTTTAAATGCCATCATTTAAATGTCAAAATGCAATTGAATAAAAAGAGGTGCAGATAAAGAAAAATCGCACCTGTGGGGCTGGAACTTAGGGGAGGAGGGGACGGTGATCGTGACGGTGGAGCTGTCAACACATGAAAACAACATTTAAAACAAGTTTAACCTCGCAGAAACGAAATCAACATTCTCCAATAAAAACAAATAAAACAAAAAAAAAAACGCGACATGATTCACTAAGGTACGGTTCGAATGGCGAACGTACCTAGTCGCACGAGAAACGTGTAGCTATAGTTGATGATAATACCAGCATCAAAATCCGTGTAAAAGAAACAAAGCAGTTTATTGCCAGCGAAGTATGCGTACCCTAAGCAAGGGCAATAGTCGTTGCACTTAAAATTGACACTCCTGTCGAGTGTAACCAGTATAATTATAACCATACCCTTCTTCCAGAATCCAACCCTATAGTTATAGGCATTAGGGAGATAACAGGATGCCGCTTTTGGAAGGAGAGGAAAGAGGGGAGGGAGGGAGGGAGGGAGGGAGAGAGGAAGGAAGGGCGAGGAGGAGAGAGGGAGAAGAGGTGGAATGAATTGGGAGAGTGAATGGGCGAGAGAGAGGGGAGAGGAGGGGGAGAGCAGAGAAGAAGGGAAAGGAGAAGGGCGAGAGGGCAAAAAGGCAGGATAAAAATGAAAAATAGGGAAAGGGGGTGGGAGAAATTGAATGAAAGAATATGCATCAAAAAGATAAGGCGGGAAGGGAGTGGGCATGGAATGAAGGGAGCAAAAGAAACAATACAGAAAAAAAAGAAAAAGGTTAGAAAAATTAGTTGTGGGGGTTTGAAGATAAAAGCGGAGTTCAAAAAAACAACAAGTAACGAGAATGGAAGATATGTATTCACAATGGACTTCAAAAAAAATCAAAAATAAAAATTCCAACAGCCTCCATCCCAACCCGGCAATATATATATATATATATATATATATATATATATATATAAACGTATATATATATGTGTGTATATATGTACATATATATGTACATATATATATATACATATATAGGTATATGTGTACATATATATGTTTATATGTACATAAATATGTATATATTTACATATATAGGTATATATGTACATTTATATGTATATATGTACATATATATGTAAATATGTACATATATATGTATATATGTACATATATATGTATATATGTACATATGTACACATGTATATATGTATATATGTATATATTTACATATATATATGCATATATGTGTATATGTATATATGTATATGTGTGTATATATGTGTATATATATATAAGTATATAAATACATATATATATATATGTATATATATGTGTGTGTTTTCTTACACCCCCTTTTTTTTACCTTCCCCAAGCCCTCTCTGCCCCATATCCGTTCCACAAAAAACCGCTCTATCATTCCTATCTCCCCACCATTTACCTCCTCTTTCCCTTATTTCCCCGTGATGTACACACTCCCCGTGACCCTCTACCTCTCCCTCCACTCTTCCCTTACCTCCCTCTCCCTTATAGCTTCTCCCTCCCCCTCCTCCCCTTACTCCTCTCCCTCCTCCTCGCCCTCTCCCTCCCCGCTGAACCTATTTTACAACTAGAGTTCTCTGTTGAGTGGGTTTTACCAATAATCGATAACAACCCCCTAACACCCTCCCCCCTCCCTCTTACCTCTGAGTTCGCCTAGCAACGTGACGACAAAGAGGATTATAAATGCCCCACTTTTTAGAACCCCCATGTCACACTTGCGGATTCGGCCTGCCATTGGTTGGTGCTTTCCTATAGCTTTGGCCTAAAGCTTCTCTCACTTATTTCTCCGAAAAAATGGTTGTTGAAGACAGAGTGGTGGGCGGAAGGAAAAAATATTGACCTCAAATTCACTTAAATGACTTAATTCACTTATATGAGACAATGGGAGTCCAACCCTTTTAATTTGTATGAGTATTGGGTGAATGGGCGGATCGGCTGAATTCCCATTTTTGTTCAGTTGGTATGTTTGTTCAGTTTTTTTAGTCGCGTGAAGTTTAATTCGCGTCAGTTTTTATTGTCACGTTTATGATTCGTTTGAGTATTACGTACGGATAGAACTACGTCGTGTTAATTCGTACGTCGGTTCACTTTAGTGCGTAGGACCGTAGTACGTCACTTAAGTCCAGCACACGTTTAAGTTCCGAGTCATTTCTGGTTCGGCGCCTAAGGGCGTGTCCCCATGTGTTCAAGGGTTTCTTTCCGTCATTTACACAGAAAATGGGACTTTCTACTTGAAAATATTACGCCGTACGAAAAATGGGCAAAAACTCAAATAGATATTGCATCATCTTGGAACTTGAATGGTACGGCGATATGGCAGTATTATCATCGCGACCCACTTCCAGCTCATCTTCACAATTGCACCGAAATCAAATCGCGACCTGCTTTTAATCAAAATGCTACCCTATTGACGAATAAAAAGCCAGGGTTGCACGCGTCAAAAGTTTTCATTTGTTTTTTTGCAGTTGGGAGAATACACGAAAAAAAAATTGTTTGTCCATTTGCTTATGTTGTCCACTTGTGGGCGTATACAAATGTCATTTTGTAGACGTAGGCGATTGCTTATGTCGTTCACGTGTGGGCGTCAACAAATGACATTTGGCGTCGACAATTGTCCCAGTATGTCAGGAGCTCTTTGCGGCGTACAAATGTCCGCAGTTTGTTTCGAGATCGTTGGCGTCTACAAATGTCAGCAGTTTGTTGGCGTCTACAAGTGTCGCAAGTATTAGCGACGTGTACAACTGCCACATATTCAAAATAATGAACGCGCAAGTAAGGATTGACATAGGCACACTTTGAAAAGTACACCGTAAAATTAGAGCTAAATTCTGAAATAACGTTTCAAAATATCGGTTACATGGGGACACGCCCTAAGTGTCAAAGTACTTGTGAGTGAGTGCGTGTGAGGGAAATGTGTGAGTGAAGTCTAAGTGAGTCAGCGACGTGAGAAGAAAAGAACGTGTTGTGTAAAGGTGCGTCTCCATGTAATTGAAACTTAGAGAAAAAACTTTATTTTTTAGCGCAGATCCGACGGACCCAGATTTCGTGTGTCCCTATGTGTAACAACGACATAATTACCTAAGCGTGTGACAATTGTATACGCTAACAATGCCCGTGACGGTTGTCAACGTCTACAATCTATGATGACGCGCGCTATTTTTTATAGCAGGTTGTGAAGTCGCATGAGTTTTTGTGACATTGTAGACGTACCGCCATCCAGCGTATGCCGTTTCACGGTTGAGGAAGATGCACTTTGCCTTTGCGTCTCTTGTCCGCTCGACGTGAAATGGCATCGGATCTTGAGACCCCTGGCGAAATAAAATTTGTACCAGGCGCAAATAGACAAAACCAAACAAATTATGTACTTTGCGTTGTCGTACCTGAACGCAAACGGACAAAACATAGCGGATCTTACACTTTTGGTCGTCGCTTGAATTCTTTTGAAATTTCTTGGAAATTTCAAACACGTGCGACTACGTGTTTTTTTTTTTTTTTTCGAAAAATCTTTGTTTTAAAACACATCTTTCTTGTGTTTTAAAAAAAAAGTTTGAAGATGACATTTTTTGGAGTGGCCGTGGGTCAAAGAAAACAAAACGACAATATGTAGTACATCTTAAAAATTACGATGACGCAAAATGTACTTCTCATTTTTTCTTTTTTTTTGTACGGTTGAAACTTTCGCGGTACGGCTCTAAGTTTTACAGGAAAACGACAGAAAAAAAACCTTACTTAGGCACATGGAGACGCACCCTAAGTCTTACGGTTAGCGACTTATTTAAAGGGTAGTCTTACCGTGAGGCTATATAATCAGAAGTGAGTAAGGGCATGTTCCCATGTAACCGGTATTTTGAAATGTTATTTTGGATTTTAGCGCTGATTTTACGGTGTACTTTTCAAAGTGTTCCTATGTCATTCATTACTTGCGCTTTCATTACTTCAAATTTGTGACAGTCATAGACGTCTACAAAATGTGCGACAGACTACGAAACAAAATGTAGACTACTGCGAAACTTCCTAAAATAAGTGACGTCTACAAAAACGGCGACGGTTGTCGACGTTGAGGTTTTTTTGACATCGTAGATGTTTAAGGTTTTGACATTGCGAAGTCACGCCACGCTGTGACGTCATTAGAACGTAAACTTTCCGCCATGGCTTCCGATTTCTTTGATTTATCTTTTATCATTCGATATGTCGTCAAACTACGACCAAAGATATTAAAAAAAAAGATAAAAAATATATCTTTTATTTGAAATCATCATTGCCGCAATTCATTTATGGGAGAGAGAAATAAGAGCGATCGAGTGAGAAAGAGGAAGAGAGACGAGGACTACGTAAACTTTTGCAAAGGACCCATGAAAGAAAGTGGAAGTCCGAGACCCCTGCAAGTTTTTTTCCGTTATGTTTGTCATTTTCTTATGTGCATGCTCGTGACGAGCAGTGAAAAAAATAGCGTAAACTTTCCTTTGTGCAAAAAAATTTGAAAACTTTTCATGTGTGCAACCCAGGCTTTCTATTCGTCAATATGGTACTATTTTGATTAAAATCAGGTCGCGATTTGATTTCAGTGGAAGTCTGAAGATGAGCTGGAAGTGGGTCGCGATGATAGTACTACCAAATCGACGTACCTTTCAATTTCCAAGATGACGCAAAATGTATTTGAGGCTTTGCCCATTTTCGTAGGGCGTAATATTTTCAAGTTGGAAGTCCCATTTTCTGTGTAAACGACAAAAAAAAAACCCTTACTTGAACACATGGGAACACGCCCTAAGAGAGTAAGTATGAGTAAGGAGTTGTGAGTAAGAGAGAGTGTTTTGTAAAAAGAAAAGTTGCGGCTAAATAAAGATATATTTGGCCGGAATTATTCTCTGTGGTGATTTCTCTTTATTTTTTATCTTAAAAGACTTCCGCTGTGCATATTAATTTTGTCCGCTTTGGTTGAGTGCATCGATCTTGAATTTATCAATTGGTATCGGAGCTTGGTAGTCGAGTAATTTATTGTGGCTTGTATCGCAGCCATGGGTAGGAAAAAAAAGAATTCACCTGCACCTATATTTGCTCCCATTCCGGAGGGTCAGAATTGGAAATGTTTTAGTGGAGGACAGTTTGAGGAAGAAAAGGAGGAGGAGAAGAACTTGAGAGTGTCATTGTCCGAGGATCAACTCAAGACGTTATTTGATGGTCTTGTTCACACCTTCGATCAGCGGCTCTCGGCTGTTAGCAAAGGGACAATGTACAAGTAAAACCGGATCCTGATCCGGATGAAAGTGACGAGAGTGATTCGGATTCAGAAGAAGAGGGTGACAAAAGGAGAAAAGAAAAATTACGTAAAGGGAAGGCCAAAAGTGAGGAGGACGAGGATGTCAACAATGAGGAGGAGAATTTTTGCATGGGCGGTAAAACGGTTTTATTCAATGGGTCAAATTACGCAGTGTGGAAGAAAAAACATCAAAAGAGAGCTTATGTTGAAGTATTTGTGGAAAACTATGAGCGGATATGAACAAGAACAGAACGATCTTCAAGGGAAGCAATTGTGGAAAAGGAAATGTAAGGATCAATACACACCAGGATAGAAGAGAGATAGAATATGATGCGGAAGCAAGAGACAGCAAGGAGAAGACACTCCAACAAAAGACAAATATATTTCACCGAAACTTTTCCCCTTACAAAAGATAACTTGTCCAAAACGACTAAGTCCTAAATGCTCCCTCCCTCACACGAAAAAAACAAGTACATCTATCTTTTCGTTGTACAAAAGTACACAAACAAACCAATCAAGCTGTGGTACTATCGAAACAACATAAAGTACAGTACCAACCAAAACATACGATAGCCGTACAAAAAATCTAAAGTACTACGCACGCAAAATCAAACCAAACTATATTAAAACTAAACTAATCACTTCACGCCACACAAATCACATGCTAACTAAATAGCTTATATTAGAGCGCTCAACATAACTGAGACGCCGTTTCACAAAGAACCTAACAACCCCCCTCTCTTTATGAAATCCCCCTCTTAAATTGAAAATAATCCTAACTAAGGTCGTCCCCGTAATAGTCTGTCATAAGCCGCCGCCTTAGTCAACATATCTGCGGCCTCCTCCAAAGTCGACACGTACATAAACTCAATCTCCTTCGCAACGTCCAATCGCGTACGAAATGCCACTGGATACGAATATGTTTTGTTTGCTTGTGAAGGACCAGATTTTTCACTAGCGCCATCGAACTCATACTGTCACTAAATATTTGCAAGCAACCAATCACAACGCCCAACTCACCAAACATCTCCTTGATCCACACAAACGCCTTTGCAGTGTGACACGCAGCCATGTATTCAGATTCCGTGGAACTTAGCGAAATTGTAGGTTGGAGCCGCGAACTCCAAGATACTGCCGCGCTGCCCAAAATGAAAGCGTATCCTGACGTAGATTTTCCATTGTCAAAATCTCCACCCCAATCTGCATCGCAATAATCGATACACTACAAAGAGTCCCTTTTGGACACATACACCAAACCGAAGTCGATCATACCAACCAAATAGCGAAATATCCGTTTCACTGCCTCCCAATGAATCTTTTTTGGAGCGTTGCAATAACGACTGACAATTGACACCGCCGCCGCAATATCCGGACGCATGTAGAATTTAATGGTTCTTTTTTAAGTATTTTCTAGGTCTAAATAGAAATATAGAAAAGAAACCGAGGCAGTCTACCTCTAACTTCACTCTCCAACTCTCACACATGTCGCAATCACTGAGAAATTGGAGAAGAAGCTAGAGCCATGGCTACCTATGCTATCCAGAGGTTTACGGGAAATATATATTAGTTAGAGGTTTATTTACTAAAAGGTATGTGCCGACCATAGTATTTGATCCAGGTACCTACCTGAAGGCAAGCAACCGGTAGCCTTAGCCGTTAAGACTTCAATTAGTGTTACGTACTATATGGTTTGATATTTATTTAAATATTTACACGTAGGATTATTCATTTAACTGAAACTATTTACGGGATACATAGAGTCAGTAATGTAAAAGTACGGATTGTGGTACGGATAAAGAAACGAATACCGCGCATTTATTTCTTTAGAGAAATGAATACCGCGCATGTATTTATTACGGCTACGATTAAATGTGAATTTAATCGGACGGCCGGAATTAACGTCGAGATCGCGGAAGAGGATTTTGGCGGTTTTTGGTCATCGCCACATCAGATGACACGTGGCGGAATGACATTGGATCGCGGCATCCCCGAGGATTAAGGGAGCGAATCCGGACATACCACGTGTCGACATTTAGGCCATGTCGTACAGTGTCCGTACACAAAGTACACCGGCACCTGTACTTTTGTGTGCGGAATTGTAATCTAATTGGCTCCGTACATCAGTAGATAGAGTGTGTGAGAGAGATAAGACTTAGAAAAATAAGGAGATAGGACACTCTCTCCCAGAGAGCTTCTGTACAAAAGGTCAACTTTGACCCTCCATAACTTACTGCTCAGGGGAGCAAATCAGAGATTCTTTTTGCTATCGACTCAGGGGAGTCTTGCTTTTACAGGGGTGAAGGTGGTCAAAGTTATTGTCTGCCAGGGTGGCAGTTGTTTTTGCTGAAACACAAAGGGGTCATGATTATCCTAGAGGCTTCATGGAAGCTGTCCACTCTGACGACTTATGGAGGTCTCAGAGTTTCAGGTTATGGGCCCACCCTCTAGGGTACCAATCTTTAATGGAACAGGCTTCATATATTGGGAAAGTATGATGATTGGAGCTCTATGCAAAAACACGTTTTGGGGGATAGTGAGTGGACGATTAGGGCGTCTATCAAGTCTTAGAATCCCTCCAAGGTTTGGAGGAAGCAGATTCACCAGGAGAGAGGATCCACCTTCAACGGAGGAAACAAACGAAGGAGAGGTGGTGGACAAACGAAAGGAGAAGGAGACGACCACACTAATAGCAACAGGTTCGGCATTCATGTCACCTATTCCGAGGAACGAGGATAATGATACTAAAACTTGGGACTTCAACAATATGGCGGCAAAGCACTTCATCCTACTCCATCTCACTCAAGGACTTGCATGTCCTCATTTGCAAGTAGAAAGGGCATCTGATCTTTGGATGGCTCTCATAGAGATGTACCGAAGTGGTACGATTCAGCAACAACAGTTGGCTGATCAGAATGTTAAGGAGTATGTATACAAAGGGGGGAAGATGTTGGATTTTTGCAATGAGTTTGCTACAATCTTCATGGAGCTAGAGAGTGCGGGAAAAGATTTCAATGAAAAAGAAAAAGTTAACTGTTTACTGATGAAGTTACCCGATGAGTTCGAGAACATAGTCAACCGTGTGCAGGACTTGCCGGACTCAAGGTGGATATGGAACTCAGTGGTAGGGATGATTCTCCTTCGGGAGAATACGATTGAGATCCGAAGGGGAGGAAAGAGTGGACAAGCCTTGGCAACTGCGACTCATTGGAAGAACAAGGATTCCCGGAAACCGTTCGAAAACTATGGGGGGAGGGAGCAGAAAAATCAGACCGACGAATTCGGACCAATGGCTCCCACAGGTTTATGTCATTTTTTTAAGAAACTTGGGCACTATATGGCAGAGTGCACCTAGCTAACCAAGCTTCGGTTAAAGGAGGGGCAGACCGGTGGTACCCCGAGAGGAAAGAAAAAAGCCCTTGGACACAGGTACATGAGGCGGAATCCGAGGACGAGGACGATGAGCTCTTTTTAGATGAGGAGTTGGAGGCGGAAAACGAGGTCGAAATTCCACGAAGGCATATATGTGCTTATGGTGGATTGAAAGGTGAAGCAGACTGGATTCCAGATTCAGGTGCCTCCGTGCACATGTGTAAGGATAGGCACCTGTTCACTAAGATAAGAAATATTCCCACCGTAGAGATAGAGTACGGGGATGGGAGGATAGTCACCACTACTCTTGTAGGATCGGTAGATTTGAAAGTGTTAGTAGAAGGAAAGACATCCATAGTAACATTCTCCGAGGTATTGTTTATTCGAGAGCTGAACAAAAACCTTATCTCTACATCTATATTAGATGATAAGGGTTTTTTTACTATCACTAGGGAAGGAGTCTTTACTGCTAGTTTTGAAGAGGATGTCTATTTCATTGTTGAGAAAGATAGCCATGGGATGTTTAGGCTGGTTTTAAGTAATGAAACGAAGAAACTTTATTATGATGGTGTTCATGATATTATGATGTGGCATAAGAGGCTTGAGCATGTGAATCTAGAAAAGTTAAGAGAGATGAAAAAGGTGGGAGTGGTGGAAGGGATTAAGTTAAGTGAGAGTGATAATATAAGTGATTGTAGTGGATGTGCTTAAGGTAAAACACACATATTACCCTTTCATAAAATAGCCACCTATAAGGGAGAAGAAATTCTAGATCTAGTACACACAGATATTTAGGGACCGGCTAAAGTGCCCTCAGCGGGGGGGAAGAGATTTATGTTGATCCTTGGTCTAAAATAGACCGCAGAAGCCACCCAAACTATCATGCAAAAAGCTAAGCGAAGCTAGGCCAATGAACAATCATTTGAAATGAATCCTCCATATGCGTACACAGACGCAACAAACAACATTTAGGGTTTCATGGAATAATCAACATAAATAAACCCTATGACAACATCTAAGGTTTGATGGAATAATCGACATAAACAAACCCTAGGACAAATGCATAAATAATGCATATCAAACAAACATAAAATAACATAAAATAATATAAATAAATAATAACAAAAAGAGTCCAATCTCACATAAACATTAAATAAACAAAAGTATATCAATAAACATATTACTCAAATGCATGACCCAATCGGCAACCCTAAAAGTCTACATCTTCGGTTCCCACTTTACTAACCAGCATTGATGATATATTCCTAACAAAGCTCATTCCTATATATACACTTGTGAGCTGTCAATGAATTGCTACATGTCAAAATAGCCAACGTACCTTCCACTAAGTAGTATTACATCATGAGAACCTATTACGACAAATAATCCTAACTGTAAGTATACACCTGAAAGTCAACCAATCATAAACGTACAATTGTCGGCAAGTACGACAACACACAAATTAAACTGCCGAAACCCTAAATGACCATCTAAATAAAAATTGTCATAATCAATACTAAATTATTATTACACATACGACAAAACAATGTTATTTCAAATATTTTCACCGACGCATCCGCAAAATACGCGTCATAAGCGACAACTCGCTTAGTCACTTGTAGATAGATCCACGTAGTGAACCGACATCGCATATGTACGGTCCACTAGATAATGTGTCATAAAAAACAATGTGGTCTCTTAAAAATATCGGCAGACGCCGTTCGCCCTCCACGTGTACCATGACCAATTTGCCGAAATCAATTCGTACGATCCAAATCCTGTCCGTACCGAAATCACGTACTTCGTCATAAATGCGCCTTGTCGCATTTAAGGTACACGTCATTTTCGATAAATGTATGTCGTAAATAAAGTACACCTAATAGTACACCTGTCCAATATAGATTCTATGTACCATCGCGTACTTTCCATAAATCTCGCGCGCCAAATTTAAAGTACACATGTCAAATACGACGCTCCGTACCGGCGGCGTCCCATGTAATAAATGTCACCTGTCGCATTATGTTTCGTACGTGCGACGTACAATTTTATCTTCGTCGATTATCTCACGTCGGATCGCTTCGCGATCCGCTGTCCATTTCCTCTCACATTTCGTGCCACTCAATTACTCCATTAAATTTACTCGTACATTTAATCCCCCCAATCCGCAAATCCTTTCGAACCTCCACAGTATATCGCGTAAATGCGTACGCACGAAACATCGCGTACGCACGAAACGCCGTGTTCGCACGAAACTAACTTTTCAAAAACAACACTCCCCCGAAAATTTAGTTTCGTGCATCCATGATGCCACGTCATCATCTGTCACACTTCATGGAACTACGTCATCAGTTGTCACCAATGTCACCTTCAGTTGCCTCCTCCATTTGAATCCGCCTTCGCTACACCACTGCTTCCGCTGCCTCCATAAATCTTTCCAAATATCATAATACACAATATATATTTTCATTTTCCGATTACAACAAATTTTCTTTTTTTCTCAACAATATCTAAATCCGAAAATTTCCCATAAAAATATATAAATAATAAACTATTTTCCGAAAATCAATTCTACCAAAAATAAAAAAAAAATTCCAACAAAATTACCACATTTTCCTCTAACTACCATAACAATTTCCAAAAATAAAACTTTCCAAATTTTCTAAATTTCACAACCCGCGTACTTAATCCCACAAAATAAAACATTTAAAAATAAAAATAAATAAAATCTACATTCTCTATCCCAATTTTAAGCTCCAATAATGTTACATTTCCCAAAACTACCAACAATCCGAAAAATAAAATCTCATAACATCCCATAATTATAGATCCACAAATTCGGATCTTTCACCAAATGCCACAACTCCACCTTTCGGATCTCTCCCCCAAACGTCGAAACTCCTCCTTCCACATCTCTCCACTAAATGTCAAATCTCCACATTTCGAAATGCTTCATCAAAAATAAACATGTATTTTTCTAAAAATAAAATATCATTTCTCAAAATAAATCATTTTCATTGAGGGTAGACATTTCGGCACTGTCACTAAGTTAACCCTTGGGGCGATGCAAGATTAAACTCGGCACATACCAACACTATGATAAGGCCGATCTCATGGGTACACAGACACCATTACTGCAATACAACCAGCAAGAACAAAATTAGCCCGCTACAATGCGTGTGACACAATCCTATCTCGACTTAACCTAACATATGATAGATGGGGTGTGGGCCCATAACCTGTTGATCCTTGGTCTAAAATAGACCGCAGAAGCCACCCAAACTATCATGCAAAAAGCTAAGCGAAGCTAGGCCAATGAACAATCATTTGAAATGAATCCTCCATATGCGTACACAGACGCAACAAACAACATTTAGGGTTTCATGGAATAATCAACATAAATAAACCCTATGACAACATCTAAGGTTTGATGGAATAATCGACATAAACAAACCCTAGGACAAATGCATAAATAATGCATATCAAACAAACATAAAATAACATAAAATAATATAAATAAATAATAACAAAAAGAGTCCAATCTCACATAAACATTAAATAAACAAAAGTATATCAATAAACATATTACTCAAATGCATGACCCAATCGGCAACCCTAAAAGTCTACATCTTCGGTTCCCACTTTACTAACCAGCATTGATGATATATTCCTAACAAAGCTCATTCCTATATATACACTTGTGAGCTGTCAATGAATTGCTACATGTCAAAATAGCCAACGTACCTTCCACTAAGTAGTATTACATCATGAGAACCTATTACGACAAATAATCCTAACTGTAAGTATACACCTGAAAGTCAACCAATCATAAACGTACAATTGTCGGCAAGTACGACAACACACAAATTAAACTGCCGAAACCCTAAATGACCATCTAAATAAAAATTGTCATAATCAATACTAAATTATTATTACACATACGACAAAACAATGTTATTTCAAATATTTTCACCGACGCATCCGCAAAATACGCGTCATAAGCGACAACTCGCTTAGTCACTTGTAGATAGATCCACGTAGTGAACCGACATCGCATATGTACGGTCCACTAGATAATGTGTCATAAAAAACAATGTGGTCTCTTAAAAATATCGGCAGACGCCGTTCGCCCTCCACGTGTACCATGACCAATTTGCCGAAATCAATTCGTACGATCCAAATCCTGTCCGTACCGAAATCACGTACTTCGTCATAAATGCGCCTTGTCGCATTTAAGGTACACGTCATTTTCGATAAATGTATGTCGTAAATAAAGTACACCTAATAGTACACCTGTCCAATATAGATTCTATGTACCATCGCGTACTTTCCATAAATCTCGCGCGCCAAATTTAAAGTACACCTGTCAAATACGACGCTCCGTACCGGCGGCGTCCCATGTAATAAATGTCACCTGTCGCATTATGTTTCGTACGTGCGACGTACAATTTTATCTTCGTCGATTATCTCACGTCGGATCGCTTCGCGATCCGCTGTCCATTTCCTCTCACATTTCGTGCCACTCAATTACTCCATTAAATTTACTCGTACATTTAATCCCCCCAATCCGCAAATCCTTTCGAACCTCCACAGTATATCGCGTAAATGCGTACGCACGAAACATCGCGTACGCACGAAACGCCGTGTTCGCACGAAACTAACTTTTCAAAAACAACAATTTATGATGACTATCACTGATGATTGGTCTCGGTATTCCCGGGTGTATTTTTTGAAAAACAAGTCAGAAACTCAGGATTGTTTTAGACAATATAAAGCATGGAGTGAAAAAATCCATGAAACTCCAATCAAGAGAGTAAGGAGTGACAATGGTGGGGAGTATACTTCTAACCAGTTTGAGGATTTTCTGAGGGAAGATGGAGTCCAACACCAAAAGACAGTTCCAGAAAACCCGGAACAGAATGGGGTAGCTGAAAGGTTAAATAGAACACTAAGTGATAGTGCTAGAAGTATGTTGTCAGATAAAAAGATAGGAAATAGGTTTTGGGCGGAAGCAATGAACTGTGCTAATTACCTCAAAAATAGAGTTCTTACTTCAGCTATAAAAGATCAAACATCTTATGAGAGATGGACAGTCCGGAAACCAGACATATCTCACTTAAAGGTTTTCGGCAGTCAAGTATTCAGTCTAGATACAGATCGGTCTAATTGGAAGCTAGATCCTAAAGGAAAACCGGGATACTTATTCGGGTATGATGAGGATGTTAAAGGATATAGAGTTTATGATCTAAAAAGGGAAGATATAATCTTAGTAAAGCATCAAGTAGTTATCAATGAAGGAAAGTCTGTGGATCCCTTCAAGTATACAAAGCCAGTAAAAAGCAAATTTGAGTCAAAAAATTCTAATGACTTTGAGCTTCCTAACTATCCAGGTTTTAGAGAAGATGACATTCTTGCAGGTACAAATCAGACCGAAAAGGACTCGGCTGTGGAAACTCCAGTGACAACTCTACCCGAAGCGGAAGACGTGGTGGAAATTGATTCGGAATCAAGGGATAGGGGAGAAGCCAAGTTTGTTCAAAAGAATCCACGAGAACCATCTATTCCGGCCTCAGATTTTGAGAGGGGAAGGAGAAGTAGCAAAAGACTGCAAGAAAAACAGGTTAATAACAAGGTAACAAAACTATCTCATCGAGATGAACCTCAGACTTATGGAGAGGCGATGACTTGTCCAAAAAGAAATCGGTAGAAGACAACCATCAATGAGGAGATAGCCTCAATTATGGCAGCTGATACTTGGGAGTTGGTGGATTGTCCACCTAACTGAAAACGAATCGGTTATGAGTGGGTTTTCAAATTAAAAATGAACCCAGATAACACAATGGAGTGCTACAAGGCCCGATTAGTGGCAAAGGGATTTACACAAAAGGAGGGAATTGACTACAAGGAAACCTTTGCCCCGGTGGTCAGATTTCCCTCCGTCGGCATACTTCTCAGCCTGGCAGCAGCGGAAGACATGGAAGTGCACCAGATGGACATCAAGACAACCTTTTTGCATGGAGAATTGGAAGAGGAGATCTTCATGCGACAACCCGAAGGGTTTGTGGAGGAAGGAGAGGAGAGTAAGGTATGTCGGCTGATTAAATCTCTTTATGGTTTGAAACAGGCGCCTCGACAGTGGAATAAGAAGCTTGATGACTTTTTTACCGGTCTGGGATATATCCGGATCAGCTCAGATCACTCAATCTATGTTTTCAAAGATGAGGAAGGTTTTATATTTATTGCAATTTATGTTGATGATTTGCTTGTTTTAAGTAAATCAATGGAAAAAATTAATAAACTAAAAACCGATCTTAAAGGGAGATTTCAAATGAAGGATATGGGGGAAGCAAAATATATTTTGGGAATTCAAATAGAGAGAGACCGAAAAAGGAAAATTATAAGGATGACTCAAAAAGAAGTTATATAGAACATGCTTGAAAAATTTCAAATGGATAAAGCTAATAGTTGTACAACTCCAATGGAGTTGAAGAAGGGAAGTGAGGGGAGTGAGGAAGAAGGAGTTAAAGTCATAGACGAGAAATTATCTCCTGAAGAACAGAAGTTCATGCAGACTATTCCTTACACGCAACTAGTGGGAAGTCTAATCTATTTTATGAATTGTACCCGGCCGGATTTAACTGCAGCGATAGGAGTGCTCAGTAGAAGTCTAAATGCTCCCACTAAGAGGGATTGGGAGGCAGCTAAGAGAGTCCTTAGATATTTGATAGGAACTAGGGATCTATGGTTGCATTTGGGTGGGGAGAATACTGACATCACTACTTGGATTGATGCCAGTTATGATGATGCTCCGATGAGGAGATGCACTTCTGGATATGTATTATATATGGGTGATGGGGCTTGTTGTTGGAGGAGCAAACAGCAAAAAGTTATTGCTCAGTCCACCAAGAAGGCTGAGTATATGGCCTCTTGCTTAGCTGTAAAACAATTGATGTGGGTCAAGTCTTTGCTTGGCGAGCTTGGTCACCTTAAGAGTGGTGTGCAAATTTTTTTTTGTGATAATCAGGCAGCAATCGCTATTTCTGCCAATCCTAAACATCATTTTAAAGCCAAACACATGAACATCAAACTCAGCTTTGTAAGAGAGAAAGTAGAAAACAAAATAATCAGTTTAGAGTACCGACCAGATAGTGAGATGGTAGCAAATATGATGACCAAACTTGTGCCTTCCCCTAAGCTAATTTTCTGTAGGGAGAAGTGTGGTCTGAAATTAAAGATTGACTAGAAAATAAGGGGAGTGTAGAATTTAATGGGTCTTTTTTAAGTATTTTCTAGGTCTAAATAGAAATATAGAAAAGAAACTGAGGCAGTCTACCTCTAACTTCACTCTCCAACTCTCACACTTGTCGCAGTCACTGAGAAATTGGAGAAGAAGCTAAAGCCATGGCTACCTATGCTATCCAGAGGTTTACGGGAAATATATATTAGTTAGAGGTTTATTTACTAAAAGGTATGTGCCGACCATAGTATTTGATCCAGGTACCTACCTGAAGGCAAGCAACCGGTAGCCTTAGCCGTTAAGACTTCAATTAGTGTTACGTACTATATGGTTTGATATTTATTTAAATATTTACACGTAGGATTATTCATTTAACTGAAACTATTTACGGGATACATAGAGTCAGTAATGTAAAAGTACGGATTGTGGTACGGATAAAGAAACGAATACCGCGCATTTATTTTTTTAGCGAAATGAATAACGCGCATGTATTTATTACGGCTACGATTAAATGTGAATTTAATCGGACGGCCGGAATTAACGTCGAGATCGCGGAAGAGGATTTCGGCGGTTTTTGGTCATCGCCACATCAGATGACACGTGGCGGAATGACATTGGATCGCGGCATCCCCGAGGATTAAGGGAGCGAATCCGGACATACCACGTGTCGACATTTAGGCCATGTCGTACAGTGTCCGTACACAAAGTACACCGGCACCTGTACTTTTGTGTGCGGAATTGTAATCTAATTGGCTCCGTACATCAGTAGATAGAGTGTGTGAGAGAGATAAGACTTAGAAAAATAAGGAGATAGGACACTCTCTCCCAGAGAGCTTCTGTACAAAAGGTCAACTTTGACCCTCCATAACTTACTGCTCAGGGGAGCAAATCAGAGATTCTTTTTGCTATCGACTCAGGGGAGTCTTGCTTTTACAGGGGTGAAGGTGGTCAAAGTTATTGTCTGCCAGGGTGGCAGTTGTTTTTGCTGAAACACAAAAGGGTCAAGGTTATCTTAGAGGCTTCTTGGAAGCTGTCTACTCTGAGGACTAATGGAGGTCTCAGAGTTTCAACGCGTGCCTACACTCAAATACATTAAATTATCAACTGCTTCACGGTATGGTACTGAAACATTCTCTTCCTCTTCGAACTTTTTGTATTGTACTTTTTGATCTAATGGCGTCAAAATATATTTTGAGTTAATCATACCAAATCTAGTCAAGACCTCTCGACAATACTGATCTTGAATTAATTTAATCACATTCTCGCTGGACCTTATGACCTCTATCCCCAAAATGTACCTTACTTCTCCAATATCTGTCACTTTAAAATGAAAACAAAGGTACTCTTTAACTTATTAATAACAGACAACGTGTCATTAATCATTAGAAAGTCATCAACGTACACAGAAAAAATAATTTGGTCCTTTCCCTCTCTTTTTACGTAAACTTTGGAATCCGAAACTGTACGAACAAAACCATAATTAGTAAGTACCTTATGAAGACGAAGGAAACATGTCCTCGGCGCTTGTTTTAATCCGTACAAGGATTTTTGCAGCCACCATACTTTTTCTCTTTTCGAGGGCACACCCTCGGTCACCTTCATATTCACCTCCTCTTCTAACTCTCCATTTAGAAAGGTCGTTTCTACATCCATTTGATGTATATATTTATTCCCTATGGCCGCAATAGCATTTATCTTTCTCAAAGAATCAAATTTAACAATCGGTGCATAAGTTTCCGAATAATCAACCCCTTCTACTTGTTGGAAGCCTTTACACACCAATATAGCCTTATATTTTATTATCTCCCCCGTAGCACCAGTTTTTGTTTTAAATATCCATTTGGCATCAATCGCCTTCTTCCCCTCCGGTAAGCTCACCTCCTCAAAAGTTTTGTTATCGATAATGGATTTTATTTCTCTCTCCCACGCCGGTTTCCACTTATCCTCCCAATCGATAGAACTTCGTGCCTCGGCGTAAGATTGGGGATCGCCGGGCATATTCTCGGTTAATGACTGCTAGAAAATAAATGCCTCCTCTGAGGATGTCGAAATAAAATAATTGGAATTTTTGATATTTCCAACTTTGCGATCAAATGATAACCGATCCAGCTTCTTCCCCTTCGTCTCACGTTGACTCTTTTGTAATGGAACCTCATTTTCTTTTTCGATTGCGGATTTTTCAGTTTGGGTTTCTTCCTCGTGGAAGGAAGCACTCGGAGATTTATAACTTTTAGATCAGCCAGTGTCCAAAGATATTCGAGATTTTTCACTTCGGATCTCGTCAAAATTAATTAATTCCGGATGAGTTTCGGAATTAGCTTTCCCCCTCTTAATATTGACGATAGGATCTGCCTCATTTTCGGAATCCGAATCATCAAGATGAGGAAAAGAGAGAGATTCATTCAATTCAAGAAAATCATGATTAGTAGAGAACTTTTCCGAACGAGAAATTGCAACGTTAAGATCCTCGTGGAAATTCACATTACGACTCTCTTCAATTACATGACGAATCGGATCATAAACTCGGTATAAGCTCCCTTTGGAGCTATACCTCACAAAAATTCCCGACCAACTACGAGAAGAAAATTTACCTCGTCGTTTTACCGATTCGATATATACCGTCGCTTGACACCCCCAAATTCGCAAATGATGTAGTGAAGGTTTTCGTCCATACCATAACTCGTGAGGAGTCTTGTTGCCCGAAATAGAGGTAAGTCGACGGTTACAAATATAATTAGCCGTTAAGATCGCATCTCCCCATGAATACTCCTTTCTTCCCGATCCGTGAATCATCGAGCGCACCATTACTTAAAGTGTGCGATTTTTGCGCTCGGCGATTCCATTCGATTCCGGTGAGTAAAATGCCGTAAATTCTTGTCGGATCCCCCATTTCTTGCAATACGGATCAAATGCCTTAAACTCCCCTCCATTATCGGATTGAACCGCCTTTAATTTTTGTTCACATTGCCTTTCGGCCATAACATGCCACTCTTCAAATTTTGCGGATGCATTGGATTTATTTTTGAGTAGATATACCCATGTAAATCTAGAATAATTGTCAACAATAACCATGATGTATTTGTTCCCCCCCAAACTTTCAGGTTTGACGTCACTGCAGAGATCCACGTGTACCTTTTCAAGTAGATGTGTAGATCGAAAATTTGTGTCTTTAGTGGGATGCGGTTTTCGGATTTGACGACCTTGATTGCAACCGTTACAGCCGTTGACTTTTTTACCTGACGTCAGATCTAAGCCGCGCGTGCAACCGGCTTTTATCATACCTTTCAAATTTTGTTCTGACGTATGGCACATGCGATGATGCCATAGTGTCAGATCTCCGTTAATTTTGGCAATCTGTCTTATGATGCCGTAAACATTACGTTTGAATTTCGGTCGCCTCCACAAAAGACGACTATGAAATGCGTCAGATACTTTGCCCTCACCGATTGTGACTCCATCAGATCGTACGATTTTGATTGTCGAGTCACCCAAAGCGTACACGCTCGCGCCAGATCTCTGGATTTGGGGTACGCTCAAAAGATTCGCTAAGCCGCCCGGAATATAAAGCACATTTAATAGCTGGATCTCATAGATTCGCTCAGATCCATTTGGATCTAGCGAAATCAAGTCAAGTCGTACAGTTCCAACTGTACCAATAGAAATGACTTGTCCACTTGCGATTGTGATATTTTTAGGTACAGTTAAAGCGCGCATTTCGTCGAAAAGCGTGTCGTCCGTACATACGTGATGCGAAGCGCCGGAGTCAATAATCCACTCCTTGTCGTTTTGCGTTTCCAAGGACGTAGATTCATTAGTGACGTTTAACGTGGAAAAGGTAATAGGACCTTCTTCCCTTTCATCATTTTCCCCGACGAAGTGTCCATGGCCGCCGAATCGGCCGCCATGTCCACCGCGCACCCCTCTTTCAAATCGGCCACCGCCACGTCCTGCAAATCTGCCGTTGCCGCCGCCGCGACTGCCGCGGCCACCGCCGATGTCAGATCTTGCGTAACATTGGGGACTAATATGTCCCCATTTCCCGCAATAGTGGCATTGTTTTTCTTTGTCCGGGCAAGAGGAGGACATATGGCCAGATTTATTGCATCGAAAGCAAGTGATAGTAGATTGATCTTGGAAAGATGATTGGCCGGGGAAGTTTCCCCTCCTTTCGGTGCTTCTTCCCCTTCCCCTAGATCCGCCTCCTCTTCCCCTTCCCCCTCTTCCCCCACGAAGAAAATTTAGATCCGCGGGTTCTTCGGAGGATGCGTTCAGAGATCCACCCGAGGCCGAAGCTTTAGGAGGACCTCCGCGATTTCTCTCGGTGGTTTTGAGATAATTCAGGGTGAATTCGTAACTCAGATTTTTTTGTGCCCGAAGAATCTCTTTGAGGTAAGTAAGATTGTCAGGTAAGGCGTTAATGAGGCCGATCACTTTATCCTCCTCGATAATAGTCCGGCTGTTATTCGAAAGTTGCTCCACAATAATATTCCATCGCTTGATCGCATCATCGATTGATTCGTTAGACTTTATCTTAAATTGGATATAGTCCGTGTAGGCATATTGCCACTTGTTTTGGAGCCCCTTCTCAAATTGGCCTTCGAGCGCCTTCCAACACTCATGCGCCGTATCTCGGGTAAGGAAATGATCATGCATGAGGCCTGTGATGGCCACAAGATTTTTTTCTTCGAAAGACGGCGAGCCTTTAGATCGTCGATCGGCATCTTTTCTTCTCCATTCACGATCTTCCAAAGGTGACGGAGAATGAGTTGCTCCTTGATATATTTATTCCATATTTGATAGTTGGATTCGTTAAAGAGGACGATCTTCCCTGGCATAGAAAGGGATCGGTAACTCGTCATTATTATTTTTGGGAAAACTATAGACTCTCAGCGATGAGATAATCTCGTCGCTAGAATAGCGATGATCAGCGACGAAATGTTGTCTACTTTAAAGAGACGTTACAGAATTCAAACGCGTCAGACGAAGAGAAACATAATACGAAAAGAATTTTGTGCGTACTAAAATGAAACATTCTGTTACGACCTACGGACGGAAATCACCGCGGATTATATGGACAGATTCGATTGTCAGCGTACAAACTCCTTATTTGTGTTGGAGAAAGTTGGTGTAAGATAGATCATCAGGTACAATCAAAGAAGTACCGATCAGTATGAATTACTTAGGACAAATCAAGATTATTTGCAGCAGGAAATTGTACTTAGGTTTAAGTGCAATAGGTAGTGGAACCGACAGTACGATAGTGCGCCTACAGTGATCTTATTGGCAGTTAGATAGTCCGATAGTCTTGTTTGTATAAAGTAGGGATTAGACATTTGATTGAATCAACTTGTACAAGTTCACTAAGGAAAGTGACATTTAAGACTGTTTTTGTAAGTGTGTCACTTTGTGACTGATCAGAGTTTGTGCTTGTCTGAACTTCGGTGTAAATATTTGTGATAGAATGTAAGATGTACGGCTGGAATGCCTCCGTACAGCTTAGTGTAGTTTCGGTGTATAAAAGTAGGACTTAGTGAATTTGATTTTTAGGAACAAATGATATAAAAACTGTACACTCAGTTTTATGTAATTTCATTTCTACATATCTCACAGATTTGTCAGCGGAATTGATTGAAATTTTGTGTGTGTGTTCCTTTGTATGTTATCTACTTTGTGGCAAATTTTCAGGACGTTTGGAGCTTTTTTCTGAAAGTTATAGTCTGTCAAAGTTGCTGTTCAGCCATCGGTATTTGTGGAAGCTTCCTCTCTTGATTTGTTCTACGATGACTACTGCTGCATCTTCTTCATCTTCAGTACCAACACTTGTCTCAGAACAACAGCAAGCGTGGCGGTAAAGGAATTATTATGGGTGAAATCAATTCTATAAGAACTAGGATTTATGCTATTAGGTCCACAAATTGTTTGGTGTGATAATTAGGCAGCTATTTCAATTGCTTCCAATCCATGTCACCATTTCAAAACCAAACACATGGATATCAGGCTTCATTTTGTTAGAGAAAAGGTCTTCTCTAAAATTATAAAATTGCAATATTTACCAGATTCGAAAATGGTGGCAGACATGCTAACCAAAGCCTTACCTGCTCTAAAGTTAGAGTACTGTAAAGAATCTTGTGGTCTAAGTGATTGAGAGTCCAAAGTTTAGGGGGAGTATTATTTTTGGGAAAACTATGGACTCTCAGCGATGAGATAATCTCGTCGCTAGAATAGCGATGATCAGCGACGAAATGTTGTCTACTTTAAAGAGACGTTACAGAATTCAAACGCGTCAGACGAAGAGAAACATAATACGAAAAGAATTCCGTGCGTACTAAAATGAAACATTCTGTTACGACCTACGGACGGAAATCACCGCGGATTATATGGACAGATTCGATTGTCGGCGTACAAACTCCTTGTTTGTGTTGGTGAAAGTCGGTGTAAGATAGATCATCAGGTACAATCAAAGAAGTACCGATTAGTATGAATTACTTAGGACAAATCAGGATTATTTGCAGCAGGAAATTGTACTTAGGATTAAGTTCACTAGGTAGTGGAACCGACAGTACGATAGTGCGCCTACAGTGATCTTATTGGCAGATAGATAGTCAAATAGTCTTGTTTGTATAAAGTAGGGATTAGACATTTGATTGAATCAACTTGTACAAGTTCACTAAGGAAAGTGACATTTAAGACTGTTTTTGTAAGTGTGTCACTTTGTGACTTATCAGAGTTTGTGCTTGAAACTCTGTCAGTATTTTGTTAAGTGTGAGCTCTACTAAGTGGCTTTTTGTAGTGTTAAGTGTTAGCTGGTCAAAGTGGCCATTTGTGTGGTATTACTGGGTTGCCTTTTTGCTGAATTAAATGGGTGACTTTGCAGCTTCAGAGGAGGATCTTCCCCGGCATGGAAGGGATCGGTAACTCGTCATCGGATTCATATTCAAGATCCGAGTCGTTCTCGATCACAAACTTCCCCTTTCGGAGAGCCTCCCTCAAAATATCGTCATCCTCGACCCCTCCATCCGAAGCCACCTCAAAAGTATTCAAGATCGGATCCTCCTCCTCCACTTTAAACTTCCCCTTTCGATTGGCATCCGTGATCTGTTGATCTACTAGAGTAAGAAAACCGTCAAACAACTCATTGAGACGATCTTCGGTCAACACCACCCCTTCTTGTTTCTCTTTCTCCTCTTTTGGAAGTGGGTTGGAGGGAGAACCCTTTTCAAAGGCCTCTCCTCCGAAGCCGAAATCTTTCACACTCTGATCTGGAGATGAATCGGCCAGATCCGGTAGATCCGGTAGATCCGGATTAGGAGCCGCAATAGGAGAAGGTGTGGATGAGGACTTCTTCTTCTTTCCCCCCATGGCGGCAAGACTTGCCACCTTGAGATCTCTTAAAGGAGCAAACTAGCTCCGATACCACTTGATAGGATCGATACACACAAGGATAGAAGGAAGACAAGATGTAGTGCGGAAGCAAAAGATAGCAAGAAGAGATCACTCCAGTAAAAGACAATATATTTCACTGGAATATTTCCCCTCTTACAAAAAGATTGATTTCTCCCAAACGACTAAGTCCTAAATACTCTCTCTCACAAAACAGCAAAGTACAACTCAAGCGACGTTCTACAAAAATACTTCGCGCGAACCAATCGAAACAAGGTACCAACGAAACAACATATCGTACGCGGTACTATACACGATTACCGTACACACCTAAAGTACTACGCGCGCAAAACCAAACAAAACTATATATAACTAAACTAATCACGCCACGTCACGTAAACTATATAACTTATAATACGACGCTCAACAGAACTGAGACGTCGTTTCACAAAGAACCTAACAGATTGTACCTGTAATTGAGAAAAATATGAAATTTTGTGAAATTCACATATAGGTCCTGGGATTTTTTTTTATTTTGTGTGTTTCCAAAAATCCATAATATGTTTTCCAAATCGCAAAGAATCATTGACGAACGTGTTGTAATGGCTATTTAGCCCTTGAAAAACCCCATAAAGAGTGAAAAACCCCTCCAGAAGAATTTGAATCTCCAAGCACTGCAGAAGCCACAAATATAGACAATACCCTAATTTTTTTTTTCCTCTTTATCCTGTAGGGTCCAATAATCTCTACACAATAATCGGAGGGGTACTTGGAGGAATTTTCACCTTGCTTCTTAGTGGAGGGATAACGTTTTATTGCTGTTGGCGAGTTCAACCGTCGGATGAAAAATGAAAAAAAATGCTTTTATAAAAACCTGTACTGGACCTGGTAATATCTTCAGCATCTGTAAACCATTCTAATACCATCAAATTATATTTTTTTTTTGGTTGGGAATATATAAATTTCTAAATGTGTTATGTGGGTGTATGTTATTATTTGTTCCGGAAAGACATTTTTTACAAAATAAATGACATTTATCTCTTGGAAAAATGAGTAACAAAAAATGTTGTTTTTCCTGAGGCTAATATCCCTTTCTAGCTGCGTTAAACGCCTGGAATTGTGACCATTTATATAGTTTCTCGTAACTATTTGACCAATTCTAAGCTAATTTCGTAAAATTTTCAAGTTTGCAATTCTGAATTGATTTTGCAACTCTTGTTTTACAAATTAGTTTCAATTTTGGATTTCTAAACTGTTTTCACAAATCTAAAATTGAATGAACAGCTCTGACTGGAACTGTTCAATTCTTAATCAATTTTATGCTAGCTGTGAACTGATTTGATATGAATTCTGATTTCTAAATTATTACAGCTTGAGTTAATTTTAAATTTCTGGCTTGAATTTGGAATTTTACAAGTCTTAATTGAATTTCGGAACTAAAACTGAAATCTTCATTTTTTAAATTGGAACTTTCCAATTGTAACTTGCATCTTGTTATGAATTGCAACTCTATCTGATATTTGGCAATCTGAGATTCAATTCTGTAATTCTAACTTGATTTTTGCAGTTACCGTACAATCAACGCAAATCGCAAAGCACCTCTCCGTTATGTGTGTTTTGCAAACCAATTTTCAAGAAAAGTTTGGCGGTGATCTTTTTTTTCATATGTAGTTTGCTGTTGGAATAATCCGAAAGGATGTATAGAATTGGTACTGTTATTTAAAAAGTCGATGGCAATGTTTGTAATGACTATTTATTGCAACACTTCTATATAGAGTAGGGCTAATCGTGTTTCGATTAACATTGTGTTTTCAAAAGGTCAGTAGAAACCACATACTTGCTAAGTTTGAATGCAAATATGATCTTTTGTTTTTTGTTTTTTTATATATTTATCGTCACCATGTTCGATTTATTATCTTCCTAAATTTATTTATTTTTACCAGTTTACGATGTTCTATCCCTTGGTCTCTTAATTTTACAATTTTTATCGGAGTAAACATTTATTCTACCTTTTCAGTAGCATACAAAGTGTAATGTACTTTTCCACTTTTCGTATAGCTGGGATGTTACACCGCGAATCGTTATTAGAGTATATAACTCTAACTTGGGTTCCTGAAATTTGGATTTTTTTTCATAAATAGGATACATGATTTTAATTTTTCCTTTACGTTAATTAAGGTACCGTACAAAAGAGCGTAAATCCCGAAAGTACAATAAAATATAAATAGTGTGGCGCACGGTCGATGTCAGACCGTACATAAATGTACCTTTTCAAGTGAAAATTTACAAAAAATGAATTAAATCAGACCCGCACGCATAGGAACGTGCGCTCAAAAAACGGGATTAGTCTGACACGTAATTTAGTATAGCATGTACGGATGTTTTAAATTCGCGACGACGTACGATTTCTAATATTTTGTACGGATACATATATTAATGTGTATAATCGTACGGCGATTATTCCATTTTTGCTGTTCCCAAATTAGCATTAACGCCAAAATTAGAATACACCTTTTTTTTGAAAAAAATCAAATTCTTAAATAGGATCAATTACGGTAAATTTTCTTCAATTTTCAATTTTATTTAAACTTTGACACTAATAACGATTCGAATTACCTTCTCCCTTTTATGTATTTGTTTGTCCCTTGTCGTTTTATTTTCCTCATTGTCTCCTCTACTACATTTATCTTTGTTGTTTCTTCAATGTGTTGATGTAATGACTGTTGTTTGCTATCGGTAGTATCGGGTGCCAGAGGGGAGTTTCTCGTGTCTTTGTTGAGTCGTCGTACCTTAAGTATGTGACTTACTCTCTCCTAGTCTCTTTAGCTAGCTCTTCATCGATGGGAGGGCGAATCATTGTGTGCGGGTGAGTCTTTGATTTCCTCCTTTTGGCTCCCACTGTCTTTGAGCATCACCTTTTCGCCATATAAGTTTTTTACTCTTACTTCCCATGGCGGCCACCCTAGCCACTACTATACCACAGTGGAGCACACTCGCTACTTGATGATATGATCGATAAACACCAAGAGAACACGAAAATGCTCTTGAATAAGTGGAAGAATCACATAGACCACAATCATGCTCTTGAATAAGTGGAAGAATCACATAGACCACAATCATGCCAAAGGAGAGAGTTGACCAACGATCATTATACTTAGCCAAAAAATTTCCCTTCATAAAAATCCCGTGACTCTTTCTCACACTAAATGTATAGACTTTAATCTCAAAAAAAACAAAAAAGTACAAGCTTACAAAAACACTACATTGTTTACGGTAAAAACACTAATTTGGCGCCCCCAATTTTTGACCCTTAACCTAAATTGTATTTTATATTATATTTTTTCCTTTACCGTTAGTATAGATACGGTTTAACTAGTGCATGGTACACTAATTTGAGCAGTTAGTAAATAATGTAGGGTACATTATGTTAAGGGTCATTTAGCGTTACGTCTGTCCGTACTCGTCATACGCCGGACCGGTCTTGGTCTTGTTCGTACTCTACATGCGTCGGTCCAGTCTTGTCGCCCTACGTACAAGTCCTTTGGGCGACATTCTCTATTTTACGTATGTTTTCAATTTGTCTTAATTCTTTTTGTACTTTCATTTTGTCTTCGTACTCTTTGTCGCTTGAGTCTACGTCGTTACTTTAGGTCTTAATTACTTTTGTACATTGCCGACCTAAAGTCAATCCGTTACAATCTTATTTACGTTAGAATCTAGTCTATATACATTAGAATCTAGTCACGTAAAATGTTGACCAGATGCATAAGAATCTTGACTATAATCCTTTTAGTTACAGCGCACCAAAGAGCGCTTAGACTCCACAGTAATTAGCACTTTGTGTTTTGTATATAAGTGAATTTTCTCACTCAATGAAATCATCCCAAATACAAATCAATTTCTCTCTCCAATGCATTGATCTTTCTCTTGTGTACAATTTCATGGCTTCCACCAATCCACCTCCAATAGGTTATGGGCCCGGCCATGCCACTTCTAATAGTATCCAAAAGTTTGATGGCCAAAACTTATATGATTGGTCATTTTTAGCCATGCATTTTTTCAAACACGAGAAGATTTGGGACCATTTTATAGGAATTTCAAAACCTCCTATCCTTTCCTCTACTGATACACCAGCAGAAAAAGCAACAAAATAGTTAGCAATAGCTACATGGAAACAAAAGAATGAGGATGCGCACTCTCGCCTAGTGATGTCACTTACTACCAAGCGCACTCGTCTTATTCGTGGCGCCTCCTCTTCCGCCGAGGCTTAGAGTCGTCTTCAAAAAGCTTACATTCAAACAGGATTGGCCGCTCGCCGAATTCAAAAACGAGCGTTTTTTAACTCCATGAAAAAGCCAACGGAATCCATGCAGGATTGGATTAGCAAAGTCGAATTGTCGGCCGCAAAGTGCACCATGATAGGCGTCCATCTTTCCTACAACGACCTATCTTCTACCCTTTTGGGAGGGCTCCCTGGAACATTTTCCCCTTTCATTCCTCGTTTGACAATCTAGACAAATCCATTCCCTTTCACTCCCTTTGTATAAAACTTTTGCATGAAGAGACAACTTTTCTCTTTTTCTGCTCCAAATCTCTCTCATGCAAATGCTTTTATTGTTGAAAATCACAAAACTAACTCGGGAGGGGGGGGTGCAGCGTTTGTTTTACGCTTACTGCAAAACAAAAGGACACTCTGTTGAAGAATGTTGAAAATTGGCAAGGCAGAAAGCAACCGAGGCTTCCAATCCCCCTAAAAATCGAGGAAATGACAACGTTGCCAATGCCACCCCACCAGTTCTTCCCACCCCCCCATTCCCTCCTCGACCTTCTTTCCCTCCAAATTTTCCTTATCCTCACCATTATTCCCCTTCTCCATCCCTCCCACAATCTTCCAACGCCGCAGCGCACTATGCCTCTTCAAACTCCTAACCTTCCTTCGTCGACTGCTTTCTCCCAACATTTTCCCTCTAATTATCCCACTCCAGTAGCCTCACCTTTTGTCCTCCCTCCCTCATCAAAATTTGGGTATGGCAATGTTGCGCATCATATCCCAAATTTTTTCACTCTGGAGACTCAATTTCCACAAGGGAAAGCATTTCTATCTCAAACCCTTGACGATTGGCTAATAGATAGTAGTGCTAGTCACCACCTTTCACCATGATCTGATTGGTTCACTCACCTTTCTCCCTTATCATCTCCTATGCAGATTCGCTTAGGAGACGACCGCATTTTGTTGGCTACTCATTCTGGCAACTTAAACGTCCCTAATGTGTCTATTCACAATCGCAACGTACTCTTTGTTCCTGGACTAACAAAAAATCTATTCTCTGTAAAAGTCGCCAGTAATGACGGCTTAAAAGTTGAATTTATTAATGATAGTGTTATGTTTCTTGATAGAAAAGACAATAGTACTATAGGGTTTGGGGTAGCACGAGATTCTATGTACGTCTTACAATCGTATAGTACACCAAAGATATTTGCTTTAAGTGCTAGCGTCGATTTTTTTTCCCTTTGGCATTTAAGATATGGTCATTTAAATAGCGAAAGTTTGAGTACTTTGCCAAATCTTGTAACCAAAATAAATTCCTTTTCTAACGAATCATTGGATTTTAGTCACTGTTGCGTGCAAAGAAAAATGTCACGTCACTCTTTTCCCACTAACACTACCGTCATCAGTGAACCCTTTGCACTTGTACATACGCGCATATGTGGTCCCATGCGCAGACGTAGCTAAAATGGATCCCTTTATTTTGTCAGTTTCATTGACCACGCCACTTGTTCTTCACACGCGTACCCAATCTGTCATAAATCTGACGCTTTTGCATGTTGTTTTTGGAAAGCTTTCAATCTTAGCAAATTAGTAGGACGGTAGAAAGGTAGTAATTTGTAGCGTTAGTTTCACAAAGACATGCGTCATCACTTGAGTGCAGTACAGGACAACGCAACTGCTACGCTGACTGAATAGCGCAGTTGCTATACGTTGTTCTACAACCACCGGTGCAGGTAGAGGAGCAGCAATAGTAGTAGAAGTAGACATGATACACTCTCAAAAGCTATCAAGAATCCTACCAAACAGCTGTTCTTAAGTGCTCAACAATTCTTATACAGGCATCCAAACCTCACAAAACTCTATCAGAATATAGAGTAGCATAAACACTGATAACTCCCAAAGTTATAGCAAAATTGACCCGACAACACTCAAGATATAATACTCAGAAGTTTCCCAAAAACTGTTTGCAGTTTTACTACTTGGAAGTCTAGATACATAATATGTTATGAGTCCTAAGTCTTATACTTGTGTTGAACTAGCAACACCAGTGTACTTGAGAGGTACATCAAACCACCAAGCTACCACTAATCTGTCAAGCTACCATTGAGCTATCACTAAGCTACCACTAAGCTATCACTAAGCTAACTAGAATCGTATCTATCGCAGTTGCTCTATCCTGTACAGAATCACATTAAGAATATCAGACTTTGCGTTGTCCGTACGGACCATATCAAATATAATCGTGGTTGCCTTGGCCTATCTGTGTTGCAGCTTCGCTGCTGCTCTGCTGCTGCGTTGCTCTGCTGCTGCGCTGCTTTGCTGCTGCGCTGCTCTGTTGTATAGCAGCTGCTCTGCTATAAAGCAGCTGCTCTGCTGTATAGCAGCTGCGCTGCTTTGTTGTATAGCAGCTAAGCTGCTGTATAGCAGCTACGCTGCTGTGTTTGTATAGCAGCTGCGTTGCTTTGTCTGTAAAGCAGCTACGTTCCTCTGAGACTGAAAGCTTTCCAAAAAGACAACACTCCCCTAAAGCTTTAGACTCAGTATCACGGCGCAACTGCGGTGATAAACTAGCGCAGCATTGAGCATAGAAATATAGAAAATAGCAAGTTACCCAGTCCCATTATCTCACAATAGTGGAATTATCGCAGAGTGGCAGTATAGCGGTGCAACAATTCAACTATTCACTTAATCCCACTGCGTCCCTACAATACTTCATTTTAGGAGAAGGAAGGGCTTTAGTGAGCATATCAGCAATTATTTTTGCATTTGGCAAATGACATAATTTAATCACTCTAGAGAACACATTTTCTCTTACAATGTGTAATTGTACATCCATGTGCTTGCTTTTGAAGTGATGACTCGGGTTAAAAGCAATGGCAATGGCAGCCTGGTTATCACACCAGATCACCTGTGGACCAACTTGCGTGTATCCTAGTTCTTGTAATATGGATTGTACGACAAGGCTCTTGAGTGGACGCGTGTCATTTCTCCACTTGTTCGTATTTTCTCCGGAATTCCCGCGACCGAATGTCATACTTCCACGCGGCGCCACGTCATGCCACGTCCATAAAAACCAAAGTGACCATTCCGCGATCTCGGCGACGACGTGCGCCGTCGGATTAAATTCGACATTAAATGTCGACCGTTCAAAGTGTCTGTTTCATTTGTTTTGTGCGAAATGACGTTCGCACTAAACCTTAACAAGTTCTATGTTTGTTTCGTTTCATATTTCAGTTAGATCATTTCGGTACTATACAATAGTTTAAATATGAATGAAACACTATATCATCTAACGGACTTCTACGACAAACTGGTTAGAGCTAACGGCTACGCCGCGCTCTACCGGTCGGGGGTTCGAGTCCTGCCGGACTGAACCTTTTGTTGAGAGTGACTTAAGTCACTCTTTAGTCCTTCCTATGGAGCTGAGGTAGCCATGGCTCCATCGCTCTCTCTCTCCTTCAGTGACTACAACAAGTATGGGGGAAAGAGAGAAGAGATGGAGGCAAGCTGCCATCATTTCTTATATATGTTTCCGCTAATTTATTTTAAAACTAGAAAATACAAAAACTACTTATTTCAACAGTCTGCAATAGCTTCACCAACTATATCCTTAGCAACTACCAGTGTCCTCCATTTCCAACGCTCACCGCAAGCTTTCTGAGAATGTGGACCACACTACGACATCTCATCTAGAGAGTCTGGGAAGGGTAGATCTGGTGGTAGCCGGATGGGCTTATCATGGGTACTCTTAGCAGGATAAGGAAAAAGGCACCGAGATAGCGAAGCATAACATTATTTCAGATGACTTGGTTGATCTCATGGCTAGAAGTATAATAGGACACAGCAGTGGGGTACGTTTTGGAAAATATCCACCCAACAAATGATAAATGGAAACATGTGGCAAACAACTGGAATTAGGTAACCTAGGTTCTAAAGGCTCCATTAGTTTTCGATGCACCGCAAATGGGATCCCGAGCGTATAGGGTTATGGCTTATTGGACCAACCTGGTCCCTCTCCCAATCCTTAAAGAACTCTTAAGACCAAGGTCCCTAACCTGCGGATTACAGTTCAACAAGTTCTTGGAAAGGGGCGAGTGACCGCAGTTGATCGGTCCTTGTTCTTTTGCTGTAACAAACCAGGAGCCCCACGAAAAGCACTTCCTGCACTGGTTTTCTTCCCGAACATCCATGCCTACCGGAAAAGAGTCCCTGGAATGATATTTGACTACACAGCTGCAGTCTAGAGAACACTTAATATTGAAGAACGAGAACAGGCCATAGGATTCCAGCTGGCAACCACGGCTGAACTAAGTATCTCAGAATCCCAATAGTGTAGTTTAATCGGAAAAAGCATGGACTTGGATGTAATCCCATGGGTCTTGAAGCATCCTCTTGCCTTTTCCAACCTCTTTTCACCACAGTCAAGGGCTAGCTACCATCAAGCTCCACAATTATTAGCAATTCAAACAACTTTGCTGCTTGAGGGGGGGAGAGAGGCAAGGAGGAGAGACTTTACAATTTCAAATTCTAACATCACCGTGGACCCGAGGGTTTCCGTAGTAGGGAGGAGCGGAGGCTCAAAAGGGGATACCGTCTTAGAAGTTGTGAACAGGAGCGTCCTAACATGAAAGGGAGGAGTAGACGTTGGGGAAGATGACTAGGGAAGATGGATTGGACGTAGGGGGAGCAACTTGACCCTCAGCAGAAGGCCCGGCTTGCCAAACTGTTAGAAGAGAACAAACACGTGTTCTCATGGTCATACACCGATGTTGGCATTTATAAAGGGACTCCTTTTCATATCGATTTGATAGATGAGTGTTGTTCTACAACCACCGGTGCAGGTGGAGGAGCAGCAGTAGTAGTAGAAGTAGACATGATACACTCTCAGAAGCTATGAAGAATCCTACCAAACAGCTAATCTTAAGTGCTCACCAATTCTTATACAAGCATCCAAACCTCACAAAACTCTATCAAAATAAAGAGTAGCATAAACACTGATAATTCCCAAAGTAACAACACAATTGACATGACAACACTCAAGATACAATACTCAGAAGTTTCCCAAAAACTGTTTGCAGTTTTACTACTTGGAAGTCTCGATACATAATATGTTATGAGTCCTAAGTCTTATACTTGTGTTGAACTGGCAACATCAGTGTACTTCAGAGGTACATCAAACCACCAAGCTACCACTAATCTGTCAAGCTACAATTGAGCTATCACTAAGCTACCAATGAGCTATCACTAAGCTAACTAGAATCGTATCTATCGCAGTTGCTCTATCCTGTACAGAATCACATTGAGAATATCAGACGTTGCGTTGTCCGTATGGACTATATCAAATATAATCGTGGTTGCCTTTTCCTGTCTGTGTTGCAGCTCTGTTGCTGCGCTACTCTGCTGTATAGCAGCTGCTCTGCTGTATAGCAACTGCTCTGCTGTATAGCAACTGCTCTGCTTTATAGCAGCTGCTCTGCTGTATAGCAGCTGCGGTGCTCTGTTGTATAGCAGCTACGCTGCTGTATAGCAGCTGCGCTGCATTGTCTGTATAGCAGTTGCGCTGCTTTGTCAATAAAGCAGCTGCGTCCCTCTGAGACTGAAAGCTTTCCAAAAAAGACAACACTATGCAGACAGAGCTGCGCAACAGCACAGTTGCTATGCAGACAGAGTAGCGCAGCATTAAAGCTGCGACACAGACAAGACAACGCAAACGCAGTTTCTTTGGATATGATCCGTATAGACAACGCAAACGCAGTTTCTTTGGATATGATCCGTACAAACAACGTAGTTGCTACTATCTTGGATATGATTTGGGACACCACAACCGCGGATGATATGAATGTGATTCGACATGGGACAACGCAACTGCGATTGATATGAATTTAGTCAACGGACAAGATTCATAAGAGTATCACAAGTGACTTAGCTGACAAGTATTTGTACAATCACTTAATATAGATTTTGAGTAATATTGACTGTACGACTGATAGATTGGGTTGGCAGAATTAGGAACACGTAGATCTCAGTAGTTATGGGCATGTCCTCAAGATTTCCTATCTTTTCCGGGGAAAAGTATGTTTACTGGGCGGATATGGTAGAGACACATTTTGAGAATGTCAATCTTTTGGATATATTCGATGGTTTGCTGGATGAATCTCATTCCCCATGGTCTAAGAAAAATATGCAAGCTCGTTCTATTCTGAAATTTTGTATATCTGAGGACCTAGCTATGTCTTGGATAAAAATGAAAAAAACAATTGATATCTGGAAATCTCTTAAAAGTGATTATGAAAAGGCTAATGTTAAGGAAGAGCATCTATTGGCTGGAATTATTTGGGACTATAAGTACACTGGCGGTACAATGGCTGAATATTCTAACAAATTTTGCATCCTTGTAGATGCACATGCTTGTGCAGGTGGGGTGTTTCCTCCGTTTCAAAAGGCAACTTTGCTCATGAGGGGTCTCCCTCGTAGTATGAAACAAGCATCTGACATGCTCAAACAAAAAGATAAAGCTAGCTGGGCTTTACAGTTAGCCATCAATATTTTACTAGAGGAGGAAGCTACATCTAATATTCTCAATGTTGAGCAAGTAGAGGCTATTATTTCAGACTTTGGGAGGAAAGGTCAGTTTAATCAGCAACGTAATCAGTTTAACCAGTTCAGACAGTTTAGTCAGGGTGGAAATAGACAATCCAACAATGCATGTTTTTATTGTAGTGAGAGAGGTCACGGATACAAATTCTGTCCTAAACTTAAACAAGCTAAATATACAGGTTTATACAGGCCGGGATGGCAACAAAGTCAGTTTTACAAAAGCTTCACGGGGCCTACACCTCGTGGGAATGCACTGATTTCAACTTCTTCATCACTCCAGGACGAGACTCTGACATTTTTTGAGGAGGACGACACGGATCTATTCGCTATGGCGGCAGCAATGGAGGGCGCGAAGGACCCTGGATGGATAATGGTTACATGAGGGTTAGCCCACATGTGCTGGAACAAGGCCATCTTCAAAAATCTGAAAGCAACGCCGGAGAAAAATATTTATTATGCTTGTGGAATGAGTGTCCACACTCGTGCTGTGGGTGATGTGTCCTTGCTAGTTGATGTAGAAAGAAAAGCAATTGATAGGACTCTTCACAATGTCTTATTTGTGCCCTACTTTAAGAAAAATATGTTTTCTACGTCGTTGGTAGAGAGGCTTTGAGGTTAATTTGAAAAACGGTCGGTAGGTTGTTAGCAAAAATGACAAGGTTGCGGTTACAGGTACTAGAGATAGTAGCAAAATGTACCTCATGGATATGGCTAATACCAAGGAGATTGATGTTCAGTACTCCGGTGTTTTGCACTTAGATGAGTTGTGGCATAAATGATTAGGCTATGTAAACTATGATAGTTTGAGGAAAATGGTCCTTGCTGGAAAAATAGAAGGTGTACCAATCACAAATGAGCTGGTCAAAAGTTGTGATGGTTGCGCTTTAGGCAAAATCCACAGATTGCCATTTCCTAAGGAATCTGAGCATCGGTCAACAAAACTTTTACAACAAATTCATTCGGATGTTTTTGGTCCTGCGAAGGTTCCATCTGCCATGGGGATAAAATATATGGTCACCTTCACAGATGATTTCTCTAGGTTTACAAAAGTTTACTTCATAAAGGAGAAGATTGAGGTGTTTGGTCACTTCAAACATTATAAAGCATGGGTTGAAAAACTTCATAATTCACCTATTTTGAAACTCAGATCGGACAATGGTGGTGAATATACATCGAAAGAATTTGAAACCTTTTTACTCAAGGAATGTATTAGTCATCTATTGACTATTCCATATTCACCGGAACAAAATGGGGTGTCGGAAAGACTAAATAAGACCCTCACGGAGAGCTCTAGGTCGATGCTCGCATATAAAAATGTGGATCCAAAATTCTGGGTTGAGGCTCTAAATTGTGCAGTTTATATTAAGAATAAGATAGGATCCAAATCGGTAGACACTACTCTTTACGAGATATAGAGAGGTAGCAAACCAGATGTTAGCCATTTCAAAGTCTTTGGTAGTCAATGCTTTATCTTGGATACGTCAACAGATAGATGGAAATTGGAACCGAAGGGATTACCGGTATTTTGTTAGGATATGGCGATCACTCAAAAGGTTATAGAGTCTTTGTGTTTGAAAGGCAGAAAATAGTTGTAGCAAGGAATATCATTGTTAAAGATGAGCTAGACTCCATAGATTTATTTCAAATGACAGAGCAGCAAAAGCAACAAAAGGTACAAGAATATGTCATTTTGGATTGCATGCAATAAATTATCCGGCAGATTCAACATTCTTCGGTGGTGACTCTGGAGTCAGACACTCTCCAATTTCCTTAACGACTTCAAGTCTAACCGGACCATCACCAATCAGTACACCTAGATCGCAACCGGCGCAATCAGCGCAATGCGCTGTATCAGACGATCTCAGCCTCAGAATTTCCGGGAGGAAGAAGATCCAGCAGCCGCCTGCAAGCAAGCTCTCACTTTGCCTACTCAGCAGCCTCAAGGGAGCCTTTGACCATTCAAGAGGCCTTCTCATCACTAGAACGGAATCACTGGATCGAGGCAGCAATTGACGAAATGATGTCCATCATGGAGGCTCAAACATGGGAGCTTGTGGACCTTCCTCCGGTCCAAAAAGCGATCGGCAGCAAATGGGTATTCAAGGTGAAGTTAAATCTCGATAACACCATTGAACATTATAACGCTAGACTTGTGGCAAACGGGTATAATCAAAAGGAAGGAATCGATTTTGAAGAAACATTTTCTCCAGTTGTAAGAATTCCTACAGTTAGGATTTTGCTATCCCTAACTGTTATAAAAGATATGGAAATACATCAGATGGATGTAAAGACGACCTTTTTGCATGAAGAACTAGAAGAGACCATTCACATGCAGCAGCCTGAAAAGTATGCAGAACTAGGAAAATAGCACTTAGTATGCAAATTGCTAAAATATCTGTACGGCCTAAAACAGGCCCCTGGACTGTGGAATCTGAAGCTTGATGAATTCATGACTAGCCTATGATTTCAAAGGATAAGTTTTGATCACTCTGTCTACGTTCTAATGGGTGAAAATAGGATATTGTATATAGCGGTGTATGTGGATGATTTACTATTAATTATCAAATCAATGGCTGTGATAAACAAAATCAAAACTGCTCTAAACTCACGGTTCGAGATGAAAGACCTCGGTGAGGCAAAATATATTTTGGGTATCCAAGTAGAGAGGGACAAAAATAAAAAAGTAATAAAATTGACTCAAAAGGAGGCTATTGGAAACATGTTAGATAAGTACCGAATGCGGGTGGCAAAAGGATGTCTTACTCCAATGGAGTTTCTGCAAAAGTTAGAAGGAGAAGAGACAAAACCAGGTATCATTGTTAGCGAGTATTTAGAATCAGGGGAGAATGATTCTACGACACAAATACCTTACAGACAGATAGTGGGAAGCTTAATATATTTCATAAATTGTATCCGTACTGACATTGCTGCATTAGTCGGGGTACTGAGCAGGAGTCTAAAGAATCCGAGAAAATCTGATTTTGATGTAGGAAGGAGAGTCTTAAGATATTTGGCAGGAACCAAAGACCTCAAACTCACACTAGGCGGAGGAGAAGTAAAACTGCAAACGTCGAGTGATGCAAGCTATGGCTACATGCCAAGCGAGAAATCCACCACGGGATTCATTCTACAAATTGGGAACGGTACTTGCTGCTGGAGCAGCAAACTTCAAAAGGTTACAGCACCGTCAACAATGGAGTCAGAATATATGGCAGCAAGCTCGGCCCTCAAAGAACTCTTATGGGTTAAATCCATGCTACAAGAACTAGGATACATGCAGATTAGTCCACAAGTGATCTGGTGTGATAACCAAGCTGCCATTGCCATTGCTTCTAACCCGAGTCATCACTTCAAAAGCAAGCACATGGATGTAAGATTACACTTTGTTAGAGAAAAAGTGTTCTCTAGAGTGATTAAATTATGTTATTTGCTTGATGCAAAAATGATTGTTGATATGCTCACTAAAGCTCTTCTTGCTCCTAAACTAAAGTATTGTAGGGACGCAGTGGGATTAAGTGAATAATTGAACTATTGCACTGCTATACAGCCATGCTGCGATAAGTCCAACATTGAAATGTAGTGGGACTGGGTTACTTGCTAATTGCTATACTGCTATGTTGCAATGCTCCGCTAGTTTGTCATCGCAGCTGCGCCAGTATACTGAGTCTAAAACTTTAAGGAGTGTTGTTTTTCGAAAGCTTTTAGTCTCAGCAAATTAGTAAGACGGTAGAAAAGTAGTAATTTGTAGCGTAAGTTTCACAAAGACATGCCTCATCACTTGAGTGCAGTACAATCAACGCAACTTCGTCGCAGACAGAATAGCGCAGCTGCTATGCAGACAAAGTAGTGCAGCAGCGAAGCTGCGACACAGACAGGACAACGCAACTGCGGATACTTTGGATATGATCCGTACAGACAACGCAGTTGCTGTTATCTTGGATATGATTCGAGACACCGCAGCCGCGGATGATATGAATGTTATTCGATACGGGACAACGCAGCTGCGATTGATATGAATCAAGTCAACAGACGAGATTCATAAGAGTATCATAAGTGACTTAGCCGACAAGTATTTGTAAAATCACCTAATATAGATTCTGAGTAATATTGACTGTACGATTAATAGATTGGGTTGGCAGAATTAGGAATATGTAGATCTCAGTAGGTGGGTTGATTTTGGACGTACCTCTCAGGTTCACGTGTAGCGGCGATAGAACACCAAGAGTATAAGACTTAGAACTTAGAGCATTATATGTATCCAGACTTCTAAGTAGTAAAACTGCAAACAGTTTTTGGGAAACTTTTGAGTATTATATCTTGAGTGTTGTCTAGTCAATTGTGCTGAAAATTTAGGAGTTGTCATTGTTTATGCTACTCTATATTCTGATAGAGTTTTGTGAGGTTTTGATGCTTGTATAAGAATTGGTTAGCACTTGAAAACATCTATTTGGTAGGATTCTTGATAGCTTCTGAGAGTGTATCATGTCTACTTCTACTACTACTGCTGCCCCTTCACCTGCACCGGTGGTTGTAGAACAACATTGCACGATTTTAGGAATTTAAGGCGTTGGCAAAAAAAATTCACAACAAACAATTCAAAGTCTTGCGTAGTGCCAACGGTGGCGAATTTTTGTCCAACCAATATTCTGAATTCCTCGTGCAACATGGAATCTCGCGTCATTTAACGGCGCCTCGGACGCTACAGCAGAATGGAATTGTAGAAAGGTACAATCGTACATTACATGACATGTTAGCTCCATGCTGTACTTTTCTAATTTGCCTTATGAATTTTGGGCAGAGGTTGTCGTTTGCGCAAATTACTTACGCAATCTTTGTCCCACTAACGCTTTACCAAAATCTACTCTATTAGAAGCGTGCTCTTTTGTTAAACCAGATGTACGTCACCTTCGAATCTTTGGATGTGAAGCGTGGTATAAAGACCTTCTCCAATCGGACTGCATATTGGGTGCCCGCGCATTTCATGGCATTTTTGTTGGGTACGCTCCAAATTCCAAAGCGTACCGCATCTGGAGTCCTACGCAAAATCGGGTCATCACCACCAGAGGAGTAACTTTCAACAAAACGCCACTTCTCCAAACCTTGTCTCGTACACTCTTCCCTTCCTCTCTTCCCCCATTATCCGACTTTCCCTCTCTCACCCTCTATGACCATCTTCCTCCAAAACTTCCCCTTCAATCTCTTTAGCCACCTGACCTCACCTACCTTACACCTTTCCACCCTTCTCCTCCTAGTCCTCCTATATTTTTTCTTTCATTATCTTGAAGCCCCCCTCCTCCTCCATCATCTCCTACCCCCATTGTTTTCCCGACTGCTCCCATCACTCCTGCCAGCCAATCAACTACCGTTCCTTTTCATCTTGTCACCAATTCCGAAGATACTACCTCATCTCTCCCTCTTTTCCAAAATGATCATATTTTTGACAATCTTTCCCCCACAATTTTTTCCCACTCACCTCTTCTTGGGCCTTTTACTCCTTTTGAGCCTTCACCTCTCGAGCTTGAGACTTCCCCTCTTCTAGATCCCTCTCTTTTTCTTCGCTGTAACCCCGCACGCTCTAGAGTTCCCCCCTCTCGGCTACTTACCTCCATAGGCCATGCCTCTCTTGCTTATGCTTACTCGGTTGGGGCCTCTGCCTCTCTTATTTTAGCCCCTCTCTCTCTCAAAGCTGCCCTAAAACATCCTGATGCCTCTCTTTGGAAATTGCCGCTGATGCTGAATTCAATGCCTTAATTTCCAATAAAACATGGAATCTTTTTCCCCTTCCCCCTAGAAGAAAGGCAATCGGCTCAAAATGGTTGTTTTGTGTAAAACAAAATGTCGATGGATCCGTGGACAAATACAAAGCTCGCTTGGTGGCGAATGGCTTTTCCCAAATCGAAGGTATAGATTTTACTGAAACCTTTGCTCCTGTTGCATGGTTGACATCTATCCGCACTTTACTTGCTTTAGCTGCTGTACATGATTTCCATATTCATCAGATGGATGTTAATAATGCCTTCTTAAATGGGATCTTGTCTGAGGACATTTACATGCATCAGCGTGAGGGCTATATTTCCCCTGGATCTGAGCATCTAGTTTGCCATCTCATTAGAAAATCTATGGATTAAATCAACCCCCCCCGTGTATAGAACCATATTATAGATGCTATTTTGGGGAAAGAAGGATTTACTCGAATTGATGTTGATTTTAGCATTTACTCTCGCGACTCTTACACCTCCTTGGTCATTGTTGCCATCTTTGTCGATGACCTACTTCTTGTTGGTCCTTCTCTCTCTGAAATCTTTATTGTCAAATCACTTCTTCAAACCCATTTTGACATGGCCGATCTGGGTGAGCTCACGTATTATTTGGGCATTCAATTTTCTCGTAACCGCTCAGCTCGCACCCTCTTCCTCTCTCATGAGACCTTTATCTTTGATCTTTTGGAATGCTTTGGCATGGCAGACTACTCCTCCCTCTCCAATCCTTTGGATACCAATGCCCCTCTTCTCCTTTCCACTGATTCCCTTCGCTCTCCCTCCCTCCATTTCACTTACCGCTCAATGGTCGGGGCCCTTATGTACGCCATGCAGGCCACTTGTCCTCACATTGCCACAACAGTCACAAAATTCAGTGGATTCCTCCAACGTCATTCTTTTGATCATCCTGCCGCAGCCAAACGTGTCTTTCGTACAGGGCACTAAAACTATTTTTCTTACATATTCTTCCTCTGGCTCTAGTGCTCTTTCGCGTTTTGTTGATTCAGATTGGGCACAAGATGAGCTTTCCCGCCGTTCCACAAGTGGATCATGCTTCTTTTTGGGCAATGGTCTTATCTCTTGTGAAACTCTGAGACCTCTATAGGTCCTCATAATCAACAGCTTGCAAAAAACCTCTAGGATATCCCGGACCCCTTTGTGTTTCGGCAAGAGTAATTGCCACCCTGGCAAACAAAAACTCTGACCACCTTCACTCCTGTGAAGATAAGACTCCCCTGAGTAAATAGCAAAAAAAATCTATGAATTTGCTCCCGTGAGTAGTAAGTTAGGGATGGTCAAAGTTGGCCTTTTGCACAGAAGCTCTCTGGGAGAGAGGGTCATACCTACCAATATTTGTAAGTCTTATCTTTCTCACAAACTCTATCTACTGATGGATGAACCAATCATATTACACTTCCGTACACAAAAGTACAGCTGCCAATGTACTTTGTGTACGAATACTGTACGACATGGCCTAAATATTGACACATGGTATCAGCCGGCATACCTTACTCTCCTCTCCTTCCTCCACAAATCCTTCGGGTTGTCGTATGAAGATCTCCTCTTCTAATTCCCCATGCAAAAAGGCTGTCTTAATATCCATCAAGTGCACCTTCATGTATTTCGCTGCTACTAGACTGAGAAGTATGCAGACGGAGGGAAATCTGACGACCGGGGCAAAGGTTTCCTCGTAGTCGATACCCTCAATTTGTGTAAATCCTTTTGCCACTAATCGGGCCTTGTAGCGCTCAATTGTGTTATCTGGGTTCATTTTTAATTTGAAAACCCACTTACAAGTTATTGGTTTTTCTGTTAGGTGGACAATCCACCAGCTCCGAAGTATCGGCTGCCATAATTAAGGCCATCCCCTCATTGATGGTTGTCTTCCACCAGTTCCTTTCTAGACAAGTCATTGCCTCTCTAAAAGTCTGAGGTTCATCTTGATGAGATTAATTTGTTACATTGTTATGAACATGTTTTTCTTGCAATCTTTTGCTACTTCTCCTTCCCCCCTCAAAATCTGTTGCCGGAATAGATGGTTCTCGAGGGTTCTTTCGAAAAATCTCGGCTTCTCCCCTATCCCTTGATTCCGAATCAATTTCCACCACGTCTTCCGCTTCCGGTAAAGTTGTCATTGGAGTTTCCGCAGCCGAGTCCTTTTCGTTCTGATTTGTACCTGCAAAAATGTCATCTTCTCTAAAACCTGGATAGTTAGGAAGCTCAAAGTCATCGGAATTTTTTGACCCAAATCTGATATTTACAGACTTTGTATACTTGAAAGGATCCACAGACTTTCCTACATCCATTTCTACTAGATGCTTTACTAAGATTATATCTTCCATTTTTAGATCATAAACTCTATATCCTTTAACATCCTCATCATATCCTGATAAGTATCCCGGTTTTTCTTTATGATCTAACTTCCAATTAGACCGACCTGTATCTAGACTGAATACTTGACTGCCGAAAACCTTTAAGTGAGAAATGTGTAGTTTCCGCCTGTCCATCTCTCATAAGGTGTTTGACCTTTTATAGCTGAATTAAGAACTTTATTTTTGAGGTAATTAGCATAGTTCATTGCTACTGCCCAAAACCTTTTTCCTATCTTCTTATCCGACAACATACTTCTAGCACTATCACTTAGTGTTCTATTTAACCTTTCAGCTACCCCATTCTGTTCCGGGTTTTTCTGGAACTGTCTTTTGGTGTTGGACTCCATCTTCCCTCAGAAAATCCTCAAACTGGTTAGAAGTATACTCCCCACCATTGTCACTCCTTATTCTCTTGATTGGAGTTTCATGGAGTTTTTCGCTCCATGCTATATATTGTCTAAAACAATCCTGAGCTTCTGACTTGTTTTTCAAAAAATACACCTTGGAATACTGAGACCAATCATCAGTGATAGTCATCATAAATCTCTTCCCCCCCAATGAGGGCACTTTAGCCAGTCCCCAAATATCTGTGTGTACTAAATCTAGAATTTTTTCCCTCTTATAGGTGGTTGTTTTGGGTAAGGGTAATCTTTGTGCTTTACCTTGAGCGCATCCACTACAATCACTTATATTATCACTCTCACTGAATTGAATCCCTTCCACCACTCCCATCTTTTTCATCTCTCTTAACTTATCTAGATTCACATGCCCAAGCCTCTTATGCCACATCATAATATCAAGAACACCAGCATAATAAAGTTTCTTTGTTTCATTACTTAAAATCAGCCTAAACATCTCTTGGCTACCTTTCTTAGCAATGAAATAGACCTCCTCCTCAAAACTAGCAGTAAAGACTCCTTCCCTAGTGTTAGTAAAAAAACCCTTATCATCTAATACGGATGTAGAGATGAGGTTTTTGTTCAGCTCCGGAATAAACAATACATCGGAGAATATTACTATGTATGTCTTTCCTTCTACTAACACTTTCAAATCAACCGATCCTACATAAGTAGTGGTGACTATCCTCCCATCCCCATACTCTATATCTATGGTGGGAATCTTTCTTATCTTAGTGAACAGGTGCCTATCCTTACACATGTGCATAGAGGCACCTAAATCTACCATCCAGCCTGCTTCACCTTTCAATCCACCGTAAGCACATTTATGCCTTCGTGGAATTTCGACCTCGTTTTTCGCCTCCAACTCCTCATCCAATAGGAGCTCATTGTCCTCGTCCTCGGATTCTGCCTCATGTTCGTGTGTCACAAGGGCCTTTTACTTTCCTCTCGGGGTTCCACCGGTATGCCCCTCCTTTAACCGAAGCTCAGTTAGCTTATTGCACTCTGCCATATAGTGCCCTGGTTTCTTACAAAAATGACATAAACCTTTAGGAGCCCTTGGTCCGAACTTGTCGGTCTGATTTTTGTGCTCCCTCCCCCCATAGTTTCCGACCGGTATTCGGGAATCATTGTTCCTCTAATCGGTCGCAGCTGCCGAGGCTTGCCCACTCTTTCCTCCCCTTTGGATCTTAATTGTATTCTCCCGAACGAGAATCATCCCTGCCATTACTTCCATATCCACCTTGAGTCTGACAAGTACTGCACACGGTTGACTATGTTCTCAAACTCATCGGGTAACTTCATCAGTAAAGAGTTAACCTTTTCTTTTTCACTAAAACCTTTTCCCGCACTCTCTAACTCCATGAAAAATGTAGCAAGCTCATTGCAAAAATCAAACATCTACCCCCTTTTGTATACATACTCTTTAACTTTTTGATCAGCCAACTGTTGTTGTTGAATCGTACCACTTCGGTACAGCTCTATGTGAGCCATCCAAAGATCGGATGCCTTTTCTACGAGCAAATGAAGACATGCAAGCCCTTGAGTAAGATTGCGGAGGATGAAGTGTTTTGCCGCCATATTGTTGAAGTCCCAAATATCAGTATCATTTTCCTCGTTCCTCGGAATCGGTGACATGAATACTGAACCAGTTGCTATAAGTGTGGTCATCTTCTTCTTCGTTCCTTTGTCCACCTCCTCTCCTTCCTTTGTCTCCTCTGTTGAAGATGGATCTGCTTTCCTTGTGAATTTGCTTCCTCCAAACCCTAGAGGGATTCCAAGACTTGATGGACGCCCTACTCGTCCACTCATTATCCCCCAAAACCTTTTCTCGCATAGAGCTCCTATCATCATACTTTCCGAGTTTATGAAGCTATTTCCATTGAATATGGGTACCGTAGAGGGTAGGCCCATAACCTGAAACTCTGAGACCTCCATAGGTCCTCAGAATGGACAGCTTGCAAGAAGCCTCTAGGATATCCCGGACCCTTTTGTGTTTCAGCAAGAATAACTGCCAACATGGTAGACAAAAATTCTGACCTTTTTCACCCCTCTGAAGGAAAGACTCCCCTGAGTCGATAGCAAAAAGAATCTTGTAATTTGCTCCCTTGAGCAATAAGTTATGCAGGGTCAAAGTTGACCTTTTGTACAGAAGCTCTCTGGGAGAGATGGTCCTATCTACCAATTTTTCTAAGTCCTATCTCTCTCACAAACTCTATCTACTGATGTACAAAACCAATCATACTACACTTCCGTACACAAAAGTACAGTTGCCGGTGTACTTTCTGTACGAATACTGTACGACATGGCCTAAATGTCGACACGTGGCATATCCGGATTTGCTCCCTTAGTCCCCGGAGATGCCGCGATTCAATGTCATTGAGCCACGTGTCATCCGATGTGGCGATGACAAAAAACCGCCGAAATCCTCTTCCGTGATCTCGGCATTCATTCCGGCCGTCTGATTAAATGGAAATTTAATCGTAGCCGTAAGAAATACCTGCGTGGTATTCGTTTCGCTATCGAAACAAATGTACAGTACTAGTTTCTTGTCCGTACCCTTATTTGTACATTTACATAATCGAACCTATTTATCCTGTAAATAGTTCCGTTAAATGGATTTGTTAGTGTATTAATGTTTAACTATTTATCAAACACAATATACTCTAACACTAGTCATAGACTAAATGGATAGAGCAATCGGCTACTGGCGGCTTTGACGGCCGGTAGGTTGCAGGATCAAATCCTGTATTTCACTACTTTACTTTTAGTTAATCAACTAATCTACTACCCCTATATCTTAGGATAGCATAGGCAGCCATGGCTCTAGCTTCATCTCTGACTTTCAGTGACTGCAACAAATGTGGGAGTTGAAGAGAGAAGTTAGAGGCAGACTGCCTTGGCTTCTTTTCTGCATTTTATTTTAGACCTAGAAAATACTAAACGAACCATGAATTTCTACATCTTGGTCATGCAGAAAGTATCCTACCACGGCATGCTCCAGCACTAAGGCGCAATATATGGCCGCTTGTCATGCCGCCAAGGAAGCTGTCTGGCTTCGGACTCTACTTTCCAATCTTTGATTTTCCCCTTCAACCCCTACTCCTATGTTTTCCGATTCCCAGGGAGCTCTTGCTTTGATCCACAATCGTGTTCACCACAAGCGTACGAAGCACATCGACATTCAGTATCATTACTCTCGGGAGCGGGTCGAAGATGGCACTCTCCAGTTTTTTTATGTCAAATCCGCCGACCAAGTGGTGGATTATCTCACCAAGGCTCTTCATCGCCCTCACTTTGAGCAGCATCGCCTCTCCTCCGGCCTACATCTTCCTTCTCCTCCTGGCTAAATTTCCTTTATTTTCATCTTAATCTACTTCCTAGTTTTCGCTTGAGGGGGGTTGTTAAGGGTCATTTAGGGTTACGTCTGTCCGTACTCGTTATGCGTTGGTCCGGTCTTGATCTTGTTTGTACTCTACATGCGTCAGTCTAGTCTTGTCGCCCTACGTAGAAGTCTTTTGGGCGACGGTCTCTATTTTACGTATGTTTTCATTTTGTCTTAATTCTTTTTGTACTTTAATTTTGTCTTCGTACTCTTTGTCGCTTGAGTCTACGTCGTTACTTTAGGTTTTAACTACTTTTGTACATTGCCGACCTAAAGTCAATCCGTTAGAATCTAACTTACGTTAGAATCTAGTCTACATACATTAGAATCTAGTCACGTAAAATGTTGACTAGATGTATTAGAATCTTAACTATGATCCTTTTAGTTACAGCACACCAAAGAGCGCTTAGACTCCACAGTAATTAGTGTTGAAAAGAGGTAATTAATAGTTCACTTCCCTATTTTAGTTTTGTTTTAAAGAAAGAGAGTAAAGATCAAAGGCGCGCCATGGCTGCTGCCATATTTAGAAAGTGGCAGTTTTTGCAGTTAAGGGTATTTTGGCTAAAATGATGCCTAGGTCTATATTTGAACTTGTGATCTCTAGATTCTTTATAGCCTAACGCCTTAACCATTAAGGAGTTACGAAACGATATACGTGACGGTTTTCATAAATATATGAACATTAACGAAACAGCTAATTAACAGCAGACTAACCAAAATGAGCAATTTCTGCATGTACGCGAATCTGAACCGTGTAAAATATGTTTTGATCGGACGGCTGGCATTATAGCCGCCACGCGAAGTGAGCTTTTTGGCGGCATACGGATATAGCGTCACGTGGTGCCGCGTGGCGCCACATTATTTGATACCGGAGAAGATGGGAGGAGGAACCATGGCTTCCGATATGACAGGTGTCACCTTGTAGACCTTGTCGTACAATGGTTGTACAATAAGTACATCGCCCATAGTACCTTCTTGTAATTTATAGTGTTCCTATTGGACTAGGGTTTAATAGTAGGTAGTCGTGAGTAGGCAGACCGAGACTTAGTAATATTTAGGTACCTCTCTCTCTAAGTGAGCTTGTAACTATAAAGGTCATCTTTGACCAGCCATAACTTACTGCTCGGGTGAGCAAATTCAGTGATTCTTTTTGCGTTTGACTCAGGGGAGTCTTGTCCTCACAAGGGTGAGAGTGGTCAGAATATTTGTGTGCCTGGGCAGCGCTTATTCAGCGGGAAAGTAGAAGGGGCAAATATTATCCTAGAGGCTTTACATAGGCTGCTAATTCTGTGGGTCAATGGAGACCACAGAATTTCAATTAGCACTTTGTATTTTGTATTTAGGTGAATTTTCTCACTCAATGAAGTCATCCTAAATACAAATCAATTTCTCTCTCCAATGCATTGATCTTTCTCTTGTGTACAATTTCATGGCTTTCGCCAATCCACCTCCTATACAATATTACGTACAAATGTACAGAATTGAGACCGTCCGTGTGAGACAATCTCAAGTACTGTCGCAGCGCGATCAAAATTGCGAAAGTCTAACGCCAAGTCGAAACATGCAAGCCGTAACGAAAAAGCGCCGATTTGCGAACGCCTGCTTAAAGTTTGATCGACAATTGGCCTCTGCATTAAAAATGCGCAAGGCCAATAGCTCGAAGACAATCGTGGCCAAAGATCGACATTTTGGTTTAAGTCACAAATTTGGTTCTACACAACCTATGACTAGAAGATGATATTGGTCGTCCGATCGACAATTCACGATGCATTAAAACAGAGTTAGGGTAACCTTCCATCAGGCAAAAAATGGGGTTGTTTACTGGAGAACTTCCCTTTCCGTACTAAGCCGTATTGTTTTTTCTTTTTTTTTTACAAAAGATGTTTCCTAGAAATTCGTTAAGATTCTCCAAACTTTTTGGCGAGAGCTTCCACTGTCCAATTTCAATTTTTTGACGCAAACGCCCCTTGTATCTAGTGTTTAGCTAGTCTCCTCCGACTGTCCTCAAGAGGACACTTTGGGCTTATTGGACGCGTGTATTGGTCCACTTGTAAAAGTTAGAGTTGATCCACGACTGACGTGAAGTCATAAACTTACATGTGGCAAATGGCGTGTACCTTCTCACATCCAAGCCACCTTGTTCGACGACAAAATCTTGGTTGTAGGACATCTTGTCACTCCTCCGCAGGTATAGTGATAACACATGAACGACATGAACGTACAAATGGTACATTCATGAACATTTGTACAAATTTTCATTTTTCAATAGTTTTGGTAACCGTTGGTACAACGACAAATACAAGGACGTACAGATTGTACATCTGCCCGACGCTACTAGATATTTTAATCAGCGTCCGCCCATAGAAATACGCAGTTGCGATTTATTCCTTTTCGAAACTTTCATTATTTCCGGGCGGCTCAACATGATTGTTTGTGGTACCAATCGGCAATCGCAATCTAACACGTAAGCAATTTTTGCTTCACTGGCAGGACCTAATGGAAAGGTGTTACAAATATTACTGCCAGTAATCGTGACAGTATGATTGGTGTTACAAATATTACTGCTTGTAAACGTGACCGTACGATTACTGGGAACGCCTGATGGAAGGTTACCCTTAATGCAATGCCTATGCTTGGAAGCAATCTTGGCTGTTGATTATCGTTATGTCGTACGTCACATGCGTGATGTCTAGCGGGCAAATCTCTCACCAGTTTCGTAAAGATTTAATGGATTTTTGTCTGTATTACTTTACATAGGCCAAAGGTCGCAAAAGTCAAAATTTTAGATAACCGAAACCGACCGTTTTTTTTTTTTTTAAATCTGAGTACCCAACTCCGACCGGGTTATGTCACGCTCCAAAATTGTTAACCGTTAACTGAAACGCGTTTACGAAAATAATAGTTAACCGAAACTCGATTTCTCGCGACTACCCGTACCCGCCCGTACACGAAAAAGTACAAAACTATAAAGAAATAAAATAATCATGATGTCACGTACTTCCACTATACCAAGAGTACAAAGTACAAAAATGTTGGATTGTATGGACAGTAGAAAATTTTCATTTTTTTTTCGATTTTTGCTTACGCGACCGTAACCTTTTTTTTTTTCTTCTGTGAATCAACCGCCTGAATCCGCCCGGTCCCCCCAAATTTGGCAACCGAATCCGTTCCGGATCCGGCGCGGGCGGTCGGTTAACGGACGGTCACGGTTTCGGTTGACCGTTTGCGACCTCTGCCTCTGGTCCAAGCAGCTTGCCAATTTTTACATCAGACTAACCTCAATCGTACCGGCCAAATATCGGAAGATGTGCTTGAGTGCCTCCCAATTCGATTTATTTGGTTCATGACAGAATCGAATAATAGTTGAAACTGACAACGCAATATCCGGAAGAGTATTTGTTAGATTCGCTGTGGAAATTATGAGTAGATTTGTTAAATTTTGCGTTCTGTTACAGTTTCATATTAAGTTTTGGATTTGTGTTCGATTCCAGTTATATTTTTGGATTGTTTCCTCTTTCGTCTGTTGTGTGTCGTCCTGTACGGTGGTTTATGTTATTTAGTGCGACGTACTTTTAACGTTCGGTTTAGTGCGCGCCATTCAGTTTCGGCGCACACTGTCTGATTAGGCGCACGTTCGCCTACCTTTTGTCCCGTCTTAATATTAAGTTTTATCACTTAGTGTTAGTGGTAGTTTTAAGTCGGTTAGAGCGTTGTTCTATTAGGCGTTCTCAGTAAACGTCAAAAATTCGTCTACTGAAGCCATCGTTCCATTGTGTCGGGCCAGTAACCGACATTGTTTTTGCGTGGCGAAACTTGATTGGTCCACGTAATAGATAATTACGATTTTGAAAATCTTCAAAGAATCTCTGACAACAAATTGTGACCACCTATTCGTACCAACGAAGGTAAAAAGTGACTCGTACGACGTATTGAATAAAATCTGTACGGGGGGACGAAACTCAAGATTTGTAAAAGCGTACGAAAATGTCAGAATGGTTAGTGAATGGCAACAGACGCGTGAAACAATATCCGGTGGCCTCGCATCCTCCCTAGCGGAAGGCACATGTCATATGCGACGTGTACCCACCTGGTCGCGCGGTCGTCGTGGATATTTGTTCACTTTTCCACGAGGCACGATGCTATTCGTTCAGGTGCTAAGAATTGACTTACTCCGGGCCACTTGTTGCGAACTGAAAGTGTCAGACGATGGCATATCCAATTATGCATCCGACGGTCCACGTTTACGCCCATAAACGTGGAGAATCAAATCCCTCATTTAGTAGGCTTGCTTTTGTGACATTTTAATTTTTTTAGTACGGCAATGTATGAAAGAGTACGACTTTCAGTAGACAACGACATTTTTCCCCCAATGGAACCTTACCTTTAGTCAAAAATATTCACAAGTGAAGGAAGAAAGAATATAGTATAAAAGAAAAAGATCTCTGATTAAATAAATATCTTTGGTTGGGGAACTCTGTAAACTTAATATTTCTAAACGCCTCCGCATCTTCCTCCTGTTTTTTTGAAATGATGTGATGTTCTGTACAATTGTTGGCCGTGATCTTTTTCTATCATTTGGTCTCAAAACTAGTTGAAGTCCTGTATATCCGTTGTTGGCCGTGATCTTTTTCTATCATTTGGTCTCAAAACTAGTTGAAGTCCTGTATATCCGTTGTTGTATCAGTTATTGGCAATTCAGCAGTGACTAGTAGTGTTACCATGTTAGGAAAGAAGAAAAAGGTTGCACCTGCACAGTTTGCACCTCAATCTGCAATCTGACACTGCAGAGCACACTCCAAAGATGAGTTGTCAAAGCTGAGTTGCAGGGGCTTCAGTGCTGCCCAATTTGGATACATTAGAGAATACAATTTTCTAAGACACGTTTCCTACAGATACATATTTACAACAAGAGGAAGAAGGAGGATCAGGGGTGTCGATCCTCAAATGTTGTTGACTGGGGTTTTTCATAGTGTATAGTGTACTCTCAGCTGGGGACAGGCTGCAAGGTGTCATTAGAGAAAGCGGATACATTGAAGGAAAAACTGAAGATGACAAGAGAGAAAGAATTCGGAAAGGGAAATTTGAGGCAGAAGATGAGTTTGAATTGGAGGAGGACAATGATGAGGAAGATGACAAACTGATACAGATGTCTGGCAAAGTCGTTCTCTTCAATGGAAGGAAATTCATTTTCTTCAATGGAACAAAAGAGATACTTTAAAGGATAACTTCTCCTTCGACGTCTTTGAAAAATTGTTTTTGAGGGGAGCTCATGCTGATTTTTGACCGAAAGGCGAGGAATAGATGGAAACGAAGGAATGTTGCCGCTTTCACAAGATTGATACAAACTTGTACGCCCGCAGTTCATGATTACTTTCTGACACATGATTGTTAGCAAGCCATTGAAAATGAATTTGAGAAAGGAATTCAAAACCTTAGCCAACATGCGTATACAAAAAATCTGAATTTCAAAATGAATCCGAATGAGTCGATTGAAGATGCATCGAATCGTTTCAATATAGATGCATCGAAACATTTCAATATTATTGTGGAGGGACTTGCGGCTATCGGTCAAATTATTATTTAGACGGATAAAGTGACCACCTTCCTAAATGCCTTGCAGAATAAGCTTGTCCATCTCAAAAAAAATTGAGAGCGAAAAAAAGTTAACTTACGAATTTATAATCTCATATTTAAAAGATAAAGAAGATAATTGAGTGAATTCTTCTTGAAGTACTCCTCCCTCCGGTTCTTTAAATACAACCAATTCTAATTTGGCAGACTTGTCTTTTCTCCGTGGTGGCAACAGTGGAGGAGGAAGGGGCGGGGGCCCACGAGGTAGAGGAAAGGGACAAGTGAAGAATGGAAATTCAAATCCCTTTCCGTCGGCCCTCGATTTGAATTCTGTTGCATGTTTTCAATGCAACAAACGTGCAACAAACTTGGGCATTTTGGGGTGTTCCGTCCCGACAATGATCAACAATGCTATTTTTGCGGCAAGTGGGCGCACTTAAGCTCTCAATGTTATGCAAAATTGGAAGGCGAAGGTGGAGGTGGTAGAGGTGGATTCAATGGTGGCCGTTGTGGCTATAATGGCGGTCGTAGAGGAGGTCCCATATACAACCAAGGATGAGGACGTTTTGGAGGCCGTGGTGGTGGCCATGGTGGTGGTTGTTTTGGCGGTCAAGGACATTTTTTCAGAGATGGTGGATATAAAGAGTGGGAGGGAGTAGGTGCTCATACATTTTCGTGTCTCAGCCTCTCGGTTTATTCATCAGCAAAATATAAATATTTTGAGAAGTGGGTGATTGATGCGGGAGCATCACATCATGTTTGCACAAATGTGACACTCTTTGAAGACTTGCGGTAGTTGACGATTCCAGAGAAAACCACGGTTGCAAGCGGACAAATTATCTCTATCACCAATTTGGGAACCGTCCGTTTAGACCTTCTCACATTTAATTCCGAAGGGAGATATTACGTCACTATTACCCGTTTGGTCAATGTACTTTATATTCTCGATGGTACGGTTAATTTACTGAATGTCCTGCAAATCCAGCGCAAGGGGTGGTAATGTACATGCCCTTGGGATTCAACCATTAAAATTGTTAATAAAAAAGGAGTCGTCATAAGTGAAGGGGAAGTCATGGAAACTATGCATACTCCAATAGTTTGGCGGCAGCCTAAAATAGATTCACATCCGGATATAATTCTAAATCAAATCTCAGAATTTAAAGGATGCTTCAGTCTTTGGCAACACCGGATGTGCCACACAGCCGAGGGGAGTTTAAGGCGAATGATAAAAACCGGTTTTGTGAGAGGCTTGGATTTGGCCTCGGGACAAAAAGTTAATGGATGCGAGAGGTGTATTCAAGGGAAACAAATCCAAAAACCTCATCCACTGAAAGATACTAAGTTTCGGTCATCACGTCCTCTCGGATTAATCCACATCGATTCGTGTGGACATGTAAAACCGGAGAGTATTGGAGGGAATCGTTACATCATGGTCATTGTTGATGATTACTCTCGATTTTCATGGGTGATTCTTTAAAAAAAAAAACTGAAGCAGTAGAGAGGTTTAAAGAGTGGCATGTCATGACAAAACAACAATGTGAGAGAAAGTTGGAGTCCATTCGATCGGATAATACCTGTGAAATTATTGCTTTTGATCATTTTTGTCGAGAATGGGGAAAAAAAATCAATATACGACACGTTACTCCCCAAAATCAAATGGAGTGGTTGAACGCAAAAATCAAACATTTAAGAAATGATTTGAGCTGTGGTGCATACATCCGGTCGATCTATGTCACTTTGGGAAGATGCACTTTTAATCGCTAACTATACATGTACTTAATGACTCATATCGATTTTGGGTAACAAAACGCATCATGATTTGTGGTACGATCAAAAACCAACTCTACAACACTTGTTGATTTGGGGATGTCACGCTACGGTGTATATAGAATCACAAAATCAGCGAGGGAAATTTCATCTAGTTGGTCCTGAATTTTATTAGGATAAAGCTCGCGAGGGAATTTTCACCTAATTTATGATCCCACACAACACGCAATTGAATCAATTATTGAATAAGAAAATGTGAATTTCAATGAGGATTTGAGATCCGCAGTTGAGTGATCGGCATAATTGCATAGAATTTTGGATTTTCGTAATGAATCCGAAATTTCCAATTTCTGAGACATTGAGGAGTCTGATGACGACAACAAGAATGCTCCAGCTTTCAATGTAAAGAGGGGGAAAAAAAATTGGACATTGAAGAAAAAAATGAAAACATCGATGTTGAATCATGACATCCAAATTCTCAAATGTCATCATAATCTCAAAATTCTACGAGTTCAAAATCATGCTCCTCAAATCAAATCTTATTGGATAAAGACAAAGAGTCAGATGTAAAATTGAGGAGTACACAAGAATCTATGGGAAGAAAAATAGGCTAGATTGTCTTAAACCAAAAAAAATGAAACATTGATAAATTCACATTACTTCATTTCGGTGACTAAAGAGGATTTCCTCCTTTAACAATTATTTTGTGAGAACTCCGCAGGTGACCCCTGATTTTATTCTAAAGGAATAAATCCGGGTGAAAGGGAGTCAAAATGGCAATCGACTTGGAAGAAAGAATATAAATCCATCGTAGAGAATCGAACATTTGAGGAAGTTGATTTGCCGGAGAGATGGTGATCGTTGGGAACTGGGTCTTCAAGACAAAAATTGGAGTTTTTGGAAGACTAATTAAGTATAAAGCTAGACTAGTATCTAAAGGTTTTCAGCAATTTGAAACAATTGATTTTATTGAGACATATACGCCACTTGTAAAATTCGACTCTCTAGGAATGATTATGGCCATTCCGGCAATTAGAAAGAAACACATACATCAAATGGATGTGGAAACCGCATTTTTGAATGGTAAACTTGAAGAAGAATTTTACATGAAAATCTTAGAGAGAGTTGCCTCGAAAAAAAGGGAGGTAAGGTGCCTGTGAAAGTCTTTGTATTGGTTGAAGCAAAGTCCGTGTACAGGTCAAAGCAGGCGCCCTATACTTTGTATCTCCGGATACATTCAGTATTAATCAATTTCAGATTTAAACGGACTACTTCAGATTCAGGAGTTTACGTCAAAGAGGAAAGAGAAGAATTTTTTTTTTCTCAATTTACGTGGAGGATTTTTTGACGACTTCTGACCTTTACAGAAAATCAACAAATTGAAGGCTTTCCTACGCCTTTATTTTAAGGTAACAGACCTCGGAGACGTCCGTTTATTTTTGGGGATAAAAGTGATAAGATATCCTAATGAAGATATCAAACTGAGTCAAGTTCAATACTGTAAAGAAGTGTTAGAGCAGTTTGACATGTCAGATGCGAAACTACTTTCTACGCCCATGGATCCCAAATGTCACTTAAGGAAGTTTGAGGAGGAATTGTAAGTCGACACGTCATATCGAGAAGCCATTAGAAGTCTTATGAACGTGAGTGTGGGGTACTAGTCTGGATATTGCTGCGACAGTTGCGGCAGTTTCAACTTTCGGTCAGGAACCGAAGAAATCCCATTGGTAGGCCTTGAAACATATCCTTCGATATTTGGATGGTACTATTGAGGTTGGACTAACGTACAAATCGACAAGTTGTTTGGATTCCTTTTCAAACTTCCTTTAAGTGACACTTGGGATCCATGTGCATAGAATGTGGTTTCGCATTTGACATGCCAAACCGCACTAACACTTCTCTGCAGTATTGAGCTTGACTAGGGTTGATATTTTCGTTAGGATATATTAATAATTCGATCCCCAAAATGTAACGGTCGTCTAAAGGCGTGTTACCTTAAAATAAATGCGTAGAAAAGCCTTCAATTCGTTGTTTTTCTTTAGACGGTCGAAAGTAATCAAAGAATCGTCCACGTAAACGGAGAAAATTAGTTTTTCTTCTCCTTCCCCTTTAACGTAAATGCTCGAATCTGAAGTAGTCCATTTAAATCCGAAATCGGTTAACACTGAATGTAATTGTAGGTACCAAGTATGGGGCGCCTGCTTCAACCCGTTCAAAGACTTCTGGCGCCTTACCTTTTTATTACCTGGCGGGAATCAAATCCAACGAAAACCACCAAAAACTCTTTGTTGAAGAATGTGCTGTGACGCTTCCTCCACCATCCGTTGACATTTGGAATTTGCGGCACACGACAAAAACAGGAACGACAAAACATAGACAAAAAGGACAAAAAACGAACGTACAGATTGTACATTTATGTAATTTGATTTAGCGGCTGTCTATACTAATACGAGTTCAAATATTGTGCTTTTGTCATCTTTGACAATGCTCGCCGTCAGAATAAGAACCTACGTGCATCCAATCGAAAGAAAGCACTAAGGCGATAGATTCCTTGCTGACACGACCTGATGGAGAAGTGAACCAAATATTACTGCCACTAATCGTATCCGTACGATTATTGTCGGCGCCCGATGGAGAAGAGGCCTTACTATATTTAATTCTTCGAAAGACTTCTCACTTTATTTTTTAGTGCAAACTACAATTGCCATCCTGCCTACGTATCATGCATAGTTCAAAAGTAGGTTAAAGTAGGCCCATACAATATGCCTATTGTATGCAGAACATACAATATGCCCTTAAGACCCATATTGTATTTGTCGAAAAATGAAAAATAAAAGTTACAGGATTAAGTTGCACATCGATCGATAGAGAATTAAACTTCATGTCTAAATTTTGAAAACAAATCGGACAAAAAAAATAATTTCTGTGAGTTTTGAGGTAAAACTGTTTTAAACCGTCAGATTCAGACGATCGGACGGTCGTTGATCAAAGTAGCGATTTAAGAAGATCACATGAAAAGCCCATAACACAACTTACGAAAGGACTATATGTCATATTAGCGTCTGCAATTTTGAACGTCCGCGTGTTTTAGTTTGCTATAAAATTTCGTCCGTCGGCGTGCGCTGAACTATGATCATACGTCAGATTCGTATGTCCGTACAAGAGTGTCCACAGCGCACACCCATACAGTATGCCTACTCTACGCGAGTTTAGTGCCAAGCATAGTTGTTCAAATTGCGCGATTTTTTCCTTTTTTCCGATTAAAACGTATAATTCGTGACTTCTGAATAAATTGGAAAAAAAGGCGATGTACTTTCTGTCCGGTAAACTGAACGGCTAATTCACGGAAACTGTATGGTATTTTACGATAACTGTACGGTTTTATACGGTAAATGTACGGAATTCGACGAAAAGATACGTTGCACTTCGTAGCACTTTCTGTCCGGTAAACTGAACAGAATTTTTACGGGAATGTACGGAATTGTACCAAAAAATGTACGGAATATTACGAAAAGATACGGAAAATGTACGAAAATGGTACAAACTGCGGTATATGTGAAATTTATTTTTGTTTACATGTACGGAATAGTACGGACGAAAACTCATTAACGATTTTTAAGATTTTTTCAAAAGGTTCAATGCGTTTGTTACGTATAATTCGTCGCGATTAAATCGTTCGCACTAAACGCCGTGAACAACTATGGTGCCAAGTTTTGTGCGCCTACCAAAGGCCTACCATAAAAACGCCTACTTTTGAACTATGGTATCATGTATCATGTGACGTAAGACGATGGACTCTTGCCTGCTCTCCTGGAAACTTCGTACTCTCTGCATTTTTTGCATCTGTTCAAAGGACCGTACATAAATTCGTACACTCTTCAGCGATTCAAAGACCAGAAAAAAGGTCACGTACACAAAAACTCATTTTAGGGTTTTTTAGTGGGATGCCCTGATGGAAAGTTGCTCAATAGTTACTGCCAAGTAATGTACGGCATCCGTTTACTGGCACGTCCTAATGGAAGGCTACCATTAAATCGATTATTTAACAGATGTCGACGTGTGCAAATCGACGAATTATCTGGTTTAGATTGTGACTATGATTCTATTTGCAAACCATTGCACAACTTGCAACATCGTTGTACTCCTCACGTGTTAGAATAGTCGAATATCCCTGTTATCAACCGCCTTGAAATGGCGGTGTTCGTACGTTTATGTACGGCGAATGTACTTAAACATAGTGCTTTTCGATTGCCATCTACGTTACGAAAGTACGAATGTAGCAAAAGATCTTGCAGCAGAGACAGTGGACTCTGACAAGGCAAACTGGCAAAGTATTGAGTTATGGCTCCTCACTGCATTACACACAATACTGCCAATGCTCGTCTACTCTATTACTGGTGCTGCGACCGCCAGCTCCCACTGCACGGTAAACTTTTTACTGTTGCAGCAGATTTCCTGACAGTGCAGTCTCTGTTCCTGCAAAGACAGACCGGAATTGAATAACACCGGAATTGAATAACACCGGAACTGAATAGCACCGATGCGTCAGTACGGAACATCTTTTGTAGAAACATAGTAACATACATAAACACCACCATTGTAGCTACTACAGCAATATCTTTCCTTGCCAACTGCTTGACTCGAATATTGCTACTTTTGAAAGTAAGCAACTGGAACATCAAGCTTTAAAGCTTTGTTATATGGAGGATCTAGATTTAGCTTTATTAATGTGGTGTGAGTTTGATAGAGTATCTTCCTGTGGAGAAGTTGTGAGGTCAAGAGTGGCGACGTTTTTGCAGATATTCAGTATCATTTGCTTACAGTGTGAGCATAAATATTCTATAAAGATGTTGTGAAGATGTGAAATGTGCTTTTTTTTTGAGTTAGAAAAACACAGTAATACTTATTTCTACTTATTTCTCGCTTCAACGGTCAAAGATGATGGATGCACATGAAAAAGTAAACATTGGTGCCACAATTTTAAGTGCATTGCGTTAATCCTCACTTTGGCTGGAGATTTATTCCCGCTGTCTTGGTCTCAACCATGAGCTTAACCATGTAGTGACTTACTTTGTCACTTTGTATTAATCCTTTTCAATAGATGTAACTTTGTCACATTGTATTAATCCTTTTCAATAGATGTAATCACAAATTACTTCTATGATGTAGTTTTACCATAGGTCCAATATGCGAAAATAACTGGAAACCCTAAAACGCTGTAACTCCGTGTAGTATGCATACTAAAACTTCGCGTATAGTAGGCGTACTACGCAATAATGTATAGCGTTTCCAGTAGCTTCGCACATCAAACCTATGAGCTGTGCAATTTCACCGTCAAATTCCAAATTTTTATTTTAAAACTTGCAATGGAAAAACCATCTGGAACTAGCGTCTTTGCTGGTGTGTATTTTTTAGGAAAAGCAGTTGTGCTCAAAAATTGGCTGTTCTGGTTGGTTCAGCTGTGCTCCAATCATGGACCGAGGTGCAGCTTGTCGGATATTCCTAGTAGGGGTTGCGCTCCTATACGCCCTTCCGTCTGAAGGTAAGTCCCTGAGTTCTCAATTTATTCTCACTGGTTGATTGTTTCAAATAAAAATTGTTTGATTTTGTATTGCAATGGCAATTTACTGGTTGTCTGTTTCAAATAAATATTGTTTTTCTTGTACTGCAATTGCATTTTACTGGTATTCAAATAAGTATTGTTTTATTCTATTTTGCAAAGCCAATCTGGTTGTTTGCTTCAAATCGATGGTGTTTTATTCTGTTTTGTGAAGGCTTGAAAAACACATCGGTTTCACAAATCAGTGCTAAAATTTAGTTTGGAGGTTTTAATCTGTATTGGAAATAGTAGGGGCGAATGGCTCGATTTTACGATCATTGTGGCCTTGCTTTCATCTTTTTAGTGTGAAATGAGAAAATAATTTGCAATTCAACTGGTATATTCTCATTTAGTTGAATATTGAAATTCCGTCATTTTTCGGTAAAAATACGGTTTTAGCAAGTCGTGTCTTTTCCAGGATGTTGCTGTCTTACGTTGTTGTTGTTTAATACAGTTCAGGTAGTTTTGCGTCGAGGATTTGTGCTTCACTTTTTTGATCCACTATTGAGTTTTCCTCATCGAATTACATGTTCCAAGAATCTGTCCAACTTCACCAGCGAGTCCATTTTGATGCGTCATCACAATTGTGACCTTGTCTTTGAAAGTAGTTGAGTTTTCTAATCCTTTTGGTTAGCATTTTAAAAACCACGTTGCAGTTTCCAATAACTGTTCTTACTTTTCCGATTCCCATTCGTTTTCCAATGATTGTAGGTATATTGTGCAATACCAGCACTGGCGAATGGGTTCTGAAGGCTGCAAAGCCCCTGTATACTGAAGCAAGTTGCCGATTCTGGTCGGACTCCTCTAAGTGCCAGTCAAAAGGAAGGTCCAATCTCAGCTATCAGAAATATGAATGGAAGGTATGCAAGGATACATTGGTCATTACTTTATTCCATTGAAGAGCTGCTCTCGTCATGTCGGCTTCTCTATATTTTGTGTATTAATAGTTGACAGATGCAGAGAGGAAGGGAGAATGGGAAGTGTTTCAAAAAAGCAGTAAGAGTCCATCCATTCAACATGCAAAAGAGAGTTCGGTTGAAGGAATCGGCCGATAGTTTTTTTTTATGCAAAGCCACCACTAATGAATTGTCGCGGCGTTATAGCTGCTAGCTCCCTCGTTAATTCCACATACTAATTCTTAAGTATCTATGTAAAAAATCATAACCCATGTGCTTTTGTTGCCTTGAAATTCATATGTTGTAAGGTAGTTGCTATGCAGACGTCCCACTGCTCTCTGGAGCCTTTCAGTGCTCCCAAATTGGCTCAAGTTTTAAAATCAAAGACAATTCTGATCGTGGGGGATTCAATCACATCCGAATTCAACCAAGCATTTGTGTGCATGGCAAACTCGGGCAGTGTGAAGCTGCGTGATTGGAAAGGGACTATTGCAGGAGTTAAACTTACCGGACTTGAGGTAATGCTTAAACCCTCTCAGCCGAAATGCTTACAACCTGTCGTCTGAAATGTTTACTCTTTGGTTGCTAGTCTGTGAATACAACAATAGATAGCAATCCTTGCAATACTGCAAATAGTTAGTACTGAAGGACGCTGTTATGCAGGATCGCTCGACCTTTGAAATAAATTGTACGCAGAGGAGCGTGGAAGAAGAAGTTTTGGGTATTGTAGCCGGACAGTTCTAATTGGTCGGGGCTTTGTTTCTTTTCTCTGTCTAGATTGCGTAGAATTACTTTGTGCACGAACTTAATTTGCTGCTTCATTTTCTGCAGTATCCTGGTCAAAAATTTTACATTTTGAGGACCTTTTCCAACTTTTTGGTGGAAAAACTGCCGTCAGCACCGGGATCAAGAGTGAGCAGGGTGAATGTGGCCCGGGTGGATCCACGGTGGGAAAAGATGGCGAAGGCAGCCGATGTTATTATTTTCCAGGTAAGCGATAAGGGGATGGTTCCTGGTCAGATGCGCCTATGCTTTACAGTTTTAGTTTATGGTGATTGACAGCCGATGTTGGGCTTGCAGAAGTGTTTTTGCACATCATCTTTAAACAACTGCAGAAAGCTTATTCTAACCTCCAAGCATCTTGTGATTTCTCTCGGAAAGTTTAAAATGCAAATGTCTTTGCTGAATCTAAGGAAGGGAAGCAGTGTTACCCTTTATCTCTAATGTCGAAACCGTGTGTCAGGTTTTGGAGGCTCTGAATCTTGTGTGAGTAGTGCTTTTGATGATTGCAGAGCTCAAGTTGGTGGTTCACAGGCTCCAAAGAATGGTATGCCAACAAAAAAAGACTTAAGAATCTCTCAGATTGGGATGCATATGCATTGGGAATGGCAACCGTGCGAAAGTATTTAAAGTGGATGAAGTTCAGCGGCAAAGCAATTTTGCTGAGTGCATCACCGATGCATTATAGCCTTCCAGCAGGTATAGCTGATAAAGGTTCACTTTGTCGGACCTCCAAGCTCTTAAGCTACCGTGAGGTACGACTCTCACTCATGGCATAATTTTCGATTTCCTCATACATCACTGGCACAATGTTAACACAAAAAATCCTTTAAGTATGCTGCCATAAAGCCAAACTGCGGTTGTATTTTCCAGAGCCTGAGCAAATCCGTGTTTGCATTCATATTATTGATTTCTCCACACAGGGAAGAACACGTGACATTTGTCGAATGGCAAGCATATTCTCAAAGGATAAAAAGACGTTAAATGAAATGAGTTATTCGCAGGAATTTTGGCTAACTCGCTGCATTTCTATATTATTATTTTGCATGAATTGAGCAAATTGTCATTGATTCTAACAGTCCAAACACCGAAGAATGTTATAGCACGGCTATTGCAAATTTCCTGAGTTTCTTATCCTGAGTTTGGTTATTTTTTCTTATGGGAGCAGGTACTGAGGTGGCAACAAGGATTGGACTCATTGAAGCTTTTGAATTTCCAAAAGAATATAACTCGTGGTACTAGGATGGCTCTGCTTGACATCACAACTATGAGTGTCCTCCGGCCCGATGGTCACATGCAAAACTGGCATGTTCAAGGTGAGAGTCGCTTTCCTTTGACTATGGATTACTGGTCTTGAGAAAGTCTCTTCTCTGAGTTGTAGTTTAAATGTGTGAAAGAATTAAAAATGCTACACGTTTCTCTGTTTCCCCGTTTCTTTTGTATTTTCTGCTTTTGAATTAGCATTTATTGTTTTTTACAATCTTGTCTTCTTTTGTAATTACTCCTTTTGACATGTCTCCTTTTGTATTTATTGCTATTGACAATCCTGTCTCTTTTGTCTTTAAGGCTTTTGATAATCCTGTCTCCATTTGTATTTACTGCTTTTGACAATCTTGTCCCTTTTTGTATTTACTGCGTTTCTAATTCTGTCTCCTTTTGTATCTACTGCGTTTGACAAATCTGTCTCCTTTTGTGTTTTTCATCTGTTGACAATCCTTTTTCTGGGTTTGACAATCCTCTCACTTTCTGTGTTTATCGCTTTTGACACCTGTCTCCTTTTGTATTTTCTGCTTTTGACCATCCTGTGGGTGTGCATGCAGGCGGAAAACTTCCTCCCGGAGCAAAAGACGACTGCACTCATTGGTGTGGTTCAGGTGTTCCGGACATGTGGGTTAAAGCGGTGTACAATTATCTACTTGGTAAGATTGCCGTATGAGTTTCGAAGTTCGTTTTGGAATTCTTACCCTATCGATGGGAGGATGTTGGAGAAATAAGTGGAGGACCAAAAGTTCACAGGTGGACGTGTGGGTTGAAGAGGTGTATAATTATCTACTTGGTACGGTAGTTCTGTGAGTTTTGGAGTTCGTTTTGGAGTTCGTTTTTGAATTCGTTTTGGAGTTTGTTTTGGAATTCTTATCCTATCGACGGGAAGATGTCCGAGGAAAAAGTGGAGGACCAAAGTTAACAGGTGCACATGTAGGTTAAAGTGGTGTATAATTATATACTTGGTATGGTGGTTCTGTGAGTTTTTGAGTTCGTTTTGGAGTTCTTATCCTATCGATGGGAGGATGTAAGGAAATAAGTTCGCAAATAGTGTTTACTCCTCCAGATTTTGGTGTTTGACATTTGAATATTTGCGAAGCTGATAAGAAATCCTTTCAAAGCATCAAAGACGGTAGTCTCGGAGAATCCTTATCAATGTTTTGCAGTATTAGAATGTTGTTCTTTGAAGAGCTTGAATCATTTACCTTCGGCATCATTTTCAGTATTTATTGAGTTAACCGCCTTGACTCAAATTCATAAGCGGAGGAGTTCTGAAAAAGTATGGTCGAGTTGATCGACATTTTTTTTTATTTATTCTATAGTTGCATGGTAGACATACACTATATAGTTTATAAGTTATATAGATACTAAGCTATATAGGTTCTAAGCTTGAATAACATCAATAGACAGTTGTTACCCCTGGACTTAGATGGTTTACCATCGTGCTTTTTAATTTATCCTGCCTCTCATATTTTGGAATAGGAAATGAAGTACAACATACGATATTCCAATGTGATCGTCTTTGCCGTCCACTTTTTTGGTTCCCATGGACTCGAATGATTTACCCTTCTTAATAAAGTCTTACGGCTGTTTGTTTTATTGACTCCTCTTGACTTTCAGAAATGGAAGCTGCCTTGGTTGGATGAATCGCATATCGTCAATTGTTATTAGAGTTCAACCTTTTTCGGGCAGTCAAAAATGTTTTTTTCTCATCGCACAAAGCTTTTACGGGCAATTAAAACTGTTTTTTTCAGGGTGGTTGGAAGCTTCACTCTTGTACAACATTTTCAATCAATGGGATCAACACGTAAATTGCTTTCGTGTTTCAATTTTTTGGAAAGATTGCCGATGCGACGCAATGAAGCATCTCTACTTTATTGCGATGTCCAATGTGGAAAGATTGCTGTCACTCAGATACTCAATCACTGTCCAATGTTGAAAGATTCTAGTCAGTAAGGCACACCAATCAATGCACAATGATGAACGATTACTGTCACTAAAGAGACACTAATTACTATCCAAAGTAAATGATTTTTGTCAGTTAGATCACATCAATCGCTGCTTAACGTTCAAAGGTTCCTGTCAGTCACACCGATTAGGGTCCAATGTTGAAAAATTCCCGACATTAAAACAAACCGACCAATGTCCATTGTTGGAAAACTGCCATTAGTAAGAGATACCAATCACTGTCCAATGTTGAAAGATTTCCGTCACTATGACACTTTGATCCCTGACTATGTTGAAAGATATCCACCATTCACTATCCTATGTGAAAGATTTCCATTACTTAAAAATACCGATCAAAGTCCAATGTTGAAAGATTACCGTCACCATGACAAATCAATCCCTGTCCAATGTTGAAAGATTCCCTTTACTAAGACATAACAAGCACTAACCAATTTTAAAATATTTATGTCACTAAGACACACCAATCAATGTCTGATGTTGGGAGATGCTGCTCATTAAGAGACACCATTCACTGTCCAATGTTGAAAGATTTCTGTCACTGAAACACGCCAATCAATGTCCAACATTAAAAGATTCTGGTCACTAAGGCACAACAGTTATTATTTAATGTTGAAATATTCTCGACACTAAGTCATGCCATTCACTGTCCGATGTTGAAAGACTCTTGTCAGTAAGACACACCGGTCATTGTACAATGTGGAAAGATAGTTGCCACACCAATCACTGTCCAATGATGAAAGGTTAGACTCACCGCTCACTAAAACACACCAATCTCTGTGCATCTTAACAAGATTCCTGTCGCCAAGACAATCCAATCAATGTCTAATGTTGAAAGATTGCCGTCCGTGACTTTCCATGACCTGAAAATATTGAGGAAATTTATTTGTCGTTGCGAAAGGTAAATTTGATTTGTCCAATATTCCAAATCTGGATGTTGTGATCCTAAAAAACTAATACGAACCTCTCAAAATTTCACACTTACACTGTTGTGTCTTAATGAAGGGAAGGTATATGTAGATATGGTGTGTCTTAGTGACGGGTATTTTTTAACTCCTGCCCCTCTCCACCCCTGTCCTCCCCTTCACCTCCCCTCCCCTCCCTCCATTCCCCCTCCCATCCCTCCCATTCCCCCTCCCCCTCCCCCCCCCTCCCTTTCCGCATCCCCTTCCCCCTCCCCCCCTCCTTCCTCCTCCCCCTTTAGAGACAATGAGACTGGCAGAGGTGTAGACAAGGCAAATAAACAGACTACACATCAATATTCAACACTAGTGAGAAACTGCGAAACATATTTTTTGTTTACTGAACATCAAAACATTTGGTAGGAGCTTGATGGATACATGACTTTACAAACAAAACAAAAACAAAAAATTGAACAGCTTTTGTCTTAAAATCTTCTACTGAACAGAAATGATTTTTTGTATGAGACTTAGATCCCCAAGTCACACACAATCAGACGTTGAGCTCTTACATTGCCTCAGCATCAAATAACGTTTCGTCCAAATCTTACTATGCAAGATTCTCAATCTCCAAAACACTAAAATGTGTTTATCTAGTTGAACTTTCCAACTGTCGACACCTTTGCTTTAAAAATTTTCCCGAAGACGTCATTAAGAACTGTCTTGCTTAAATAGGCTGATCGGACAATCTCAAGAGCCTGGCAACCAACAATGCACAAACACAACACCCAAGGAAATTGTAAAAATGTCATTTACAAATAAAATGTAAAAACTTAAAACGAGCATTTCCTACCTGAGGCGACATGCAATCATACTATGAACACAACTAAAAGTGTAAACTCCTTACCTTCTTCGCATCAATTTCAACCTCAATGCTCTCCAAATCTTCAAGCTTAGAGACTTTCATACGATTCAGCAAACTGAATGTCTTTATTGTCGAAGCAGGAAACACATCTAAGTTATCGGTGACGATGAATGTGACCGTCTCCTTTACAAAACCCTTCACTGCACCTCCTGCAGTATTCACATTTGCTACTGGACCAGAATCGTCTACCAATGTCACTTCCACTGTCATGTTTCCGCTTTTGCAGCCCGTGCAACGAGAGTTGTAATTTGTAGATATCTTGTTGGAACATGCATAGCCCGTAGATGGCGCATAACTATTACTGTATGAGCATCGGTAAAATTTCTGAGGGCTGTTGACTGTACTATTATTCGTCAACCGGAACATTGTTTCACTTGCAGTATTAATAGGAGGTTTCGGTGACACAAACTGCTCTTTATTTTCCAGCAAGTACAGTACTGATCTTGCAGCTTCAATATGCTGCCGTACAAGTTTATGATTCCTGGCAAATTATCCTGCCCTTGTTTGACTGTTTCATTCTCAAAGAGGACGCCGAAGGTGGTGGAAGCAGGTAGAAGGAGGAGAGAAAAAAGGAGATCCGTAAAATCCTTTCCTGCTTCCATGTACAGAACTTGTCCACTTGTCTGCAAATAAAGGTGTGAAACCAAAGCATGATTCTCGTTAAATTATTTTCCTCTTCTTACTTTATTTTATTTTGCCAAAGCAGGAAATCTGCATAAATTTGAAGTGGTTTTTTCTGCATAAACCTGAATTGGCTTCAGGAATATTTCCTGCATAAACCTGGGTCGGTATTATCTGCATTATCATACTGTCATTGGAACAAACGAAAAAATCACCTTATCTCCAAGAAGACTGATTATAATTGGAGGAACGGGAGAAGAAGCTGAAGTAGCCATAGTTCTCTGTTTCCTGGTTACACTCTTTTTTTATACGAATCCTGGCTTTTTATCTAATACGCCAATATTGTAATCAGATTTCTACAGCTCGTAGACAGCTACTTCGTCAATAAAAAAGAAGACCCCTCACTGGCAGAATATGAAATCTGGAAATCATTCCATGGAGTATACTGTCGTCATTAAGGCAATCTCCGCTGACGTCATCCGTCTCTCTTTCACCTCGGCTTTTGTGCCATCTCATCCGGTTCTGTTCCATAGTTCAAAAGTACGCGTTTTTATTGTAGACCTTTGGTCGGCGCCTTTATCGTAAGTTGTGTTATGGGCTTTTCATGTCATCTTCTTAGATCGCTACTTTAATCAGCCACCGTCCGATCGTCTAAATCTGACGGTGTAAATAAAAGTTGTACTGTACTGTACACCGCCAATCGTTATTAGCGTTGTGTACACTAATTCCGTCCCGTTTTTTTAAAAATTTTTCTCCATTAGCGTAGTTCATTCTATTTTTTTCTGTATTCTATTTTGGGTTAATTTTCAGGTACCGTACAAAACGTTAGTACGTCATCATGTAATTAGTGTGGTGTACGGATAGTGCCAGTCCGTACAGAATTGTACCTTTTTAAGTAAAAAGGTACAATTTATTATGTTTAATAGCCGCGGACGCATGAGAATGTGCGGTCTTAGAAGGGGTTCAATCCGGGTCCTAAAAAATTACGTTCGCACATATTTGACCAACAACCGCATGGTCAACAGTGTGAACGTCAAACATATTCGCATGTGGAAAGTCATTTTTCTAGTAAATGAACGTAACTGAATGCAATGTCGCGGCGGCGTATAACTGTAACTTTCATATATACAATTTCAACACCGAGTAGGTTCCTTGTAAGCACTTATAGTTACTAATAATGCTATTTTATGGTTATGGTCCATTTAGCGTAAAAGTTTATTGTATTAAGGTGAAAATGGTCCCATTTAGTATAAATGTCCATTGTAATATGGTGTCGAACACAAAATAAAGTAAATGTTTATGTTAATACGGGGTTGATGTGCCAAAAAACCCTAAATTAAGGTTGTTATTCGTATTTTTTAGAATAAAACAACATCATTTGGCGTTGGTGATATTTGGGGATAGGAAACGCCAAATGCGAACAGTCCATAAAAAAAAGAATTCGTTTTTGGCGAATCACAACCATCCGTTTTTTGGTGGAATTTGTACGGCGTTATTTTGACAAATAATTTATTTTGTTCACCGCGAAGCAGATGAACGCTCCGCCGCCTGCTCCACATTTCATCCATGGATTCCTCCCTATCAGCCTACCATTTCCTCATCCAGCCACCCTGTCTATTCCATATCTCCTTAACTTTATGGTGAATAATGTTCCCTCTTCCGGTTTGTGTGTCCCTCACCTTCCCCTTGCTCCGCCTCTCCCTCCCCCCCCCTCCCTTTCCTCGCTCTCTACCTCTGCTGCACTCTCTTTATTTTCTCCTCTCCCTCTCTCTCCTTCTCAGTGTGTGTCACTTTAATTGTTTACATGTTCTCCACTTGTATTGTTATTCCCTTTCCTTCTCCTCCTCCTCCTCTACCTCTCTGCCCTTGCCTCTTTCTCTCCCAATCTCCCTCTCCCCCTCTCTCCCTCTGAATCTGCTTCTCCCTATCCGTGAATCCCTCTCTCTCCCTATATTCTTATATCTTTCCCTCTTTCCCACACCGAAGGTGCCTATCACACCCCTCTCAATGTGTCTACCTTCTCCCCCCCCCCCCCCCCCCCCCCCCCCCCCCTTTAAATGCCGCCCCTTCGCCCTCAATATATTTCATTCCCTTTTCGTAGCTCTCTCGAATTTGTTTCTACGTAGCTGTTTTTTTTTTAACCTTTTGTTGTATTTTGTTTTATTTGTTTGTTTTGCTGTCGTTCGAATTATGTTGGTTGTGGTCGCTAATTTCTCATCGATTCACGTTTTTTTTTTTGTCTAATTTGTAGTTGTGACATATGTAATATTCCTTTTACAAATGGAGATAACGGGCATACTATTAAAGTATAAAAGAATATTTTTGAACGATAGGGGGAAAGTGAGGGAGGAGAGGAAAGAGGGAAGGCGAGGAAAGGAAGAGAGTACAGGTGAGGGAGGAAAGGGGGGAAAGAAAATAAGAGAGATTTTAAAAGAGGTAGGGTATGGGTTGCTTTGATGTTTATTGAGTTTAGTTTTTTACTACAGAAATGACAAAAATAACTAAAATATGGAGAAATGTAGGTAAGAATAATATTTCGTGTTTTTCTTAGGGTTGTACATTCGGTAATTATCCGACATAGGATTTCGTTTGTTCAATTTTGAATTATTTTATACATACACTTCCAACTTTTGCACAATTGTTATGTGCCCCATGAAAGCAATATAAAACAAAAGAATCGGTTGTTTATGGTTTTAATTTATGTTATCCATATTTATGTTTATGTTTATTATTTGTGTTTTTTGATTTTTGTATCTTATATATTAGTTTGCTCTACGTTTCTAAAATGTGCCTTTTCTTGTTAAAAAGTTATGATCCGAGGTTATTCTGATAACGAGATAAAAAAAATAAAAAACATTTTAGGACCGATAATGAAATAAGAAAATACAGGAAACAAAAATGAATTCTGATTCTTGTTTGTGATTTCGGTGGACCAAGCTTAAGAGGAGAAGTGTATAATTTTTATACTATTAATGAAGAAAAAAATAACTTAAGATTACATTTTATTTGTTTGGTCAAAAAATTCGCGATATGCGCGTGACACACAAGTAATTTATGGGATATAACTTTTAATACGACTATGTATACCTTCTATCTATATTAGAATCAAAGTTGTATCATTCAGCCACGATATATTTTCGTCGTTGAATGTTAGAACTTAGTTTACCATCAAAATTACCATTCAGTGACGAGACGTTCTCGTCGCTGGATTATCGTGTCGACTTTCTACACTTCAGCGACGAAACTGTGTTGTCGCTAAAACTGTCTGAAGCCGGGACTGACATAATAATGGACTGTTTTTTTTGCCATCCGCAGAATTAAACATGTAACTGACGAAGCCCTAAACACATTGAAAACATCTATGCCGAATTTGTGCACTTCAGCGATGAGAATGTGTCGTCGCTAAAACTGCCTAATGCCGAAAAAGAGCTAGCAATCAACTGTATTTATCGCCATCTCGGGAATATAACGTGTAATCGACGAAGCCTTAAACACATTGAATACATGTGTAACATCTAATGTCATCAAATTATTTTTCCATACATCATTTTCAGTAACAAACTTCAAAACGAAAAACAAAGAAGAAGACATTTATATTCAATTCATAAAGGATACAATTTATCCGACATACTTTGACAAACGTTAAGTCATCAAAGTTTTTCTCAATACATCATTATCAGTAACAAACTTCAAAATGAAACACCAAGAAGGATACGATTATATTGAAATCATCAAGGATACAATTTTCCCAACATTCTTTGACAAACGCTAAATATAATTACCACACTAACCATCCAAAATTACTAATAAAAAACTATAAGAAATCAACACTAGTTCTATAATTTTATGATAAACCTTGTCCTATTTTCACACACTACACCACTTCTCTATGAAATGACTCAAAATCTTTGGTCTCCCATTCAGCGTCCGTGTCATCGGGGACTACATCCTCCCGAGTGTTGGCATCTTAAATGCCTTCGACAAAATCTCGTGCCACTATAGAGGGAATTGGCACCTCATCGCCTTCGAAATGGCAACGCCATTTCATGATGATAACTTGTAAATCCGGGGTGAGCATGCTCTCCTCCCATTTCCCATCCTTTAATGACAATCCACACAGAATCATAGCTTTACATGTGTAACCCATCCCATTCTTGTCCTTCATTGCGTTGACTTCGCGAATTGAATCGCGAGCCAGCGTAAGGAAGAAAGCCTTCCCGGGCCCGACAAGCTTCCTAGACCAACCCTTGTCACTCGGTTGGGACCATGCATGCTTCTCGATGCCGTTCATTTTCCAATCCTCCCATTTCCGCGACCAAACCTCTTTAATTTTCGAAATGACGAAGGAGTCGGCGGGTTGCACGAGGTGAATCGCGCAAGGAGGGAAGAAGTTTAGTATAGTCCTCTTGGCGAGTAAGACTCGGTTCAACTCCTCAGAATTGTTGTGACCGCCACAATTGTCGAGGAATATTATTTTTTCACGTCCTTCGCGGTCTCCTTCGTAAGACCTCGGCTCTTCTATCCATTGCGGGAATACAATTTTATCCTTCTATCCTTTGGGGCCGGTTTGGTAGCAAACTCATACAATAGGAAAAAACAAAGGATAGGGGGAAGGGGTGAATTACGTGAGGGGGAGATAATGAGGAAAGGAGAGGGGGGGAAGAGGGAGAAATATTGAATGACGGGGAAAGGGACGAGGAGGGAGCATTAAGAACCAATTGGAAAGGGCAAAACATGTATTCATGGAGAGGATTACGTAAAGATTAGAGGAAACTGAGGGAGATGAACAAAATGTCAAGGATTTAAAATTTAATGAAACTTACCCGGTACATCGTCGTGAAGGCCCTTTATCGGGGAATTTCGAGCGCGGTTCGTTAATATTTCGGGCGTTCACCCCCCCCGTGACTCCTACCATCAATGTCATGGACTCTGCGCCGCCCGCAACGTCCGTGTATATAAGAACCTCGTCGCTGCGAAAGCCTAAAGTCTTTTTGTTGTCCATATTTACAATCAAATGCGTCTCGTCCATGTTCTCCACCAAATCCTTGTTAAAAATACCTATTATCCACCATAAAAATAGAGAAACGCAAAAGAAAATAAAACACAAGTAAGTACAATGAAAGGGGAAACAAAATACAAAACTTTATATGATAAGAAACAAGAAATAGAATGGAAATATGAAGCTTACCTGATTGGAATCCCCTTTTTAGTATGCCAATGTGATATGCCACGGTCTTTCAATGTATTCCTCCTTCTCTGGACTAAGTTGTAGTTTCCCTTTTTGAGCTCGGGCGACGATGCTATGCTTTTCAAAAAAGTGTTGAATCCAACATCGACTGATTTTTGCCTTGATCTCTTCACCATTCTCGTCGGTATATTCTGGCGCACCCTCCTTATTCATATCCACGATAATGTGATTTGCCATTTTTCCCACATTGACAGTCGACATTTTCAATCTGGCCTTTTGGAATCGGAAGAATTCGTCCACTAGTTCCTCGTGAACCTTAACAACCCATGGTAACTCTGTCCTTTCCTTTCTCGGTAACGCCTTCGTGACCGCCACACTTCTCTTTCCAAATCTCGCGGAAGATAAGGTGAGAGTAGTCTCCCTTATCCCTTTGAGTAGCGCCACCCTTTTTACCCACCACCGCCTCGTCTTCTGGAACTTTGCGATTGGAGTAAGGAAAGAAAAAAAAATTAGTGACTGAATTATTATGAAGATGAATAACTAAATTAGGCTGGTCCTCGCAGAATTAGCGACAGTAGATTGTCATCGCCTAATTCAGCGACGACAGATGCTCGTCGTTGAATTAGGCGAGTCACCTAATTCACCGACGACAGATGCTCGGCGCTTAATTAGGCGACGACAATCTGTCGTCGCTAATTCAACGATGACCATCTATCGTGGCTAAATGGCGTAAAACACGACTCCCCTAAGAATCATGGTTCAACGACGACTAAAATTTGTCGCTGCTTATGGATGAACCTCTGTCGTCGCTATGTTAAACATGCCCGACTAATTAAAAAAAAAACTTTGTGAGTGTGTGGCGACGACAAGATAAGAATACAAAGAAAGAAAATTAATTTGCAAATCACATACATATTGATTTGCGCATTTTTTTTTGAGACAACTCCCGAGTGAGCATCGCCACTTGTTCTTGATGGGCGACCAATTGCTTAGTGAGTGCCTCAATTGTTCGTGGCCATTCCTCTTCTGTTAGTGGTGGAGGTGGGGTCAATGGACGCCGAATGCAACTCTGAGACCTCCATAGGTTTTCAGAAAGGGCAGCTTGCAAGAAGCCTTTTGGATAACCCTGACCCGTTTGTGTTTCGGCAAGAATAACTGCCACCTTGGTAGAAAAAAACTGTGACCACCTTGACCTTTGTGAAGGAAAGACTCCCTTGAGTGGATAGCAAAAAAAATCTCTAAATTTGCTCCCCTGAGCAGTAAGTTATGGAGGGTCAAAGTTGACCTTGTGCACAAAAGCTCTCTTAGAGAGAGGGTCCTATCTACCAAATTTTCTAAGTCCTATCTCTCTCTAAAACTCTATCTACTGACGTACGGCACCAATCATATTACTGTGTCGTATAGAAAGGTACATGTGCCAGCGTACTTTTTGTACGGACATTGTACGACATGGCGAAAAAGTCGACAAATGTTATAACCGGAGTTGTTTCCGTAATCCTTGGAGATGCCAAAATCCAATGTCATGGTGCCACGTGTCATCCGATGTGGCGATGACCATAAACCGCCGAAATCCTCTTCCGCGATCTCGACATTCATTTCGGCCGTCTGATTAAATCTAGATTTCAATCTTAGCCGTCATAAATAAATGCGCGATATTCGTTTCGCTATCGAAAAAAATGCGTGGTACTTGTTTCTTATCCGTACCTAAATCCGTTTTTTATATAACTGAATCTATGTATCCAATAAATAGTTACCGTTAAATGAATTAGTCGATGTGGAAACATTTATAAATTTATCAAATCATATATTTCCTAACACTAGTCTTAGACTAAACGACTAAAGCTACCGACTATCGGCAGTTTGACGGAAGGTAGGTACCACGATAAAATCTTGGTTCCGACCGGTACTCTTTTAGTAAATCAACAAATCTACTACTCGTATATCAACTAATCTACTACCCGTAAATCTCCGAATAGCATAGGCAGCCATGGCTCTAGCTTCTTCTCCAACTTTCAGTGACTGCAACAAGTGTGGGAGTTGAAGAGAGGAGTTAGAGGCAGATTGCCTCGGCTTCTTTTCTACATTATATTTTAGACCTAGAAAATACTAAAAGAACCATCAATTTCTACACTCCTCTTATTTTCTAGTCACTCTTTAATTTCAGACCACACTTTTCCTTGCAAAAAATTAGCTTAGGGGAAGGCACAGGTTTGGTCATCATATTTGCTACCATCTCGCTACCTGGTCGGTACTCTAAACTGATTTTTTTTTTCCTACTTTCTCTCTAACAAAGATGATTCTAATGTCCATGTGTTTAGCTTTAAAATGATTATAAGATTGGAAGAAATAGCGATAGCTGCCTGATTATCACAAAAAAAATTCTGCACACCACTCTTAAGGTAACCAAGCTCACCAAGCAAAGACTTCACCCACATCAATTCTTTTACAGCAAAGCAAGAGGCCATATACTCAACCTCAATGGTGGAGTGAGCAATAACCTTTTGCTGTTTGCTACTCCAACAACAAGCCCCATTACCCACATATATTGCATATCCAGAAGTACATCTCCTCATCGGAGCATCACCATAACTGGTATCACTCTAAGTAGTGATGTCAGTATTCTCCCCACCCAAATGCTGTTGGTTTCAAAGCTTTATCCTCAGTAGATAAGGCTGTGAGGGGAGGTTTATAACTTAGAATATTTTTGGGTCTTTGAAGTTTAATACTTACCTTGTATAGTGTGACAGTGGATGAGTAACTCTTGAGTGTAGTGTACGGTCTGATAGACACGCGTCAGTATGAGGGACAATACAGAAAAGGTGGAATGAATCTTTTCCACATGTAACACATTGGAAGAAGTCAAACCGGTGCATCGGACGGACGAAAAGGAATACCGGACATCTGGGAAAATAAGTGTGAAGAATAAATACAGGACGTCGATTTGAACTAAACTAACGGTTACGATTTGAGTGTGGACCACAGGTGACGAAGTACTCCGTAAGCACTCCAAATATTCGTACAAGATTAACCACAGCCGGTTGGACTTATTTAACTACAACTGACTAAGCAGCAACATTGTGTGTACGGTGCCAAATGAAGAAAACCTGAACAAACCGTTTCTGGAGTTTAGTGAATTTAAATTTAGTGTGAGAATGCTTGATTAAGGTTAGTGGCAAACATGTTTTTTTTTGAAGTACATTAGGTACACTGTCGTACTATAATACAATACAACTATTCAGATACTACAATCTGAATGGTCAAAAGGATCAGTAGATAGACACTCAGTGTATAAAAGTTTAGGACTTAGATATATTTTGGTAACCAGTTTTGAGATAATGCAAATCTGAATGCAGTTTTTGTGAAACTTGGAGATGTCATATCTTATGGTTTACTGGTTCAATTGTGCTGTAATTTTGGGAATTGACAGTGTGTATGATGGTGATATTCTGTGCTAAATTTGGTGTAATTTGTACTTGTAGATCAGGTTTTATAGTGAGTGAAACATCACTGTTTGATTGGTTTCTTGGTTAGTTACTGTGTAAGTTATGTCTACTTCTACCACTACTGCTGCAGCTCCACTTGTACCGGTATTCATAGATTAACACGTTATGGGCCTGTCTCCAAGAATACTAGTCTTTAATGGGCAGAAGTATGTTTACTGGGCGGATATGTTTGAGTCATATTTTGAAACTGCAGGTTTGCTGGAAGTGATAGATAGATCTCTTGATGAAGCTGATCCATCATGGGCGAAGAAAAATTCGTCAGCCCGGAACGCTCTGAAGCTTTGCCTTTCGGAGAACATGGTTATGTCTTGAATCAAAATGAAGAAGGCGATTGATATTTGGACTTCCCTCAAATTGTCTTATGAGAAGGCGAATGTCCAGGAGGAGCTTTTGTTGGTAGGAAAAATCTGGGATTACAAATACTCGGGGGGAACGATGACGGAATATACTGACAACTTTCGAACTCTTATTGATTCTCATGCGTGTGCTGGTTGCTCTTTCCCAAAGCTTCAGCAGGGTGCTTTAATCATTAGAGGTCTTCCAAGCAGTATGAAAGATGCATCTGCTGAATTGAAAAAGCATGATAAGTCTAGCTGGACACTTCAGTTAGCCATCAATATTATTTTGGAAGAAGAGTCTACCTCAAAAATGCTAAATGGAGAAAAGCAACTAGAAGCTTTTATCACAGACTTTGAGAGAAGAGGACAGTTTAATCAATCAAAGAATCAGTTTAATCAGCTTATAAATCAGGGTAATAGGAATCCAGGACAATTTAGTCAGTTTAATCAAGGGCAAAATAGGCAGTCTTTTACTACATGCTTTTAGTGTTCAGAGAAAGGTCATGGATATTGGTATTTTCATAAGCTCAAAAAGGCAAATGAAACTAGTTTATATAGGCCAGGGTGTCAGCAAAGTCAGTTTAATCAGGGCTTTTCTGGTAATCGTTTACAAAACAACTCACTGTTTTCTTCATATGTAACTTAGGAAGCTGAGTCATCTGGTCTCGATGAGCAAGATACATCGGATATATTTGCCATGGCGGCGGCGATGGAAGGGTCAAAGGACGCCGGGTGGATCATGGACACGGGAGCTTCGGCTCACATGTGTTGGAACAAAGCCCTTTTTACTACTCTTCAGAATACACCTGCAAAGAATATATACTATGCCTGTGGCATGAGTGTCCAAACTTCTGCTCAGGGTGATGTTTCGTTGCTGGTAGATATAAGAGGCAAGTCGGTTGAAAGAACTTTACACAATGTCCTGTATGTTCCAAAGTTCAAAAAAAATCTGTTTTCTACGTCTCTAGTTGAAAGCAAAGGATTTGAAGTAACCCTTAAGGGGGGTTAGACATGTTGTCAGCAAGCTAGGAAAAGTAGCACTCACAGGAACTACAGATATAAGCAAAATGTATTGTATGGATATGACAAATTCTAAGGAAAATGATGTTCTCTATTCAACTGTAATGTATGAGAATGAGTTATGGCATAAAAGGCTAGGACATGTTAATTATGACAGCTTGAACAAAATGGTGAAAACTGGTAAAATAGAGGGTTTTACTTTAACAGATCAGCCAGTTAAAACGTGTGATGGCTGCTATTTGGGGAAGATTCACAAGCTGCCTTTTCCAGAAGAATCGGAGCACAGATCAACGAAGGTCTTACAGCTCGTTCATTCTGATGTGTTGGGCCCGACTTAGATACCATTTGCGGGGGGGGTCCGCTTCATGGTGACTTTTACTGATGATTTTTCCAGATATACTAAAGTGTATTTCATGAAAGAGAAAAGTGAGGTTTTTTCACACTTCAAACACTACAAAGCTTGGGCGGAAAAGCTACATGGTACTTCTATTTTGGAAACCAGATCGGATAATGGAGGCGAGTATATGTCAAATGAATTTAAAAAGTTTCTTTTGGATGAAGGCATCAGTCGTCAGCTGACAGTTCCTTACACACCTCAACGAAATGGTGTTTCGGAGAGGTTAAATGGAACAGTTACAGAGTGTGCTAGATTTATGCTTGCTGATAAAAGTATAGATATAAAATTGTGGGTTGAGGCCCAAAATTGTGCAGTGTATGTCAAAAATAGACTTGGGTCCAGATCAGTTAGCACAACACCTTTTGAACTATGGACAAGTAGAAAACCACAGGTCGGTCATTTTAAAGTGTTTGGGAGTAAATGCTTTATCTTAAATACTTTTCAGTCTACGTGGAAAATGAAGCCAAAAGGGTTACCGAGAATCCTCATGGGTTATGATGATTATTCAAAAGGGTATAGGGTATATGTTGAAGAAAAGGACAAGATTGTGGTGTCCAGAAATGTTATTGTAAAAGATGAAGGAGATTCAACAGATCTATTTACAATGACTGACAAACAGGCTGAAATGAAATCTCAGGAATATGTCATTTTTGATACTCTGAAAACCACTTACTTTCAAGTGGTTCAGCAACCTATTGCAGAGCAAGTTTTTTCTGATCAGCAAGATCATGTACAGCCTCAACATGAGCAAGCTGAGAGGCTGAAGGAGCAACCATGGCAGATTATAAGACAGACAAGAAACGCACGACAGCCATCGGTCTCCGCCTCAGAATTTCGAGGGGAAGGAGATCTAGCAGCCATCTGCAATAAGGTTCCCACTTTGCATTTTCTTCAACTTCAAGAGAACCTCTGACCATCCGGGAGGCCTTCTCATCAACCGAAAGAACTCACTTGATTGAGGCAGCAAATGACGAGATGAAATCGATAATGGAGGCTCAAACGTGGGAGTTAGTTGATCTTCCTCCGGACCGGAAAGTTATTGGCAGCAAATGGGTGTTCAAAGTTAAGTTAAATCCATATGGAACAATCGAGAGATACAAAGCCAGACTTGTGGCAAAGGGTTACAATCAGAAGGAGGGAATTGATTTTGAGGAAACCTTCTCTCCGGTGGTAAGGTTTCCAACGGTTAGAATTCCGTTAAGTCTAACTGCAATTGAAAATATGGAAGTTCATCAAATGGATGTTAAGACAGCTTTTCTTCATGGAGAGCTTGAAGAAACTATCTATATGAAGCAACCAAAAATGTATGAAAAGACACGAAAGGAAAGACTAGTCTGTAAACTGCTGAAATCTTTGTATGGGCTGAAACAAGCCCCTAGACAATGGAACTTGATGTTGGATGAGTTCCTAACTGGACTAGGCTTTAAAAGATTAAGTTCAGATCATTCTATGTATATTCTACAAGGAAATGATGGGATACTCTATATTGCTGTATATGTAGATGATCTGCTGCTTATCAGCAAATCTATAGATGAAATAAATCGTATTAAGAGAGCCTTAAACTCCAGATTTGAGATGAAGGATCTTAGTGAAGCCAAATATATATTAGGGATACAAGTAGAGAGAGATACAAATAAGAGACATATAATGTTAATTCAAAAGGAAGCCATAGGTTCCATGCTTGAAAAATTTGAAATGAAGTAAGTAAAAGGGTGTGTAACTCCTTTGGAATTCCGGAAAAAATTAGAGGAAAGTGACCCTGATTCAGGAATTCTAGTCAGTGAGAGCCTAGAGTTGGGGAAGGAGGACTTTATGGCATCAAAACCATACAGGCAGGTAGTCGGTAGCCTCATATATTTTATGAACTCCACGAGGCCTGACATTGCAGCTGCTGTTGGCTCTTTAAGTAGAAGTCTGCATAATCTGAAAAAGGCAGATGGGAGGCTGCAAAGAGAGTTCTGAGATACCTGCCAAGAACTCGAAATCTCAAGTTTGTTCTTGGAGGAGGAGAAGTAAAACTGCAAACTAGGAGCGATGCTAGCTATGGTGACATGCCTAGCAGAAAATCTACTAAAGGTTTAATTTTGCAGATTGGAAATGGAACTTGCTGCTGGAGCAGCAAACTTCAAAAAGTCACAGCTCAGTCAACAATAGAATCAGAAAATATGGTAGGAAGCTCTGCCCTCATGGAACTCCTATGGGGGAAGGTACTTTTGCAAGAATTGGGATACATGCACACTAGTCCTCAGGTGATCTGGTGTGACAACGAAGCAGCAATTGCAATCACCTACAATCCCATCCACCACTTCAAGAGTTAGCACATGGATATCAGACTTCATTTTGTCACAGATAAGGTTCTTGCTAGAATCATAAAACTGTGTTATTTGCCTGATGAAAACATGTACTAAAGCTCTGCCTGCACCTAAATTACAGTTCTGTAGACAAGCTATTGGTCTGAGTGAATAGCTGAGTCTAAACCTTTAGGGGAGTGTTGGTTTCAAAGCTTTATCCTCAGTTGATAAGGCTGTGAGGGGAGGTTTATAACTGAGAATATTTTTGAGTCTTTGAAGTTGTAATACTTACCTTGTATAGTGTGACAGTGGATAAGTAACTCTGGAGTGTAGTGTACGGTTTGATAGACACGCGTCTGTATGAGGGACAATACAAAAAAAGCGGAGTGAATCTTGACACATGTAACACATCGAACAAAGTCAAACCGGCGCATCGGACGGACAAAAAGGAATAACGGACATCTGGGAAAACAAGTGTGAAGAATAAATACAGGACGTCGATTTGAACTGAACTAACGGTTACGATTTGAGTGTGGAAGATAGGTGACGAAGTACTCCGTAAGCACTCCAAATATTCGTACAAGATTAACCACAGCCGGTTAGATTTATTTGACTACTGCTGACTAAGCAGCAACATTGTGTGTACGGCGCCAAATGAAGAAAACCTGAACAAACGGTTTATGGAGTTTAGTGAATTTAAATTTAGTGTGACACTACTTCATTTAGGTTAGTGGCAAACGAGATTTTTGGAAGTACATTAGGTACTCTGTCGTACTATAGTACAGTACGACTATTCAGATACTACAATCTGATTGGTCAAAAGGATCAGTAGATAGACACTTAGTGTATAAAAGTTTAGGACTTAGAAATATTTTGTTAACCAGTTTTGAGATAATGCAAATCTGAATGCAGTTTTTGTGAAACTGCAGATGTCATATCTTATGGTTTACTGGTTCAATTGTGCTGTAATTTTGGGAGTTGACAGTGTGTATGCTGGTGATATTCTATGCTGAATTTGGTGTAATTTGTACCTGTAGATCAGGTTTTATAGTGAGTGAAACATCAGTGTTTGATTGGTTTCTTGGTTAGCTTATTTGTAAGTTATGTCTACTTCTACCACTACTGCTACAGCTCCACCTGTACCGGTAGTCATAGAACAAAAGAAACTGACAGGCGTTAGCGGGATAACCATACTGTACCATGGTCGTACAAGAAGTATAGCGGCACTTGTACCTTTTTGTACCTTACAATCTTGTGATTGGTTAGGTACAATTGTAGTAGGAGGTTGAGAGAGTGATTTAGAAGTTAGACAATTTTTGAGGCGCCTCTCTCTAAGAGACGTTTTGTATTTATAGGCCATCTTTGGCCAGCCATAACTTACTGCTCAGAGGGGCAAATCTGAAAATTCTTTCTGCGTTTGACTCAAGGGAGTGGGGCCTCTACTGGGCTAATTCTTTTTGCGTTTGACTCAAAGGAGTGGGGCCTCTACAGGGCTGAAGTCGGTTAGAACTCTTGTCAGACCGTGTGGCTTTTATTTTGTCTGAAAGTCATAGGGGCAAATATTATCCTAGAAGCTTCATATAAGTTGGACATTATGTGGACCATTGGAGGTCACAGAATTACAAGTCTCACTGATAGGCTCTATATCAATTTCCACATTATTTCAAACTTTTTATTATATGTGGATGCTATTATTGTTGTCTCGTAACATATATGAAGAGGCAGGAAAACACGGCTAGGGAAGGTAATGACATACCTGTTGGACATTATGTGGACCATTGGAGGTCACAGAATTACAAGTCTCACTGATAGGCTCTATATCAATTTCCACATTATTTCAAACTTTTTATTATATGTGGATGCTATTATTGTTGTCTCGTAACATATATGAAGAGGCAGGAAAACACGGCTAGGGAAGGTAATGACATACCGGAGTGCAACCTTGTTGAATGTTTATGGAAAAAAATTGTTTCCTGCATGCTTTTGGTGATACCCTTTTCTTGCACTGCCATACCATTTCAACAAAGAAAATTCCTCTTCATTACCACACCGAAGTTCGGCATTCTATTCGAGCATCAAATTGAGCACAACAAAAATCATCAAGTTATAAATACTAACACCACTGGGTGACTCAAAGTCATGACTAATATACGAAGACATGGTTACTTGACATGTTAACCTTAACCATAAAGACTTTGGTTGACAAATTGTACGTACACAAAAGCCAAAAAATAAACATGTACACGTACGGTAGTGATGTATAAATACCCTCAAACTTATAAACGGCATGAACTATTTAAAGAGATACCCACATGAAAAACATGGGTCCAATATATTTTTATCGGAAATACCAACAATTTATGAAGATGTTTACTATTACAATAACTGATAAAACTACGTCTATGCGGAGTATTGCACGGTAACGGAATACAACACCTGTTTATTGACCGTACATTATATTTCACTCACGTAAATTGTGTACCCGCATAGAATTGTTGGTGAACTTAGGTACATTCAAGTGAGAAGTATAATTCACCAATTATAGCACCAACATTTCATATTATACTTTAGGGTACATATTTTTCACGTTTTTACTACGAGGAACCAGATCTCAATGCGCTTCCATGTGCTAACGCATGCACTTTCTATTGTTGACGTCGTTATTTGCCACTTTTTTTGTACAATTGTACGAAATAGTGAGCAGTGTCGGACGAATTAACACATTTTGTACACTACACTATTTATAAATGCCAAAATTATTGTAAATGACACTAATTAAAACGTATCAACAATATCTCAAAGATAACTGCTTAATCTATTCTAGATTCGATGGTCCAAATTTAGGCGCGCCAAAATAGTGTTATTAACACTACACCTTGAATTGTTATTAGCGCTACTAACGCTATATCGACGCTTCCAAATTTTGACCCTAAAACCTAAAATACAATTAACAACACTAATTTTTCTTTTACGTTGATTACGTATTTGGTGAATTAGCGTTAATAATTACAATTTATGATCTTTTTGATTAGTGTGGTGTGCGAGCGTGTCATTCCGTACAAAATGGTACCTTGGTAATTAAAAAAGTACAAAACGTGGATTGAAATAATCGCGATCGAACGTAAAACTGCGCTGAAAATGAAAGGCAGAATGAGATCATATCTATTTGAGTGTATAAATATTGATCGCGTACTAATTATATGGGAAAAAACACAAATTAGAGTTATGAATCAATTAGATTAAAATGACGCGGCGGTGTACGATTTGTCAAATTTTGTACTAGTACCTATTTTAGTGTAAAGATCTTGATGGTAGATCCATTTTAGGCGAAATGTGCCCTAATTATAATTATGGATAGATTAGAGTAAAATGTTTTTTCCAAAGTTGTGAAAAATCAAAATTAGCAGTGTTGTGTATCGGGAAGAATATATTGCGATAACGCCGACACCGATAGTTATCAGTTATTGAACGGTCAGGCGTCTATATATATCGCTCCGAGACCAACAAATTCTTTATCGACGATAAATGGAAAAAATATAGTACGCTATATAACAATACTTTATAAAATAATGTATTATATTTTTCACTGTATACAGCGTGGCATGCCACCTTTAACAATTTGTTCCGTACTTTGTGTAACGGGACAACGACGGCTCAGTACGACGAAAGTAACCGTACACCCGTACAGTTTGAATCGTACAGTTATCACCGATAGTTATTGGTACTGGTGTTATCGCGATAAAATACCGATATTATCGGTTTTTTATCGGCGATAACACCGGTGTCGATATATCGTGCCAATATATCGATTATCGGCAAGCCAAAAAAATGTACATATCGATTTTCGGCAAAACCTTGCTTATACAAAACACTACAAATTAGAGTTAATAACGCTAACTAATGTTTTACACTAATTATTTATTAATGCTACTAGCGATTCAAGGTGTAGTAGCTAGTGTTGGGTATCGGGTAAATTCATATCGCGATATTTCGATATTCGATACATCGAATATCGATCGAGGAGAATCCTCGATATATATCGTACCGAGATCAACATAAACTGTCGAGATATATAGAATTTTTTACATTTTATATTTTAATATAATATGTTATTTTAGCGAAAAAACAAATTGTATGATACGCCACATACGACGTGATTTCCCTTCCGTGACTTAAAGGTAGACGTCGCAAAATGTAACCGACAAAAAAATAAAAATTATGTAATTCATATAATTACTTATTTGGGGTATGGTTACATGAGGAGGTCTCTATAATAGTACGGACAACAAAATTTAGGCTAGGTTAACATCGCGTATCTTCTGGAAACAATTTTTTATATACGTGTTTTGATTTGAGTGGTTCATTGTAAGTTGACGATCAAATCTCTAAAATCGTCAAAAATTTGAGAACCGACCATTTTCGTATGGAAATCCGTACTTGCGTATGATGTACGTGTAAGGGTAAGGTTCCATTAAGGGAAAAATGTCGTTGTCTACTGAAAGCCGTACTCTTTCGTACAGTGCCGTACCTATAAAAATAAAATGTCAGAAAAACAAGCCTACTGAATGAGGGATTTGATTCTCCGCGTTTATAGGCGTAAATGTGGACCGTCGGATGCATAATCGCATACGCCATCGTCTGACACTTTCAGTTCGCAACAAGTGACCCGGAGTAGGTCAATTCTTAGCGCCTGAACGAATAGCATCGTGCCTCGTGGAAAAGTGAACAAATATCCACGACGGTCGCGCGACCAGGTGGGTACACGTTGTATATGACATGTGCTTTCCGCCAGGGAGGATGCGAAGCCACCGGAAGACGCAATAAAATCTTTGACGGAGGATATTGTTTCACGCGTCGGTTGCCATCCACTAGACATTTTCGTACGCTTTTTAAAAATCTTAAGTTTCGTCCGTCCGTACAGATTTTATTCAATACGTCGGACGAGTCACTTTTTACCTTCGCTGGTAAGTATATGTGGTCAAAATTTGTTGTCAGAGATTCTTTGAAGATTTCTAGAATCGCATTAATCTATTGGGTGGACCAATCAAATTTTGCAACGCAAATAAAATGTCGGTTACTGACCCGACACAATAGAACGATGGCTTCAGCAAGCGATTTTTTGACGTTTACTGAGACCGCCTAATGGAACAACGCTCTAATTCGCAAGTGTACCCCATTAATGTACCTCAAAGATCTCCTTCACTCTACTGACTTTCAAGAAAAAACCGTATTTCTTTTCGGCAAGAATTTTATGGTCACCTTGTCCGAAGGCACGTGACTTTGGAAACTTGTGATTTTTTTTTTTGAATGCCTCGATATATCGGCGATATGATATATTGGCGATATATCGCGATATTTTGGCATTCGATATATCGAAGCGATAAATCGATTATTGGGTACCTGAAATTCGATATATACCGAATATCGGCAAAAGGTCGTCGATACCCAACACTAGCAGTAGCGATTCACGGTGTACTGTACACCGCGAATCGTAATTAGAGTAAAAACAAAATTAGAGTAAAAAAAAAAAACAATTAGAGTTATGAACGCTAATTTTTGTGATAGAGCTTTTTCACAGAGGAAGTTTACCAGGGGTCTTCCAGTCCTTCCGCCAAGGGACCCTGATCACATCCATGATCTCCGTGGTTGTGGACCTTAGTTTGCCTAAGGGTAGTCTAGTCTTGGCTTTTTCATTTTGTGGGCGGTCTCAGTCTGTTACTGTTTTGTTTTTGTTCTTTGCTCTTGTTAGTTTTGTGGTCTTTCATTTTTGTTTTTAGGCGTAGATTACTTTTTTGTGACTCTTGTAGTCTCCAAATGTTTTTTTTTCAGTTCTACCTTTTTTGTACTAAGATGGTTTCCCATCGCAATTTTTGCAATAAAAAACTTTGGGAAGTTTACTCTAATTTATTCAAGTACTCTATATTGGGTTATGTCGGCAATAATCATCCGCGTTGTAATTCTGAACGCTAAATTACGTAGACGTACAAAATTTGTCAGTTCTTATATAACTTTGACGTCATTATGACGTTATTACCATTTGTCGCACTGAATGTCAGTTAATGTTCACACTGACGACGATGCTGTCGACGGACGAGAGTTATGCAAACGGTTTTTTTTCGATGTGATTAATTTTTTTGTTTAGTGCGATTTCACGTGCGAGCGCGATTCTATTAAATCATTATTTGTACCTTTTTACTTATAAAAGTACAATTTTGCACGGTCGGACGTCGTCCGTACTCCACAATATTAAAAAAAACTATATTAGTATTTTTTACGCTCATTAAACCTTACATTAAATAGAATAATGAAAAATTTAGAATCATTTACTCTATTTAAGGTGAGTGAGTCGAAATCTAGGGCGACCGAATTAGCGTTATTTACTCTAATTACGATTCGCGGTGTACTATACACCGTGAATCGTTATTAGCCTTATGTACGCTATATCGGCACCCCAAAATTTTGACATTGATATCTTAATTTTAATAAATTACATCTGCCACGTCTCCTGGCACTAAATTAGAATGAATGACGCTAATTTTTTCTTTACACTAATAATTTCTATACGCTAATAACGATTCAAGGTGTAGTTCCACACGCCAGGCAGAGGGTAGAGCCACTCCTGGCATCCGGAGTGGCTCCAAAGTCCTTGGGGGAATATCGTCATCATGTCACATTGATATAAGGGTGCGTCTCCATGTGCCTAAGTAAGGGTTTTTTTCTGTCGTTTTCCTCTAAAACTTAGCGCCGTACCGCGTAAGTGTCAACCGTACAAAAAAATAGAAAAAAGGAGAAGTACATTTTGCGTCATCATCGAATTTAAAATGTACTACATGTTGTCGTCTTGTGCTCTTCGACCCACGGCCACGCCAAAAAACGTCATCTTCAAATTTTTCTTTAAAAAACAGGGAAGATGTTTTTTAAAACAAAGTATTTCCGCTAAACAAATTATAACACGTATTCACACGTGTAGTAATTTTTCAAGCGACGACGAAAAAGACACAATTCGGTATGTTTTGTCCTTTTGCGTCCATCAAAGTACATAATTTGTTTCGTTTTGTCAATTTTCGTTCAGTACGTTTTGTCCGTTTGCGTCCATCAAAGTACATAATTTGTTTCGTTTTCAGTACGGATTTCTTCATTTCAGGGGATCTGAAGATTCCGATGCTTAGGGAACGCGACAAATCGTAATTATTGGCTTATTCCGTCGTACATTGATTAATTTTGTACTTTTTCGGTTACGGGCGGGCACGGTTAGTCGCGAAAATCAAGATTCGGTTATTTTTTTTTTCGCAAACGACGGTCGGTTAACGGTTAACAGTTTTGGAGCGTGACAAAACTCGGTCAGGCGTCGGTTACTCACATTTTGAATAAAAAAAAACGGTCGGTTTCGGTATGAAATATTTTGACTTTTGCGACCTCTGGTGTAGAGCCAGTCCTGGCATCCGGAGTGGTTCCAAAGTCCTTGTGGAATATCGTCATCACGTCACATGGATATAAAAGTGCCTATAAAAGAAGAATCTCCTACATGGCAGTTATTAAGTGGGCAATAGCTGTCTCCTAGATGCCATGTGGACATCCCAAGGAATGTACAGTAGCTGCAAAAATGACGCTCACCGACCATCTATTGTCCAGCTCGGTGATCACCATATTCACCCTGCTGACTCAGCGAAGAAAGTAACTATTAGTTACATCACTCTTTGTCTACGATGATGTTTACGATCAGCAGCTGCATATGTGGCCTGCAGCATAGGTATGACGCAGCTCAGGACAAGCAGGGGCTCGTTCGCTGTCGGCTAAACTCGAACGGCCGTATTGTCTCAAAAGTGTACTTTATGAGCTGTGGTTTGAGAAACCCAGAAGCTGAAATCGCGGTGCTTAAAGTACGGCACCTTTCATTATGTGATGTACAAATATACATGCTTAATTATTACTCTACATTGGTCAGAGACATCGAGCTGAATTTTAAATCAATATAATCCAGTTTCGCAGGTATGTAAAACAAAAATCTAGAGATTCTTAATTTTTTACGATAAATAATTAAATATACATACAATATATATAATATACCTATATTTTTTTTCCTTACCGCGTTTAACACAGAAATAAAGCCCTAACTGTGTATATCGAACGAATTCATAAACGATATACTGCGATGGTTGTTTTTATCAATATCGCCACCTAGGAATTTTGATATTTATTGCATTTGCGATAAATGTAAATAGTTCGACAGCTGACAGTTTCTGGCCGATATTCGTACGGTAATTTGTACCTAAATCTTTACCGGGCAAATAACATATTTCGGCAAATCTTCACGAGCACCTTTGTTGGCCCGAGATTTTGCATGCAAAATCTGAAAGGTTCAAAGTCGAGGTTCAATGTCACACGTTCGGTGCAGAACTGACAATTTTTTCTCAGCCTCGACGTCGTACAAAAAAAGCGGAATAGGACGAAAATGATGGTACGAATATCGAATATTCTAGTTGATATACCTTTGGCGATATAATCTCTGTCCGATATATCAATTGCCGAATCCACCAAAAAAGTGCGTATTCAATGATCGGCACAACTTGCTCCCCCTACGAGACATAGTTCAAAAGTAGGTGAAAGTAGGCCCATACAATATGGCAAAACATACAATATGACCTTAAGACCCATATTGTATTCGGACCTATTCGGACCAATTAAAACATTCAAATCAAATATTGGACCAATTAAAACACTCGGACCAAAAACTTTTATTTACACCGTCAGATTCGGGTGATCGGACGGTCTCTGATCAAAGTAGCGATCTAAGAAGATCACATGAAAAGCCCATAACACAGCTTACGATAAAGGCGCCGACCAAAGGCGTACCATAAAAACGCCTACTTTTGAACTATGCTACGACCTACGAGACATTACGCGACATACGAATGAAGGGGAACATACGAACACAGTATGTAGCCGGGCGTTGCAGGGGATGGCAAGTTCACAAGTTCACATCAGTGTGCCGGCCAGGTGATTCATTGCTGTAGTACCTTCACTCAAAAACTTGAACCAAACATGGTCTTTCACAGAATTGGACCTTGCCTTTCAATGTGCGTTGTGTAGGGCCCTGAATTCTTGCAGAGAATCTCATATCTGCTTCGCGTAATTTTGCACACTGTCTATACGTACGGTTTCGCAAAACTTAGACATTTAAAGTGAGCATGTTGTTTCACCACATTCTTCGGCATCGGCCTCAGGTCAGCTCTTTATGCCTTTTTTTGTTCATCCCGTTTGCAGCTCATGAGCCGTGGCTAAAATTGCCATACCTCATGCATTAACACAATGACTTAGAAAATAGCCGTATGTATAACAATTGGCTTGTTGTTTGAGTAACAGATGGCTTTTGTTATGTGAGTAACCAAGTGGTTTTTGCAGTATGAATCACATATGCTTTTTGCTGTATGATTAACAAATGATTTTCGTTGATATGATTTTAGGTGTATGAGCGTCAACGGAAGAACGTTGTTGTATGAACAACAAATGATTTTAGTTTGTTGCACTTTGACTGTCCTTCTTTTGTCATATTACATGTGCCGCTTATTATTTATTTCCTGGTAAAATATCCGTTATTTTTGTCTATATAATAAAGACTTTAATTTCATTTCTTTGTCCTCAGAAATTCGGAGTCAGTTTGGTTTACGAGCCGGCGTGAGAGCATAACACAAATATCTAATAATAACAATAATAATAATTTTCTAGTAATTTATCTTATAATACTGCCTTTAATCATATTATAGGCATCATTAAAATTGCCTGTATATGTGTAGACTTTATTTATGATGCCTATATCATCATTGATGGCATCAGTGATAACAAAGTGATCTTAACGAATTACAACTGAATGTAAAACTTTTTGTAAAAATGTTCATTTTAGTTTTTGAACCTTTTATTCGGTTGGTGCCACTTGCTGGACTTCGGTAACAAAGTAATTGATAAATTCAGCTTTGTCTTGCAAGGAAGTTACAAACAATGTAGTTTTGGTGTAACTGGGACCTAAAAATTTGAGCTATATTTGGTGTAAATGGGTCCGAAAATCGTGTATCTGCCCCCCTAAGAAACTTGGACATAAACTATGTAGTTTTTGTAGAAATCGGTCTGAAAATCTCTAGTTATAAACTGTGTAATTTTGGTGTAAATGGCTCCTAAAAGACTTAGTCAAGCTCACTTCAGGTAAATTGGTCTTGACAAAAGCAGGTTGGCAAGAGTTTCTGTCGACCGTGCCCCTCGAGGAGATTTCTTTCAAGTCAGGCAGTCAAAGAGGAGTGGGAGAAGAGAGCAGGGAAGGAATGTGGAGGAGGAGATCCATGGAAGACTCTTGAAACTGTGACACCTGAGGTAGGAGACACTCTACTTGTCCTTTTGACTACAGCCTTCTGGCCGGTTTGTTTTGTAAAAAGGGGTGTATAGGGAGTTGTTTAACTGATGGTTATTTCATTGGGGGTTCATTAATTAGATGCCATTTCATTCGGGCCAATCCACGCGTTTGAAGGTAAATCCGAAGAAGATTGTTCTTTCTCGTCTGATTTTTTAAGCGATTATTGTGGTCAGATTTATTAGATTTGTGTTAGATATTTGTTGAGATATTTTGGACAATCAATCTGATCTAATCAACCGTGATTTAGCTGGTACCTTTAGAAATCACCTATTTTCTAAGAATGTGGGCCTACTCTTTTGTCCCGGTATTGGTCTTTCCGAAATCTTTCGTCTTGTGTGCATAGGAGAATCTGGTTGTTGCTTATTACCAAACCGTACAAATGATTAACACAGGGAATATTCACATGTGTATCACCCAAGAGAGAAACCGAGGGAGGAAGAAAGAAAAGCAGAAATTATTGAGTATGTTTATTGTCGGAGAAGGAAATTAGTGAGGCAAGAAGAGGAAAGGAGGGAAATCAGGGCGAGTTTTTTTCTAAAGCCTTTTTTGGAATTTGTCGAATCTTATATTGAAGAACTTGCTTTTGAAACCTTCCTTCAAAACGTGCAAATCGCCATATTGGTTTTGGCCTTCTTCATCTTGGTCACCTTGTAAAAAACAAACCAAAAGTGGTTGTATTCTGTCACAGGGCATTCACGTGAAACCGGTTTATGCACCGGAGGACATTCCCGAGGGTGTGGAAGATGAATTGCCTGGAGTTTGGCCTTTCACTCGAGGGCCTTATGCCAGCATGTACACACAAAGGCCTTGGACAATTCGCCAGTATGCCGGGTACAGGTAAAATCACACATAATCACCACAGGAATCATTGCTTGTGTCCCACGCATGGATGTATGTGAAAATTTCATGTGTATATATGTAAAAAATGTATGTTTAAATATGAATATATCTATGTGTGTGTGTGTGTGTGTGTTTGCTATATGAGGTATAATATTGGTGAAATGGACAGTATCACTTTTTACGCTAACAAATGATCAATCCGTACTGAATTTAACTAAGACAAATGTCATAAGGTTTTCGTTGGCGGCTTAAAATTCACCAAATTCACATACGGTGAGTTTTAAGTTATTGCATATATGCTAAATTTCATGTGGGAAAATTTGTTCTTCATCGCACCTGAAAGCATCGGAGGTTGATGCAAGCATTGAGATAGCTAGAGTTCTTAATGAAAATCTTTTATATTCTTTGCTATTGCAAGAGCGCTATAGGTGTTGTTTCCCGTCATATGACATTTGGAAAGGGAATCCTTTGGTTTTGTGTTTCAAGCACCTGTAAAACTTTTGTTGTCTTCGCTTTCGACTAGTACCCTTGTGCATTTTGGTGACTGTTGTTGCAAAGCGGGAAAGGAATGTGTGACTGTTGTTGCAAAGTGGGAAAGGAATGTACTTGTCGGGAATTTTTGAAAGGTTTCATATAAATGCAATTATCTGGAAGGGATTAGTTTTATTTCCATCCTGGATTCTAAAGACTGCTGGACTGCAACTTAGTTTTAGTAATGTTCTCAAGTGGAAATATGTTATGCTTTGTTCCATAAAGCTAATTTGATCTTTATTTTTTTGTTATCTGACAGCACAGCGGAAGAATCAAATGCTTTTTATCGACGGAATCTGGCAGCAGGACAGAAGGGCCTCAGTATTGCTTTTGATCTTGCGACACACAGAGGGTGAGTGGAGTCGAACATTCACTTTTGAGACAAGAATTTGGTCAACATCAGTCTTTTTAAGTCTTACGGTGTTTGGAAGGGCAACTAATGTAACAAACAAACTCCAAAACGGTCGATTTTTGAGCTGATTGTTTGTTTGGCGCAACTTTTTTTTCAAATGAAGGTACGATTAGGAATTTCATTTGAACTGAACTCTTTGAACATTTCAAAACATAGATCTGAAGTACTGTATTTTTCGCCGTATTAAACACACAAAAAGTGTAAGGGCTAATTCTTCCAGGGGACTGCGACTATTTTACCCTTTTTGCCTTTAATACGATGAAAAATGCGTTACTTTTGATCTATGGCCTAAAACAATGGCCACCTTTTTTCCAATTTTTGCAATGTGTTACAAGAAAACTATATTATTTTATTTAAACACTTTCATGGGGCTAAGTTTCTGCACTGAGGTTTGATCAGTTAATCCAAGGTCTTAGTAGTACTGATGACCGCTAAATAACAAAATGAGATGGGAAATTTATAGCAAATGTCATTCAATAGGAACCCAAGAGTTTTATGTCTTAATTGTTTTGCCCAAGATCTGGATGCATACATGATAATTTCAAAAGGTCTGTACCTTAATCCATACACTTTCTGCGTTCCTTCTCTGGGCTATAGTTGTCTGACAAATTTCCAGTTAACGGTCCTGTTTTCACAATGTTCTAAACCAAGAGACAAATATGGTGTAATTGAATTGCCTCGAACTCGGAGCTTATTCTTGGCATGAGGGAAGGAAATTTAATTGAAAACGAAGTCATAAAATGTGTGTTTATCCGATCAAGAGCAAAGTCGTGGTTCAAAAATGAGCATTTATTTGATAAAGAGCGAAGAACAACGAGCGTCCTCTGTATGTATGCAGGTATGACTCGGACCATCCTCGTGTTTCGGGAGATGTGGGCATGGCAGGCGTGGCGGTGGACTCGGTGGAGGATATGAAACGTCTTTTCGAGGGAATTCCTTTGGACAAAATGAGTGTCAGTATGACCATGAATGGAGCTGTTTTGCCTATTATGGCCTTTTATGTCGCAGCTGCCCAAGAGCAAGGTCAGGGGACAACGACAAGTAAAATTGTTAAATCAAATGAGTTCACTGTTTTTGTTTAGTTTTTTTCGGAGTTTGATTTAAGATTGTGTTTGACATCTATTATATGGTTACTTTTATGTTTGTTTGTTTTGATGTTTTTTTGTTATTTGAAAAGTCTTATCTTTGTAAATTGTCGGAAGTGAGATTATCGAAGATGCTGTATTTTAAACTACCATATTGGATAAACCGGTAATAGTCTTGATTTATGGCGAACTGTCATGTTGGGCCGTCATGCTTTTTTTTCTCCTTCCTGTGGACATTCTCGTTTCAGCGAAGTAGACATTGGTAGGTCTCTCGAATCTTAAAGAATCTTCAAGAAAAAGCTGAATCGTGTTACCTCTCTGGGAGTTACATGTTGAGATTTTTCCGAGCGATTGAATGGACCAAGCTATTGAAACGTTTTTCTTTGAAGGATGTTAAAGAAAGAAAATAGTGAGTCCTTGTTTTTATCAACTACCTGTGATATGTTTCTGTCTATTTTTCTTGTAGGTGCCGATAATTGTATAGACACAATTTACTCTTGCTGTAATTTTTTCCTTTTCATCGCACTAGTCCAAAAATGATCAACCATGCTTGCTGAACAGAGTGTCTATTTTGCGATATGCACTTTCTATGTTCTTTTTTTTAGACTACGGAAAGCTGTTAACTTAAAGATTCTTCTGTTGTACTTTTCCCATCAGGTGTTCCAATTCATAAGTTGCAAGGAACTATTCAAAATGACATTTTGAAAGAGTATATGGTGCGCAATACGTACATTTATCCGCCTGAACCCAGTATGCGGATTGTGGGAGACATTATGGCGTACATGTCACGTCACATGCCTCGATTTAATTCAATTTCCATTTCCGGTTACCACATGCAGGAGGCCGGGGCTGACTGGTGAGGGCACCAGTCTTGTCCCTAATAAAAGACATCATGGAAACACTTTGGAAAAATTGAGGATGGACCTAGGAACTTTCTTCCACTGTTTTGTGACTTGGCATGGCGTAAAGGGGAATAGGTTGATACGAACACAATACTATATATCTAGTTATGTAACTGAGAAGAAGCCAATTTGCTTTACTGTTGTGTTGTGACCACAAAAGGCTGTAACTAATGCAATAACACTTGCTACAGCACACAAAGTTACTTAATAATTCTGAAGTGTATACTCCCTCTCCCTCTCCCTCTCCCTCTCCCTCTCCCTCTCCTGTTGGTGTTGCCCTGGCTTCAGTGCGGTGGAGTTGGCCTTCACCATAGCGGATGGGCTCGAGTACATCCGATGCGGACAGCTGGCGGGCCTCGGAGTCGATGACCTGGCACCGAGGTTCTCGTTCTTCTGGGCGATAGGAATGAACTTCTATATGGAGGTCAGTGGGGGTTGGGGATGTGGTGCCAGGTAGGCTTGGCAAAAGGCAATGAGCGGACAGTAGAGTTCAGTACGAGGAGAGTGTTAGTAGTTTCAGTTTGGATTTCTGGTTTGAGAGATGGCTGGAGCGCTCGCTCTCTCTCTCCCTCTCTCTCTCTCTCTCTCTCTCTCTCTCTCTCTCTCTCTCTCTCTCTCTCTCTCTCTCTCTCTCTCTTAACTCTGAACTTCAAAAGCACTTTTGTGGCCTGCAGATAGCAAAAATGAGAGCAGCTCGGCGACTTTGGGCTAAGCTAGTGAAGGTACTGTTTTGCTTTCCTTCATTTGCCTCCACTTCACCTGTCTTGATTTACTATTTGTCGCCAGATTCTGAAGGCGGATTTCTGCTCAATCCCAGGTGTATGTTTGGCAAAGACACTGTCAATTTATGCCATCTTTCTCCTTTTTGGACATGTTGAATTTACGATGTAGTGGGCCGCGTGTTTGAGTCGGGACAGCGTCCAATGACGATGGTTTGTTTAGGCATAGACACTTTACATGAAGGGCCTACCAGAACTGTAGACGATGGGCATTCCTATGCCAGTCTTTTCCTTATTTCCTTTTTTTTCTCTCAATTGCAGAGGGAGGGAGGGAAGAAGGGAGGGAGGGAGGGAGGCTGGGAGGGAGGGAGGGGGAGTGGGAGAGAGATAGAGAGTCATTCTTCGGTATGGTAGTATGTCTTTTGCAAAAACTGAAACTGTGAATCTTCGATGCATTCTACGGTATTTCAATTTTGGAGTGTTTTAGCGCTTAAAATGTTTTATGTTAAACGATGTGTTGTTTTATCGGTTTGTCATTCAGTTCTCCTTGGAGTTTGTGATGCTTATGTCTGTTTGCATTTTTGGGGATGGAACAGGAAAAATTTGACCCGAAGAACGATAAGTCGATGGCTCTGAGAACTCATTGCCAGGTTGGTGAACTTGTCTCCGTGGTCATTTATGGAACTTAAAATTTGACCGAGGATCTAATATTGGAGCCAAAATGTTTGAGTTAAGATTAGTCTCTTGTTAGAGGGCTGAAATTTTGGACCTATTAGATATTTGACAAGTATTTTCTTCTGTTATTTAGATCCTGCAGTCAGATGAATTGAATGTTTCTTGTTAAACCCGAGGAGGAGAGTAAACTGTTGCCTTTCGGTATACTGTTTTAATCATCTTTTACTTCTGTGTAGTTTTGTAATTTTGTAAATCAGACTTTGCTGATATTTTTGGATGTAATTAATCTCATTCTGGGGTACACTTTGATTGTTTATCTGAGATCGTTGTGCGGAAAGGTTGCGTGACCCCTGTCTCTGTTTCACTTTTTATCTTTGGTCTGGTAGACCTCAGGTTACAGTTTAACGGAACAGGATCCGTTCAACAATATTGTACGGACGACCGTGGAAGCCATGGCTGCAGTTTTGGGAGGAACTCAGTCTCTCCACACTAATTCCTACGACGAGGTTGAAACCCACTTTTCTTAAAATCCCAACTAAATATGTCAGGGTTGTGAATTGTGTGATGGTTATTTTGAACGGAATTTTAAAGTTCTTTACGGATTCTTTGGTATCGAACGATGGAAAAATGATGGTTTGTGCCACAAGTTTCACTGCTGAGTACAAGTTGAATATCTTTCTTTTTCTTTCTCATCCAGGCAACATTCAACATTTTCTATTTGCATGCCCTTGTAATCTCTGACATCGTTAAATTCTCAGCTATCTCCCCACCTTTTTTTTCTTTTTGTTTCTCTTTTTTTTTTTTTCTTAAGAATCACCGACATGTGACGATTTTATTCTTTTATCATTTATCTCAGGCTCTTGCCCTTCCAACCGAACAAAGTGCCAGAATCGCTCGAAATACACAACTGATTCTCCAAGAGGAAACAGGTCTCACAAATGTAAGGAAGGAAGAAAAAACCATCTCTTGTGAACATTTCTGTTGCCATGTCTTTCATTTATTGTTTTTCATTTCAAAATCTTAAGACTGACTCTTGAGTTTTCAACTTTATGTTCCCCAGCTTATTGACTTCTTATCCTCATCTGTGTGAATACCGTAACTGTCATTTTTTTAAACTTTCCCGAGTGTCCGAATCTCTCATAACTCGATATCCCAAGCATATAAACCTTTTTTAATATACTGCAATTTCCTTTTCTTTCACAAATATCTACATCCTGTTCAAGTCCATGACACTTTCTTGAGACCGTGAAGCACTATCAGCATTAAGAAATAATTAGTATTCGGCCTGTCTTATTGTTAATGCTTATATTTCCGGTTCAAATGGCGTGGACAATCGTGAACCGCAAAAGTGTTAAGAAAAAAACAGTTTTAATAACACGATTTTGTGTTCAGAGGGTAAAAAGAACCGGGGACGACATAGTGTTATTGACGATAATAGCCATTGACGGTGTACTTTTAAAGCTCACTTTGCCTGTGTGTTTGAAGCTCTATTTGCTCTTTTTGAGTTCTAGAAATTGCAGCCAATGACAGGCATATAGGGGAGGACAGGTGGCAGATCCTTGGGGCGGGTCCTATATGATGGAAGCTCTTACGGCGGAACTGGAAAGCAAAGCTTTGGCCATGATTGAAGAAATAGAAAGCCACGGAGGGATGACAAAAGCCATAGCCTCTGGAATGCCGAAACTCCGGATCGAGGAATGTGCTGCTCGCAAACAGGTGAGACCCACACCATGTAAGAGACACATTTTACTGTTATTACTTGTGCGACATAATTTTACTGGAATTACTTGTTCTGTGAGGCAGATATTATTGCAATTTCTTTTTCTGTGTAGGAATGTAAATGTATCACTGTGCAAAGGAATATAACTTGCGAGCAAAGCGAAGTGTCGTCATTAGTGCGGTTAAAACTGACTTTTGTCCAAGTCTTTGTTGATTCTTTAAAGTGAAATTAGGTAGCTCTGGCCGGTAAAATAAAAGGAGCCGTTGTGGATACAGCAACTTTTCTGGAAAAAAGTTAAATAGAACTGTCTATCGCTATTAGAGTTAATCACTCTAATTTGAGTGTGTACTTTTGACCGGAAATCAATTAGTGTTAATAACACTATCCAATAGAGTGGTCCTAAACGAAAAGGAGAATCTACTGTAGTTAATTATAATAGAGTGTTAACGTTAATAATTACTAACTCTAATAGCGACGGATGGTGTAGTGCGGATTAAAAGCCACTTTTGTGAGCTTCATCAACCTGTGGCAACGGACCAATATTTTATGATTGTGTTTCTTAAACTCTTATATGTTTATGGAAAATTGTTTCTCTTAATGCGTGAAAGTTGTTGATTATAGGCAAGAATCGACAGCGGGAAGGATGTGGTGGTGGGAGTGAACAAATACCGACTGCAAAAAGAGGAGAAGGTGGAGGTTCGCACAATTGACAATAAAGCTGTTCTCAAATCTCAGATCGAACAACTTAACAACATTCGGGCATCCCGGGATGAGACAAAGTTCGATTTTAACCCTAATCCGCATGAAAATTATCATGGAAAAAGCTTCAATTTATGTCATAATATGGTTTTGATTATTAACTCTCCTTCTGAATATGAGAAAAGAAAAAAATTGTGTGTTGATTGATACGTGGAGTAGTAGTACTCACTTAGTCATTCAAAAAAATTGTAGACTTGTTTCTATACCCGTTTGTTGCTCGGAAATTGTAACAGGCTTCCTCTTCCTTCATTGTAAGCACAGGAAAAAAGTGCAAGTTTTGGTTTTCACAAAACATTTGATTCTCCTGTTCCCACTTCTTTGACTCTCTTCTTCGTCTTCCCTAAAATCCTGTTTCCTTTCCCCTTTTTTTCTCCCTTCCCTTCTCTTCCACGCTCTTTTTTTTTTAAGAAGACGTACAGGTAACTGAGGTGTATGGTTTTTCGTCTGAACAGAGTCTATTCCTGCTTCTCCGCCTCTGCTCCTCGCCTTCCCCATAATCCTTTTTTCTCTCCCTTTTTCCGAAACAAAGATGTAGCAAAAGCCCTAAAAAGCCCTAAAACTGAGACGTATGGTTCCTTGTCTCAACAGAGTCCAGGCAGCCATGGATGCCCTCACAGAAGCTGCGAGAAGCACGGAGAGGACGAAGGAGAACAATCTTTTGGATCTTGCAGTTAAAGCCGCCCAGGAGAGATGTACCGTGGGAGAGATAACTTATGCTTTGGAGAAGGTTTGGGGAAGACATCGAGCCACGAGCCAGGTGGTTAGTGGGGCGTATAGGTAAATAATACACCTAATAGCACAATTATGTAGTACATGCAGTAGATTTTGACATACTGTAATTGTCTTTACGGTAAATTTTGACTTTATCGATAAATTTGTGTCTTTATTAACGATTGAAGTTATGTTTGTAAGAAAATGGTTCAGGATTCCCAGTTAAGTTGACCTTGTTTTGAGAGAGTTAGGAACAGGTAAAGAGGGGTCATGGCTGACTGGACTTTATCGTTTCAAGATTTTTGTAAAGGAGAATCTTATAAATGACCATTATGTCGGAGCCGACCAAGTCATTCTGTCATTCGCTTTGATTGAACATTTCTATATTCTGTACTTGCAGAGTAGTTATGACTCACTCTCTTCTGACCTTTCTTGTGAATCATTGAACATATGTCACTTTTATAATCTAAAACAATTTTCCTTAATGTTTCTTACGACTGAGGATTGACCATGTTTGCACTCCATTTCTCTCCTATCTTCCCTGTTTTCTGTCATTTTTACATTATTTTTCCGTTTTGATTCCCTGTATCGTATGCAGTGGAGAATACGGTGGTGATTCAGACGACATTGATAAAGCGAAAAGCGAGGTGGAGTCGTTTTCCGAGAGGGCCGGGAGACGGCCTCGAATCCTGGTCGCAAAGATGGGCCAGGATGGCCATGACAGAGGAGCCAAGGTCAGCCCTGCATCCCTCCTCTTGCATTCTGAGAAGGCAAGCGATCCGCGATTTTATGTCGCCTTGATCGATCTTCCAATGTCACGGCTGTCAATACTATGGTTTGCAAGAAAATGGTTTGGTTTGGTTTGGTTTACAAGAAAATGGTTTGGATTTTGTCAGGTGGAATTGGCTGTTTACTTCCGTCTCCATGTGCTCGAGTTGGGAATTTCGGGAATCTGGTTTTGCTCTTTCGGAATTCTGTTAAAAACTCGAGATTGAGCTCTCAGTCGTATACTGTTGCCCGTTTCTGATTTATTCTGGTTTCCTTGGAGGTTTATGTTTTGGTGCCAGGTGATTGCGACTGGCCTCGCAGATCTGGGCTTTGATGTGGATATTGGACCTCTCTTTCAGACTCCGGCCGAAGTCGCACGTCACGCTATGGAAGCAGACGTGCACTGTGTGGGCATCAGTTCACAGGTAAATGCGATCCTACGTTTGAGTTTTTCGGTATGATTTTATACGTATGAGTTTTGTTCCTCCTGTGTAGATTCAAACAAGTCTCTATTGTGTTTCTGTAGGAGTTTTGCTTTTATCCCTATGCTACACCATCGGTCGCTATTAGAGTCGGTGAAATTGTTAGCGTCAATGCTTCACTAGGATTAGCTACTCTACATTATGTTTTGTTTTGTGTTTTTCATGAGCCACTGAATCTAAAGTCCACTCACTCGAATTAGAGTGGCTTAACTCTACGAGCGGTGGGCGATGTAGTGGAGCACCAGTCATCTGTTAACTGTCTTTGTGTGGTTCTTGACAGGCGGCCGGACATCGAACCCTAATCCCTGCCTTGATGGAGGAGCTTAAGAAGCAAAAAATGGATGATGTGTTGGTGGTGGTGGGCGGTGTCATTCCGCCCGACGACTACGACTTTTTGTATGGCAGTGGAGTGGGAGCCATTTTTGGACCAGGGACTCGGATTCCCTTGGCGGCTCTCGACATCCTTTCCAAGATCTCCAGCGGTCCCGAGCTTCAAGAGAGTGTCAATTAGACCTTCGTTTCATGGCTTACACGCCTGTTTTCAGGACTGTCTCGTTGATTTCATCTTTTGACAAAGGAGGCTTGGATAACACCAGCATTAATGCCATAGACAGGCTTTTGTCGTCTACCATGGTCACTGCGGATCTTGGTAAATATTGTATTTACTTTTGTGTAAATGTATAGCAACCGGTGAGGATTTTGTCTTAGTAAAGAAGATATAGTTCTGAGGAAAGATAGGAAATGTTAGAGAGTGAACATTCTTCAAGTCTTTTATAAGATGTCACCTTTATCTTTTTGTGACATTTGTTCTTTATGATGAACTCATTTTCATGTTTGTTCAAATACAAGTTCTTTACGGATATCGTAGAATCTGCATTGTTGTCACCTCCAAGTTAAACGTTGTTTGAACGATAGTCTGAACATTTATGTTTTTTGTGAATATAACCAAGTATTATTTAACGGTAGGTACGAAAATATGAATAATTCAAAATCCATTATTTTTGAACTCATACATTTCTGAAAAATGTAATAATGCTGTGAACTCGGAGTTGGAAGTTTTGCTCTTGATAGGGTAATTACACTATCAAAGTTTTTCCCTCATTTTAAGGGCAAATCGTTTAGTTTGTAAATTTTTTGGATGAACCTACACACGGTTTGCCTTAAAGCCGTACAATTCACTGTCGACATTGGGCAAGTTTCTTTAATTACCTTTAGAGTTGAAAATTTAGGAATTTAAATCTTTGACCTTGAATATTCCTAATGACATTTTGCGGGTTTAGCTTATTTGTCCCTTTTGCCTGCTTTTGTTGGCGAACTCAATAATTGCGGTCTTGTCACTGGCTTGCGGTGTACTGCTTTAATTTAAGTAGCTTTGCATTTTTTGTACCAAATTTTCATATATCCTATATGTATATCGACACGATAATCCTTAACCGGGCATCCCAGGTTACCGACTGACGATCAGCCAAAGCTTGTACTAACCTCGAAATCCCTTAGTCAAAACGTAATGGATGTTTTCAAAGTTCACAATTTTTGTGAGGATTTTTTTATTGGAACTAGCAATTTGGGGTGTCCATATAGCAAGTCTCATTACATTTTGTTCCAATATAGAAATTGTGCTACACAGCGTGACAATTATTAAAACGTTTTTGAAACTTGGTGAGAGATGCTCGACAATGCGTGAACATGTTCCCTCGGCGTGGTTTCTCTCATTATGCGACCCACTGTTTATGGGGAACCTGAACTAGTGAGGAATTTAGGGTGTAGCTTGTTTCTTCCAGATTTTGCGGGAGTTAGAATCGAGATCGTCATGAGCTGACTTGATGCCATTATTAGTCTTTTGGAATATTTTTGAACTTTGGTTCTCTTAGAACTTTTTTTATGCTCACTTTTGGATATAGCTAGATTTTATATTTTACCTGTTCAAGGAAATACATTATAAAGCATAATAGAGCTATGAACAGATTGTAATGGCTGGGCTGTTCTTTCTCGCTCTCTCCCTCTCTCCCTCTCTCTCTCTCTTACTCCCTTCTGTCTCTCTCGCAATCTCTTTCTCTTTTTTGTTTTGCTCTCTCTCTCTCTCTCTCTCTCCCTCCCTCCCTCCCTCCCTCCCTCCCTCCCTCCCTCCCTCCCTCCCTCCCTCCCTCCCTCCCTCCCTCCTCCCTCCCTCCCTCCCTCCTTCCCTCCCTCCTGTTAGGATTTGGTACCGAGAACTCCTTTAGGGACGCGTCATTTTCGTAGCTAAAGCAGCGACGACCAGTGACGAAGTAGTTTCGTTGCTGGATATTTGAAGTGCCAGCGATGAAGTAGTTTCGTCGCTGGATAATTGAAGTGACGTAGAAATCAAATGTTCGTTTCGTTTCACGTATGTTTGAATAGTACAATAGAAGTGACGTGGAAATTGCTTGGTAGATTCGGTTCACGTAAGTTCAAGTCGTACCGTGTGATTCAAGTTGGTTCGTGGTTGACTTTTCTAGTCGTACCGTGTTGTTCAAGTCGGTTCAACTTGTCGGTCGTTCATTTCACCACGTTGACTCTTACGCGTTTCTAGTCGTGTACCTATATATATATTGGTTGAGACTTCGTGGTAGTATTATCTTTTTGGAGGCGTAGCTTATTAAGGAGGCGTTGAAAGGTCAGAAGTAAAAGAAAGGAAGAAAATGGGTTGTATTTGCATTGTGCTTAATATATTGAATGCTTTTGGAGGAACACCATTGTTGTGTGTATATTTTATTTGGCTTGTAATTTTTCAATTGGTATCAGAGAAGGTTACTGGCAACAATTGCCGGTATGGCGGAGAAAGGGAAATCCCCGGCGGAACCTAGTGGAGGAGTTAGTGGGGGAGCTGTGGAGGAGGAGTTACAAGGACACAATATGATGAGTATGACCAATGGGGGGAGAAAAATGTGAAGATGGACGAGGGAACGTTTGAACGCTTTCAAGAGTTTCTCAAAACACAAGAAGATGATAGAGATGGAGTAAGTGGAGACTCACACAAATCTAAGAAAATAAAGAAAAAGAAGGGGAAATCTAAACTTTATGAGGAAGAGGAGGAGAGCGAATATGATGATTTTAAAGTGTTTAATAAAACCATCGTCTTTACGGGTTCCAACTATGCAATTTGGAAGAGATACATTCGAGGAGCGTTCACACCGAAAAAACTTTGGGACATCGTTAACGGGGAAGAAACACGACCAGATCCTTCCGTGGATCCAGCCGGAGCACATAAGTGGGACAAGAAAGATATGGCGGCCTCCACCGCACTTATACAAAGTTGTGCTAGTTCTATGCATGAACATCTTCTAACTCATGATAGGGCTTTTGATTGTTCGACCGTTTTGCAAAATGCGTTTGAAAAGGGGTTTGAGGCAAATGAAAATTATCTCTTTGAAAAATATATTGGGTTTAGAATGAAGGAGAATGAGTCCATTGATGATGGAGTCAAAAGGTTCAATGTCATCATAGAACAACTTAACTCACTCAATAACTTCCCCACAGAAAAAAGAAAGGTTGTTTGTCTTTATGAGGAGTCTTCCAAGCAAGTTTGCGGTAGCGAAAGAGGTCATCAAGGGGCGAGAGAAATCGACAATGGCATACGCTATCAATCACTTGAAGAGTACGGAGAAGGAGAAAGCAACACCGAAGGAGGAAAACAAGGGGTCATCTTATCTGAGTTATCAAGAGGAGGATGACGGAGGAGCTTACAGCTTTAGGGGATCTAAGGGGAGAGGAGGTGGACATCGTGGACGAGGAGGCAGGTCACAGGGCCTAGGGAGAGGCTCATATCAACGTGATACCTCTCAGATGACTTGTTACAATTGTAACAAGATTGGGCATGGCTCTTTTGAATGCCCAGACAAAAGTAAACAGTGTAACATTTGTTATAAATGGGGACCCACTGGTCGCGGTTCTTATCAAAACAAGGGAAACAATCGCGAAGGGGGAAAAGTTAGAGGCGGAGGAAATGGAGGAATTGGTTCATCAAGCAGAGGGGATTTTGTTGGGGATGGGCCAGTGGGACATGATCAAGAGTTATTCGTTTCACTCATGGAGGAATCACAGGAAAAAGATGATATCCTATTTCACACATGAGGCAAAGAGAGTAAAGGAAAATTTAACAATTAGATCATACACTCAGGTGCTACCCATTACATGTGTTCAGACCCAGGACTATTCAATGATATTAGAAAACCCACTATACCAAAATCCATCATAGTGGCTAACGGTTTGATGATGGTTATTGATACAGTGGGAACAGTACGATTGCATCTACTAACACAAGATAGGGAAGGGAAAACTAGAGTCAATAGAGTACGTTTTAATAATGTGCTTTATAATCCGGGGGGGGTGCATCAATCTCTTAAGTGTGCCACAACTTCAGATGAAAGGTGGAAGAGCCACATGCATGGAAGGGGGTTGAATCATTTTGAGCAGTAAAACAAGACCATTTGCAGTGGGGGTTGTAACTGAAAATATGCAAAGTAGGTTGATTTGGAGAAAACCAAAAAATATGAACGCGGACGAAGAAGGGCACCTTCATTCGGCAGAGGTCAACAAAGAGGATCTCAAGTTGTGGCATCATCGTATGTGTCACACTTCAGAGAGTAATATCAAAGAGATGATTCGTCATGGTGCGGTTCGGGGACTAGACGTGACGACAGGAGAAAAGGTTATCGGATGTGTAGGATGCACAAAGGGAAGCATAAAAGGAAGCCTCATCAGGTGAAAGACCTTCAAGTCAAGGCGAATGCCCTTTTAGACCGAGTTCATGTAGACCTTTGTGGTGACATACATCTAGAAACCATTGGAAAAAATAAATACATTATGGTGATAGTTGATGATTTCAGCAGGAAGACATGGGTGTACCTTTTAAAGGCAAAGTCAGAAGCATTAGAGACATTTAAAGATTTTGTGGTTTTGGTTGATAGGGAAAGTGGGAGGCAGGTAAAAGCAATACGATCGGACCGTGGAGGTGAATTTCTTGCCTTCGCCGAATATTGTAAGGAGACGGGGATTAACCAACAGTTCATGGCTCCTTATTCCCCACAATTAAATGGAATAGCGGAGAGGAAAAATCGAACATTGCAAGAGATGGTGAGGGCCATGCTCCACACGACAAAACTCACTCATCGTCTTTGGGGAGAGGCAATCATGGCGGCTAATCATGTTACCAACCGGAGAATAAACTCGGCTTCAGGTAACAAAACACCGGAAGAACTTTGGAGTGGACAAGTGCTTACGGTAAAACATTTAAGGATTCGGGGATGTGAGGCTATGGGGTATGTAGAGGAAAGAAACCGGGAGTGGAAGTTTGCAGCACAGTCATGGGAAGGATACTTTGTGGTGTATAGTGAAAACTCAATGCAGTATTGTTGTCCATAGCCTATTTCAGCCATGGATTACTCACGGAAACACCCACAGACTACCTCAAAACCAGCTGTGTTACAGACAACACAGTTTACTCCAAAATAAAAAGAATCACCTCAAACTTCACCAATATGCAGTATACCATATACACTGTAAACTCTAAAAGTAACAGCCAAATCCACCATGGCATATAGAAGATATAAGGTCCAGAGTTTCCCAAAAATAGGTGACAGCTTCACAAACTAACCACTTAGACTGTTCACAGAATCTTACAGAGATATTGGATTACAATGAAACTTCACAAACATATAGATTCTATATCATAGAACAACTCCACAAAGTTTCACATGAAAGAACCAAACAGAGTGATCACACCAACAGGTCAAAGATGCACAAAACAGTGTGCCATTGCTTTGATAAACTTGACTGCGATCCTCAAAATATTCTAAGTCCTACAAGTTATACTCAGAGAGTTCACTACTGAATGTACGGAGGCATACCAGCCGTACGGTATCTACCATCTACTTAAACTATTGTAAGTATACCCGAATAGTTCGAGGTATGTCAGACCGAACAAATCTACACTAATAATTAATTAGCAAAAAGACAAACCTATGTTGTACATAATATTTACACCGACATCTCCACAATCTTCGTACGTCAAAAACCAAGCTACCACTAAGTAAATATCATTACTCACAATCTATACTAGTCATATTATTCGCAGCTGCGTCAGCTGCTTTGTCCGTGCGGATCGTATCAGGGTAACCGCAGGTGCGTTGACTCGTCTGCGTCGCAGTTGCTCCGTACCGGCGGCGCATATTCATCCAAAATAACCGCAGTTGCGTTGTCCTGTTTGCGTCGCAACTGCGCTGTACCGGCGGTGCCTGTTTCAACATTTCGTTTATTCCACATCGGATCGCTTCGCGATCCGCCGTCCTTTTGTCAATGATTGTACCCGCCACTCAGTGAGTCTTTTACATCACATAAATTATATTCGTTCGTTCGCTCCCCCACTCCATGAATCCATTCAAATCTCCACATTAAATTCCACAGCGCACTAAGTGTCGCGTACGCACGAAACAAACTTTTCAAAACAACAAGTATCGGATTTATAACCCCGTTACTAGGAGGGTCCGAGAGTCTAGAAATGTGGAGTTTAATGAAAATTTGGAATGGATGGTGAAAAGAGCTAATGAGTCTAAACGGGCCCAAGATTACAAGGAGGATAGTCATTATGGAAAATTTAAGGAGAGGAAAAGGAAGAAGAAGAAGACTTGACAGAGGTAGGGACAAAGAAAAAAATGCGATTTGTAGAGAAAACTTCGGAGAAAGTTGAAAAACCTAAGCCCACCAACAACGAATCACAAGGGGACAAGGTCATTAGAGAATCATCTACTCACACAAACAACGTGACACCAGAAGAGACACCTTTAGAGAATATGGTCGATGACAAGATTGAGAGTAGTGATTCGGATAAGGAATTTGCAGAGGACGTACGGAGAAGTAAGAGATCAACAAAAAAAAAGGCACCGGAACGATTCTCACTAGGACAGTCATATTAAAAGCAAACTAGAACCCAGAGGACAATTTTTGAACTTAGAGAAGGTAGGTCGGAATCCTTCTTCTTATGAAAGGCAATTACAGATTATCGTCTGGCCGATCCTCAATCATATGAAGAGGCTAGAGACTTTGACGAATGGGAGGAGAAGTAGAAATCGACATTTATAAATGAGTTTAATTCTGTGAAATCAAATGGATGTTTTGAAGAAGTAGACTTACCAGTTGGTAAGAAGGCGATTGGCTCGAAGTGGGATTTTAAGACAAAGACGAAGCCTGGGAGAAATTCTTAAATATAAGGCACGGTTGGTATGTAAAGGATTTCAACAGAAAGAGGGTATTGACTATTCACAGACCTTTGCTCTTGTGGTTAAGTTCGATTCTTTGCGAGCAATTATTACAATGGCGGCGGCGAAAGGAATGCATATCGAACAGATGGATGTAGAGACAGCTTTCTTAAATGGTGAATTACAAGAGGAGGTGTACATGAAAATTCGAGAAGGAGTTCCTAGAAAGAAAGGTAAAGTATGGAGGTTGTGGAAGGCGTTGTATGGTTTGAAGCAAGCACCAAGAACGTGGAACCATAAGCTTCACACGGTTTTACTAATCTTGAGATTTAAGAGGCTTACTGTAGATTGTGGAGTGTATATTCGGGGAGAAGGTTCGGATCTCATAATTTTCAGTGTATACGTAGATGATTTCATTTCTATCTCTCACAACTTGGATTTACTTGGAGAATTAAAGATTGAATTTCATAAGTATTATCACTATCATTCTCCTCGTTCCTCGGGATAGGTGACATGAATGCTAAACCAGTTGTTATTCGTGTGGTTGTCTCCTTCTCCGTTCTTTTGTCCACCACCTCTCCTTCCTTTGTCTCCTCCGTTAAAGATGGATTTGCTTTCCTTGTGAATCCGCTTCCTCCAAACCCTGGAGGGATTCTAAGACTTGATGGACGCCCCACTTGTCCACTCACTATCCCCCAAAACCTTTTCTCGCATAGAGCTCCTATCATCATACTTTCCCAGTATATGAAGCCAGTTCCATTAAAGATGGGTACCCTAAAGGGTGGGCCTATAACCTGCAACTCTGAGACCTCCATAGGTCCTCAGAATGGACAGCTTGCAAGAAGCCTGTAGGATAACCCTGACCCCTTTGTGTTTTAGGAAGAATAACTACCACTTGGCAGACAAAAATATTGACCACCTGCACCTTTAGGAATGCAAGACTCCTTTGAGTCGATAGCAAAAAGAATCTATAAATTTTCTCTCCTGAGAAGTAAGTTATGGAGGGTCAAATATGACCTTTTGTACAGAAGCTCTTTGGGAGAGACGGTCCTATCTACCAAATTTTTATAAGTCCTATCTCTATCTAAAACTCTATCTATTGGCGTACGGCACCAATCATTTTATTATACTGTACAGAAAGGTACACCTAACGGTGTGCTTTATGTATGAACATTGTACGACATGACCAAAATGTCGACACGTGTCTTATCAAGATTCGTTTCCGTAATCCCTGGAGATGTCGAAACCCAATGTCGTGGTGCCACGTGTCATTCGATGTAGCGGCGACCATAAACCGCCGAAATCTTTTTCTGCGATCTCGACATTCTTTCCGGTTGTTCGATTGAATGTCGATTTCAATCATAGCCGTCATAAATATTTGTGATGTATTTGTTTCGCTATCGAAACAAATTCGCGGTACTTATTTCTTCTCCGTACTCGTAATCCGTACTTTTCATAACTGACTCTATGTATCCCGTATATAGTTGTCGTTAAATGAATTAGCCTATATGTTAACGTTTATATATTTGTTAAACCCTATATTGTCTACCACTGATCCTACAATAAATGGATGAGGCTACCGGCTACCGACGGCATTATCTATCCGTAGGTACTAAGATCAAGTCCTGTAACCGACAGCTCTCATTTTAGTAAATCAACTACTTTACTACCCCGTAAATCTTTGGATAGCATAGGCATCCATGGCAATATCTTCCTCTCTAACTTCTCACTGACTCCAACAAGTGTGGGAGTTGGAGAGAGAAGTTAGAGACAAACTGCCTCGGCTTCTTTTTCTGCACTTTATTTTAGACCTAGAAAATACTAAAAAAACCATCAATTTCTACACTCCCCTTATTTTCTAGTCACTCTTTAATTTCAGACCACACTTCTCTTTGCAGAAAATTAGCTTAAGAGAAGGCACAGGTTTGGTCATCATATATGCTACCATCTCGCTACTTCGTGAATACTCTAAACTGATTATTTTGTTTTCTACTTTCTTTCTAACAAAGCTGAGTCTAATATCCATGTAATTGACTTTAAAATGATGTTTAGGATTGGCAGAAATAGCGATCGCTGCCTGATTATCACAAAAAAAATTATGCACACCACTCTTAAGGTGACCTAGCTCACCAAACAAAGACTTGACCCACATCAATACTGTTACAACAGAGCAAGAGGCCATATACTCAGCCTCCATGGTAGACTGAGCAATAACCTTTCGCTGTTTGCTACTCCAACAACAAGCCCCATCACCCACATATAATACATATCCAGAAGTGCATCTCCTCATCGGAGCATCACCATAACTAGCATCACTCCAAGTAGTGATGTCAGTATTCTCCCCACCCAAATGCAACCATAGATCCCTAGTTCCTATCAAGTATTTAAGAACTCTCTTAGCTGCCTCCCAATCTTTCTTAGTGGGAGCATTTAGACTTCTACTCAGCACTCCTACAGTTGCAGCTAAATCCGGCCGGGTACAATTCATAAAATCGATTAGACTTCCCACTACTTGCCTGTAAGGAATAGTCTGCATGAACTTTTGTTTTTCATAACTTAATTCCTCATCTAAGACTATGACTCCTTCTTCGTTACTTTCCTCACTTCCCTTCTTTAACTCCATTGAAGTTGTATAACTATTAGCTTTATCCATCTGAAATTTTTCTAACATGTTCCCTATTGGTTTTTTTTGATTCAATCTTATAATCTTTCTTTCTCGGTCTCTTTCTACTTGAATTCCCAAAATATATTTTCCTTCCCCTATATCCTTCATTTCAAATCTCCCCTTAAGATCAGTTTTTAGTTTGTTAATTTTTTCCATTGATTTACTTAAAACAACCAAATCATCAACGTAAATTGCAAAAAATATAACACCTTCCTCATCATCAAAAACATAGGTTGAGTGATCTGGGTTGATCCAAATTTATCCCAGACTAGTAAGAAATTCATCAAGCTTTTTATTCCACTGTGGTGGCGCCTGTTTCAAACCATAAAGAGATTTAATCAGCCGTTATACCTTACTCTCGTCTCCTTCCTCCACAAATCCTTCGGGATGTAGCATGAAGATCTCCTTTTGCAAATCTGCATGCAAAAAGGCTGTCTTGATGTCTATCTGGTGCACCTCCATGTCTTCCGCTGCTGCCAGAGTGAGAAGTATGCGGTCACAGGGAAATCTGACGACCGGGGCAAAGGTTTCCTCCTAGTCGATTCCTTCTTTCTCTGTAAATCCATTTGCCACTAATCGAGCTTTGTAACGCTCAATGGTGTTATCCGGGTTCAGTTTTAATTTGAAAACCCACTTACAACCGATTGGTTTTCGGTTAGGTGGACAATCCACCAGCTCCCAAGTATCGGCTGCCATAATTGAGGACATCTCCTCATTGATGGCTGTCTTCAACCGGTTCCTTTCTCGACAAGTCATCGCCTTTCCAAAAGTTTGAGGTTCATCTTGATGAGATAGTTTTGTTACCTTGTTATTAACCTGTTTTTCTTGCAATATTTTGCTACTTCTCCTTCCCCCCTCAAAATCTTTGGTCAGAATAGATGGTTCTCGTGGGTTCTTTCGAACAATCTCGGCTTCTCCCCTATCCCTTGGTTCCGAATCAATTTCCACCACGTCTTCCGCTCCAGGTAAAGTTGTCACTGGAGTTTCCGCAGCCGAGTCTTTTTCGGTGTGATTTGTACCTACAAGAATGTCATCTTCTCTAAAACCTGGATAGTTAGGAAGCTCAAAATCATCTGAATTTTTTGACTTGAATCTGACTTTTACTGACTTTGTATACTTGAAGGGATCCACAGACTTTCCTTCATCTATAACTACTAGATGCTTTACCAAGATTATATCTTCCCATTTTATATTGTAAACACTATATCCTTTAACATCCTCATCATATCCTAATTAGAATCTCAGTTTTCCTTCAGGATCTAACTTCTAATTAGACCGATCTGTATCTAGACTAAATACTTGACTATCGAAAGCCTTTAAGTGAGATATGTCTAGTTTTCGGTTGGTCCATCTCTCATAAGGTGTGTGATCTTTGATAGCTAAGGTAAAAACTCTATTTTTGAGGTAATTAGCACAGTTCATTGCTTCTACCCAAAACCTTTTTCCTATCTTCTTATCTGACAACATACTTCTAGCACTATCACCTAGTTTACCATTTAATCGTTTAGCTACCCCATTATGTTCCGAGTTTTCTGGAACTGTCTTTTGGTGTTAAACTCTATCTTCCCTCTGATAATCCTCAAACTGGTTAAAAATATACTCTCCACCATTGTCACTCCTTACTCTCTTGATTGGAGTTTCATGGAGTTTTTCGCTCCAAGCTTTATATTGTCTAAAACAATCATGAGCTTTTGACTTGTTTTTCAAAAAATACACCCTGGAATACCGAGACCAATAATCAATGATAGTCATCATAAATCTCCCCCCCCCCGGTGAGGGCACTTTGGCAGGTCCCCAAATATCTGTGTGTACTAAATCTAGAATTTTTTCTCCCCTATAGGTGGCTGTTTTGGGAAAGGGCAATTTGTGCGCTTAACTTGAGCACATCCACTACAATCACTTAGATTCTCACTCTCACTGAATTGAATTCCTTCCACCACTCCCATCTTTTTCATCTCTTTTAACTTATCTAGATTCACATGCCCAAGCCTCTTATGCCACATCATTATATCATGAACACTAGCATAATAAAGTTTCTTCTTTTCATTGCTTAAAATCAGCCTAAACATCCCTTGGCTACCTTTTTCAGCAGTGAAATAAACTTTCTCCTCAAAACTAGCAGTAAAGACTCCTTTCCTAGTGCTAGTATCAAAACCCTTATCATCTAATACAGACGTAGAGATGAGGTTTTTGTTCAGCTCCGGAATAAACAATACATCAGAGAATGTAACTATGGATGTCTTTCCTTCTACTAACACTTTCAGATCTACCGATCCTACAAGAGTAGTAGTGACTATCCTCCTATCCCCGTACTCTATCTCTATGGTGGGAATCTTTCTTATCTTAGTGAACATGTGTTTATCCTTACACATGTGCATGGAGGCACCTGAATCTACAATCCAGCCTGCTTCACCTTTCTATCCACCGAATGCACATTTCTGCTTTCGTGGAATTTCTACCTCGTTTGTCGCTTCCAACTCCTCATCCAATAGGAGCTCATCGTCTTCGTCTTCGGATTCTACCTCATGTACCTGTGTCACAAGGGCCTTTTTCTTTCCTGCCGCGGTTCCACTTGTCTGCCCCTCCTTTAAACGAAGCTTGGTTAGCTTAGTGCACTTCGCCATATAGTGCCCTGGTTTCTTATTAACCATTGGAAGCCCTTGGTCCGAACTCGTCGGTCTGATTTTTTTGCTCCCCCCCTCCGTATTTTCCAACCGGTCTCCGGGAATCCTTATTCCTCCAATCGGTCCTAGCTGCCAAGGCTTGCCCACTCTTTCCTCCCCTTCGGATCTCAATCGTATTCTCTCGAAAGAGAATCATTCCTACCACTAAGTTATATATCCACGTTGAGTCTGGCAAGTCCTGCACACGGTTGACTATGTTCTCGAACTCATCGGGTAACTTCATCTGTAAACAATTAACCTTTTCTTTTTCACTAAAGTCTTTTCTAGCACTCTATAGCTCCATGAAAAGTGTAGCAAGCTCATTGCAAAAGTCTAACATCTTCCCCGCTTTGTATACATACTCCTTAACTTTCTGATCAACCAACTGTTGTTGCTGAATCGTACCACTTTGGTGCATCTCTATGAGAGCCATCGAAAGATCGGATGCCTTTTTTACTTGCAAATGAGGAAATGCAAGTCCTTGAGTAAGATGGCGGAGGATGAAGTGCTTTGCCGCCATATTGTTGAAGTCCCAGAATCACAGACTTAGGAGATGCACAATACATTGTGGGAATTCAAATTTAGAGGACGAGGAATAGAGACATTAAGTTGAGCTAACAACAATATGCAAAAGAGGTACTGGAAAGATTTGGGTTTTTACATTGTAAGCCATTTGGAACTCCCCTTCATCCTCGTGATAAGCTTTCTAATTTTATTAAAAGTACCGAGGTTGATGTTCCTTATAAAGAGGCGGTCGAAAGCTTGATGTATTTGAGTGTCGGAACAAGGCCAGACATTAGTGCCGCATGTTGGTTTTCGGAAACCTTTAGTCCTCTCTGTATCACATTGTTATGCTGCCATGCTGCGCTGATTACATCGCAGCCATAGCAGCGTGTGTGATAAAGATATTTTGCTGCCATACTGCGCTAGTCACATTGCAGTCATAGCAGCTTGTGTACTAGGTACTAAGTGTATTGAGACGTATGGATCTAATTGAGTGGCGCGAACAAACATAAGTCAAATGAGCGGCGGATCGCGAAGCGATCCGATTTGGAATATTGTTGAAAGGTACACTGCAAGTACGAATCATAATGATGACGAAAGGGATTCAAACTGAAAGTTGCGTGAGAGGCATTGAGTGGAAAGGACGCCACGTGTATGGATTAATTTTGGTGAGGTGGCATCAGTTCGTCAAGTGATTGTGTGACTGTGTGACATGACATCAAGTATGCGGAAAAAGAGCTACGGACGGCGGCGCCGTCAGTTTGGTGAGGGACGCGAAATTGCGTCCGTCACAAGATACTTATTTTGGACGGTCCCGATTCAATTGACGGAATTAGTAAGATTTGTAAATATCTAACGATGTTTTGTCCTGTGTATTATTTTTTAGTGTAGGTTTCAGGTACACTCACATTAATAGAGGTAGTTTATTGATTACGAACGGCTGGTATGCCTCCGTACAGTTAGTAGTAAGCTGTAGTGTATATTTGTAGGACTTAGTCATTTTTGACTCAGGAACTTTTTGGACAGAAACTGTTTCTGCTCCTTTTTGGGATTTTCATCTGAGAATTGCTCTCAGTTTTATTGGCAAAATTATCTGAAATTTTGCATGTGTGTTCCTCTTTGTATTGGCAATATTGTGGCGAATTTGCAGACCTATTGTGTGTCTGGTTTGCTTGGGGCTTCATTGTGAAGTTGGTCATATTTATTAAAGTTCTGGCAGGCTGCAACTTTGACTGAGTGTTGTGATTATTCGGTTTGGTATTATTATATGAAATTTGGTGGGAATACTTAGTGGACTAGGAAATATCCGGTTGAGTAGTTTCATCTTGGTTTGGTTATTCTGTAGAATTCTGAGTGGAATCAAAGGAGGCTGTTTTGGGGTAGTCTGTGGTGCTTCCGAGGGTACATTCATGGCTGAAAAGGGCTATGAACAACACCGCAGTGAGTGTAGTTAATCAGTATTGTAGTTATCCAAAAAAGGTTCATTGGGAGGCAGTAAATTTTTTTTTTCGATATTTGGCTGGATTCCTTAGTCTTGGAATTATTTATAGAAAGAATGAGAGCTTGAGTTGTTATGGCTATTGCGATGTCGACTATGGAGGGGACCATGATACAGGAACGTCTACGTCAAGATATATGTTTTTACTTGCAGGAGGAGCCATCTCGTGGAATTCCCGTTTGCAACCTACTGTGGCACTTTCATCTATGGAGGCGGAGTATATGGCTGCCTGTCATGCTGCAAAGAATGATGTGTGGATTAAAGAATTTCTATTGGAGGTAGGAGTTGAAAAAGAATGCATGCAAATATTAAGTGATAACATGTCCTCCATTGTACTTAGTAAAAATCATATTTAACTTAAGCGCACTAAACACATTAAAATTCAGTGGCATTTTGTTCAAGATTTGGTTTTGGAAAAAGAAGTTGAATTTCCGTTTGTACCCACAGAAGAACAAGCTGCTGATATATTAACCAAAGCAGCATTAAAAGAATTTTATGAGATAGGAAAGAAATTAGCTAGCATGGAGTAAGAGGGATCTTTGAGTATCTCTATAAGAGGGGGAATGTTAGGATTTGGTACTGAAAACTCCTTTAGCGACGAGTCATTTTCGTAGCTTAAGCAGCAACGACTAGTGATGAAGTAACTTCGTCGCTAGATATTTGAAGTGCCAACGACAAATTAGTTTCTTCGTAGGATAATTGAAGTGACGTAGAAATTAAATGTTCGTTTTGTTTCACGTATGTTTGAATAGTAGTATAGAAGTGACGTGGAAATTGCTTGGTAGTTTCGGTTCACGTTACTTCAAGTCATACCGTGTGATTCAAGTTGGTTCGCGGTTGACTTTTCAAGTCGTACCGTGTTGTTTAATTCGGTTCAACTTGTCAGTCGTTCATTTCACCAAGTTGACTCTTACGTGTTTCTAGTCCTGTACCTATTTATATATTGGTTGAGACTTCGTGGTAGTATTATCTTTTTGGAGGCGTAGCTTATTAAGGAGACATAGAAAGGTCAAAAGTAAAAGAAAGGAAGAAAATGAGTTGTATTTGAATTGTGCTTAATTTATTGAATGCTTTTGGAGGAACACCATTGTTCTCTGTATATTTTATTTGGTTTGTTATCTTCCACCTCCCTCCCTCCCCCTCTTCCTCTCCCTCTCCCTCTCACTCTCCCCTCCCTCCCCCTCTCCCTCTTCCTCTCTCTCCCTCTCCATCTCCCTCTCCCTCTCCCACTCCCTCTCCCTCCCCCTCTCCCTCTCCCTTTCCCTCTCTTTTTCCCTCTTCTCCCTCTAACTCTCCCTCTCCCTCTTCCTCTCTTATCCCTCTCCTCTCTCACCGTCCCTCTCCCTCTCTCTTTCCTCTCTTTCTCCCTTTTTCTTTTCCTCTCTCTGTTCCTCTCCCTCTCCCTCTCCCTCTCCCGCTCCCTCTCCCTTCCCTCGCCCTCTCTTTTTCCCGCTCTCGCTCCCTCTCCCCTCCTTTTCCCTCTCCCTCTCCTTTTCCCTCTTCCTCTCCCTCTCCTCCCTCTCCCTCTTCCTCTCTCTCCCCCACTCCCTCTCCCTTTCCCTCTCTTTTTCCCTCTTCTCCCTCTCCCTCACCCTCTCTCTCTCGGATCCCTCTCCTCTCTCACCGTCCCTCTCTCTCTCTCCTCTCCCTCTTCATTTTTCTCTCCATCTCCCTCTCTCTCTCTCTTGCTCCCTCTCCCTTACCTCTCCCTTTTATTCTCCCGCTCTCGCTCCCTCTTCCCTCCCTCTCCCTCTCCCTCTCTCTCTCCCTCTCACACTCGCTCTTCCTCTTCCTCTCCCTCCTCTTCCGCTCTTCTCCATCTTTTCTCCCTCTCCTCTCCCTCTCTTCTCCCTTAACTCACTCTCCTCTCCCTTTAATCTCTCTCCTCTCCCTCTCCTATCCCTCTCCTTCTTTCTACCTCTCCCTCTCCCTCTTTTCCATCTCTCTCTCCCTCTCCCTCTTCTCCCTCTCCCTCTCCCTCTCCCTCTCTCTCTCTTATCCCTCTCCCTCTCCCTCTCCCTTTGCTTTTCCCTCCCCCTTTCCCTCGGCCTCTCCCTCTCCCTCTCTCTCCCTTCTCTCCTTCTCTTTCCCTCCTCTCCCTCTACTCTCTCCCTCTCCCTCTCCTCCTCTCCCTCTTCCTCTCCCTCTCCCTCTCCTTCTCCCTCTCCCTCTCTTTCTCCTGTCAAGCGTGCTTGGGAAATATAAGGTGAGGCCCACATCCCACCTTAGTTGATACGGGAGTCCTGCAAATGCACCCTCGATGCGCCTGCTTCCCATGATAGTGACCATGCCCATTTCTGCCACCAAATTCTCGGGGGAAATTCATGCAAATAAAAAGAGGCAATGGAGCCCGCATAAGGAATCAAAGTGCGGGGAGGACAAAAAGATACCCTAAACCCCCATCTAGGGCTGATTTCCCAATTTCCCCTCCTCTAAGTCCACCCTCACTAAGATATAATTTCACCGGCCCAATTGTGAATTCCCACAGAACCAAAGACATTGGGGTTGGGTGTGTGGTTCCCAATAGAAAGGGATACATGTTGTATGCCAGCATTGACAACATATGTCACAGACTAAGACAGAGCGCGGTGAGGATGAGGGCGTGTAGTCTGAGGAGCAAGAAGGAGGGTCGGCAAAGTAAGTTAGATAATAAGTGGGTTCGTATTCCAAACCTCGAAGGTGGCAAGGTGCCACATTGATCTGATTCTCCTTGATTCTCTGGCCATCCTTTCGATCTAAGGTAAGGACCCCTATATTGGAAACCTCCACCACTTTTAAAATCACTCGGCTGACATAAATATCTAACGTGTCCTTTTTCCCTTGCATCCAATACAATAAGTCTCCCGACATGAATCGACGGTGTCGAGGTACATAGTGTTTGCTTCTGCGTTGAGAATACCATAACTGATCTTGATGTTGTGCTGCATGTAAATTCCCCATGGCGAGAGGCATTTTTCGGTTGAACACTTTGGCTCTGTCAGCGATCAGTTCCTTGACTGTCCCCTGATTATCTATTTCAAACGTGGCATTCAGAGCTGCTTTTTTCTTACTTATCTCATTCAATGATTTGCTGATTAATAGTAGATCATCTACATACACTGCTACATAAATCAGACCATCATCTCCTTCCATGACATAAACTGAGTGATCTGAGCTGATCTTTGTAAAGCCCAAGCTGGTAAGAAACTCATCCAACTTCAAATTCCACTGTCGTGGAGCGTGTTTCAATCCATACAATGATGTCAACAATTTACAGACTAGATTTTCCTTTCATTTTTCTCCATAACATTCAAGTTGTTTCATATAGATTACTTCCTCTAAGTCTCCATGCAAGAAGGCATTTTTAACATCCATTTGATGCAATTCCATATTCTCAATTGCAGCTAAGGACAATAAATCTCTGACAGTAGGAAACCTGACAACAAGAGAGAAGGTTTCCTCATAGTCTATTCCTTCCTTTTGACTAAAACCATTTGCAACAAGATGAGTGTCGTGCATGTGTCAAACAACGTGAAGATGCATGCAATATCATCAACTGTGATCCACTTAAACCCAAACGATGAAAATATATTGTGAATGAAATAAGACATGAAAGAGAAAAATGAATAAATGTAACAACACGCAAGGCGATAGATGACCACTAGGCCCCATGGTCTATTTATATTCCTTGCAGGGGTTATCTTATCAAGGATAATCTGAATTTATACTTAAATAAAATAAATCAAAGCATAAACAACCGAGAAAGATAAATAAAAACTGAAAATGACAATATGCCCGACACTTATGAGGTTTGAGATAGCCAAACTCAAAAGATGCGCATAAGCCAAATAGAAATAAATACACAATCACAAGAAATAAAAACAACAAATCAATAATCCCAACATGCAACTTCCACAATAATTAAAGCTCAGCCACAGCCGAGAAAAGAAGTTTGTGTCGTAAGAACGCGGTCGAAATCCACTCAAAAGGACGAGAAAAGTGAAGGGAAACCGTGTAGGTCTTGGCCGAAGCCGTATAGATTAATATGTAAGGCTTTACAAGATATTGATAATGTAATGGAAAACTAGACGCTTCAAGCAAAGGAAGAAAATTGCCTCTAAGCTGTCCGGACAATTTTACAAATAAAAATATGGCTGCAAAAAATCCTCAATACTGAAAATAAATAAAACGAATAATTCTTGCACTTGAAAATTGTGTCCAGGAAATGATCCGAAATAAACTAAGTAACAAAAACTACGCCTAGTGAAAACACACCAATCAGAGTACAGCGTGCTATGTAAATATTTGCGTCTAGTTTGGATTCAGCCAATAGGAGGCCGAAATCAAATGCCCTACGTTACAGAATCTATAACCTACGGATTAAAACCCTTCTTATCAACATGTGAACGCGTGAACCTCCAAATGGTTCACGACTTAAAATAGTCCAATCGCGTAGCTTCGTCAGAACTGACAACCGATTTGTCTGTCACTCGCATCAACGGTCGAGATGAGATATTAGGAAAATTGTATACGTTGCATCGACGGTCGAGATGCCCCCTCACGCGAAATGATTCAAATTTGTCGTCGGCTGGGATTTCAAAAAATGACAGTAGGTACGGTAAGACCGCGGGTACAGTCCAACTTGTAGTCGCGGAAATTCCAAAAAAGGTAAGTCGTACGGTTTACGTGAAATCACCAAAGTAGATGTCGGCGGAAATCGCTGAAGATAGATGTGGTACGGAAAGATTATTTGCATCGACGTGAATTCGAATATGAGTCGTCGGCGGAAAATCCGGGAAATAAAAGCAGGTACAGCGGAACCGCAAGTACGGTCCTATTTGTGGCCGCGAGAATTCCGGTCAACGTAAGTTGTACGGTCGACGCGAAATAATCAAATCCACCGTTGGCGGAAATCGCGGAAAATTTACATCGTACGGTAGGACCGCGGGTACGGTCCAAATTGTCATCACGGAAATTACAAAAAATATAGGTTGTACAGTCCTGCGAAACCCAAATAACACCCAAATAGAAATTAGTGTGGCGGGTGCCCGGCCTAACACCTAAATATAAAAACAATTAGAATGGCCGACGAGATGCGGCATGACACGAGCTTTATACCTTTCAATGGTGTTGTCTGGATTGAGCTTCACTTTGAAGATCCACTTGCAGCCAATGGCTTTCCGATCCGGTGGAAGCTCCACAAGTTCCTACGTTTAGGCTTCCATGATCGATCTCATCTCATCATTTGCAGCTGAGATCTCATGATCCTTTTCAGGAACAAAAAATGCCTCCTGAATGGTAAGAGGATCCCCGGTGCTTGCAAAAAAAGCATATTGATCTTGTTCTCTCCTTAAACGAAAACTTTGTCTTCTTCCCCCCATAAAATCTGAGGCTAGAATTGTTGGATACCGAGCTCCACCTTGAGGTCTTGGAATATGAGGATTAGTTGCTGTTTGTTGTTCAGTAGCTGATGGTACTCCTGTATTTTGTACTCTAGTAGAAGAAGAAGTAGAAGATGTAGCAGACTGAAAGGGAATCTGATCCAAGATGACATATTCTTGCAGGTTTTCTTTCTTTTTATTCTCATACATACTAAATACATCTATGGACTCACTCTCATCCTTTACTTGAATATTTCTAGCAATCTGGATGGTATGTTTTTGAGGACAATAAATTCTATATCCTACAGACTCATCATCATATCCCATAAAGTTTTCAAGTTTAGACTTTGGACTCAGTTTCCAGTTTGGTAGATTATCTAGTACAAAGCATTTGCTACCAAAAACTCTAAAGTGACTGACATTTGGTTTTCTGCCAGTCCACACTTCATAAGGTGTCATTCCCTGACAGATCTAGTTTCTAATCTGTTACCAATATATGCTGCAAATTGGTAAGCTTCAGCCCAAAATTTAGTATTTATTCATTTATCAGCCATCATAGATTTGACACTCTCAGTTAGAGTTCTGTTTAGCCTTTCTGAGACTCCATTCTGCTCAGAAGTGTAAGGAACAATGAACTGGTGAGATATACCATTTTCTTTTAAGTAAGCAACAAACTCATTGGAAGTATATTCACCTCCATTATCAGATCTTAAGGAGAGAATCGATCTACCATGAAGTTTCTCCGCCCAGATCCGAAAGTGTTTGAAGTGGGTGAAGACCTCCTTTTTCTACTTCATAAAATAGATTCTGCTGAATCTGGAGAAGTCATCTGTAAATGTGACAAAGTATTTGTTGCCAGCAAAATATGGTACTTTGGAGGGTCCCCACATATCTGAATGAACAAGTTCTAAGATATTAGTCACTTTGAAATCTGCAGCTTGGGGTAAGGGAAGTTTATGAAACTTGCCCAAAGCACAACCATCACAAATACTTGATTGTTGCTGACCAAGCTTAACTCCTTCTACCATATCATTTTTGACCATCTTTTCCAATCTATCATAATGGACATTACCCAACCTCTTATGCCACAAAACATTATCAGATAAGACACTGGAGTAAGCAAAAAAATATGTATTCACCAGGTCTATCCGGTAAAAATTATTTGGGCCTCTAGTTCCCATTACGGTTACCCTTCCCTCTTTGCTGACTATTTTCTTTCCTTGTTTCTTAAGTATTTCAAAATCTCTACTTTCTGCAACTGAGGTAGAAAACAAGTTCTTTTTGAACTGAGGAACATACAATACATCATAGAGAGTTCTAGTAACTGCTTGTCCATCTATCTCACACATAAGGATGACAGTTCTTTGAGCCTTTGCTTCAACTATGGCACCACAAGCATAATAAATCTGCCTTGTTGGAATAGGTTGCAGATTTGTGATCGAAGCATTGTTCCAACACATATGAGATGAGCTTCCTGAGTCCATGATCCACTCGTGGTATTTGTCTCCCATCATCAATTTTGCAAGGGCAAAGAATTCTTTGTCATCAGTTTTTGGAAAAATGACGACATCTGGCCCCTTCCCCTTGTCAACAGATTCTGATCCCGGTGTATCAGCTGAAAATGCTTCGATTTTAGAAAGAAGAGTCGGTGGTGTGTGTGGTGTCTTTTGGGGCGTGTACATTCCTCTTGGCCTCCATCCATTTCTGAACATACTTGTCTCACAGGCTTTAAGAAACTTAGGACATTGTTTGTACAGATGTCCTTGATTATAACAGTAGACACACTTGTTCTAAGGCTAAAAACCTTAGTACCCTTGAGATCTGTTTCCTTGATACTGTGCATTAAAAGCTACAGATGATTTTCCTGGATTAAAAGCCGCAACAGTGGATTCCTCCTCTAACACTAGTTCTATAGCTGTTGCTAAGTTCCAAGCTGACTTATCCAACTTTCTCAAATTTGCCGAGGCTCCTTTATATTCCTTAGGAAGGCCTCGCATAAGAATCATAGCGTGATGATAAGGGGAGAAGTTCCCCCCTGAACATGCATTTTGTGCCAACAAAAGCCTAAGACCATTACAATATTCAGACATGCTACCTCTGTATACCTATAATCATAAATATTCTTAGCTGTGATAATTTCATGTTGGTCATTAGCTTTCAAATAGATGGTTTTCAAGGAAGACCAGATTTCTGATGCCTTTTTCATTTTGATATGTGACATAAGTAGATCTTCTGAGATCATTAACTTCAACAAATGTAGAGCTTGCTGATTTTTCCCATTATAGGATGCTTCAGTTTCACCAAGGCTGCCATCAACTACATTAAACAATTTAACTTGAGTGAAATAAGACTCAACCAGATCAGACCAATAGATGTATTTCCTTCCATCAAAAACTAGGATCCGTGAAGGTGGGCGCGTGACCTGTATTTTTGTGATTGCTACACCAACTGAAGATGAAGATGATGCTAGAGTAGACATCACAGAATTCAGATAAGCAAGAAGCTCTCACAGATGCTCAAAAAAATACACACAACTTTGGAACACAGCCAAAGATAATTTAGGCAACCAAATGGCCTATTAATCTGACACAATGTAGATAATACACAAGGGAACACAAGTGCAAATTTACACAGAAATATGCAAACAGATCTGAGAGATATTCTCAATCAAAGATATCAAAAATGTCATAGCATAATTTTGATATCACAAGTTCATAATTCTGAGATGGCTAAGTCCTATTCTTATACCTAAAAGATCTATTCTTCTAAGAGCTAGCAACCACTTATTGCCCTAACTAAGCAAAGGAAGCATACGAGCCATGCATCAATAATATCTCCTATCTAAAAGAGGATACCTGAATATGTCAAGGTATGTCCTGCAAAAAGAATCTAAACTGAGACATTTATCAAACCAAACACGCTTCTGTACAAACTAGAGATAAGTGACATCACAGTACACCGTGTACAAAACACGTCAGATAATTGCAGACGTGGTCCCGGATGACCACCTTCCGTCGACAACAAATCTTCACCGTCTATCATTTCGAAGTTTCATCCAAGATTAAACTTTTATGTGACACTTCGATCTTTATGGTAAGTCTGAATAGTACGAACGGATCTTTGTAGAGTGTCTCATTTACCGACGCGTG
>JBBHKE010001182.1:135271-265292 GCA_037447655.1 Zygnema cylindricum
TTCCAAGCATTATCTTGGTTAGGTGTGGCTAGGGGATGTGCTCACAGCTGTGATATAGCATTGCGAGTATAGCGTGGCATAGCGCTGATACGCATACCCTAGCAGGATACTAATTGCCTGGGTGTTTAGTGGTGGTCCTGGGTACGATTATTCGGAACCGAGGCGGATCACGTTCTTGAGGACTCTGCAAAATCCGACTTGCTTCAACCAAGTCCGGTTCACTTTTAATACTCACCAGAGTATTAAAGGTATTTGTAAGTATTCCGATGCCTTTTGGGTGCAGGAGCGTTACGATATAGTGTCGACACTCGTGTAGGGGATCGGTGTGGATTGGTTCTATTACGAACCTTTCTTTTTGAGCATTTGCATTTTCCTTGCTTTCCTTGCATGCTATCCAGCCGTGATTGGCCATGAGTTTTCCTGTGTCTATCTGATTGAATTTTCATTCATAGATCTTGCGGCGGGTGGCATTGTTTACACAATTTTCTCTCTGTGTCGCTATAGATCTACACCGAAAGGTGCCTGGATAGTTCTTTGTTTGTTTTTATAGATCTAGCCCTTCGGCCTTGCCCCATTGTTTGCAGGGAAGAGGTTTTGGTATTCCGACTTTTTGCTAGATCTAACCAACGGGTCTTGATAGAGACTTCGTGTGTTGACTTGTCTTGTGTGGTTTGGCCTTCCATTTGACGCACCTCGATTAGGCCGTTCCGTGCTCTCATAGTCGTAATCGAGGGTTCTCTCTTCGTTTATGCCCACGGAGTGGGATAACTTACGTTATCAATCCGGATCTACCCGCAGCGGGACAGTTTTCTGTCCACTACAGTTAAATCTTTCCAGTTTCTCCGAGTCTACGGTCGCACCATTTTCGGTTGCGGTCCCTGAATCTCCGTCAGTTCGGTCGGTATTGACCACAGTCTCTTCATTATCATCGGTTTCCTCTAGGTCATACCTGGATAGAACCGAAGAAGATTTTTCAAAGGAAATATTTTCCTATCCTCTCACATTTCAATTATTGGTTAATTCAAATTTGGAACCACCTCCGCATTCTTCCCTTGACGACATGGCTTCCTCTTCAAAGGGGGGCATGGGAAAGATGCAATTTTGTTTTTCAGGAATGAAAGACACCATGTCTCTTTCCCATTTTCGTATGCTTTATAATACCGAAATGCGTGACTTGACATTTCTTTATCAATAGCGCTTTGACCTTAAGGTCGCTTTCTCTCTCCTCGGCCGATACCTTTGGATTTGGCTCTCACTTTATACACACGGAAGTATGAGAGTATTGGTCAAATGACAAAGCACTCTCCACCTTTTGCATGACTTTCAACAGTTTCCGACCAAGTAGAAATTCCCTACTAGGTAGTTGTTCCAACAGTATTGGACGTTAATGGCGATGCGCTATATCGAGCCATCCTCCAGCCATCCCCGAGATTCCTCGGCAGTATGTTGTGGCTGCCCCTGCGGCAGTTCTAGCTAGATTAATTCTTAATTAAGCTAGTTCTGCAGGATTAATTCTTTTACGTGACCCGCTATAAGACATGTTCAATCTTCTCCAAGAAAAATACCGATGCAAAATCCATATCAAGTTAGGGACTTGATAAACTTAAAACGTAGGCTGGGTGAGACTGCTCTTGCTTTACGAGCTAGAATGGAAACCCATCGGGAAGTATTACCGGACTTATGTCGGATGCAGAGGATGTCCAAAAATTCGTGGGATAGTTTCCTCCTCAATCGAAAATATTCATTCAGACTCATCTCAGTCAAACATACAGGCTGAAATTTACCTTTGAGCAAGCGGTTGAACATGCGGTTAGGTATGAGATACAATCGTCGTGGTAGGATGCTCACAAAAACTTCGAATCTCAGGGAAACTAATTGACCAATCTCCACCACCTCCGAGGAACTTGTGGCCTTCTAATAGGCCTATAAGGACGTCCGCCAGGGGAAATTTGCCATTTAATTCCGGAGACCGATTGTGTTTCTGATGTGGAAACACGGGGCACGATGCCCGCATGTGCCCAGATAAATCGGCCACATGCACCCATTGCAACAAGAAGGGACATTATGTCCACCGTTGCCATGTGAAACACCCTAATTTTTCTAATCAAAATCAAATTCAGAACGGTGGAATTCCTACCCGTTCGGCCAAGCCAGGAACTCCTTCTTCCGAGACATACAAAAAGGCGACTCCGCCTAAGATCCCTCGAAGAGAGAGGGAAAAGGCCGAGTTAGAAGTCATGATGGCCGCCATGATTGTCGAGCGTGCCCGAGAAACACAAGGGAAGGGCCCGCTGTCCGGAATGGCCGGTCTCGGCGTCCTGCAGAGAACCCACCAATGCGAATGATTCCCATAATAATGATAATGCCCACTGCTGACCCCATCTCCCCAATAGGCATGCATGATCAGATAGGAGAGGCACAAGGATAGGGAATAGGGATGAGTGCATGGGAAGGCGAAAAGATCTCCTCTCCCCCTTACTTTCCCCATTAAGCCGGAGAAAGGGGTTAAGTTCTAGGTAATTGGGTCGGTACCCCAATCTATGCTTCATCTACAGGAAGTCCATAGCATTCGTTCCCTTAAAACCCACTGTTTCGATGCCAGGAAATTGCAGTGTTACTCTGGGAAGTCCCCGCCAAAGCAAAAGAGACTACAAGTGAAGACACAAATGCACTACCACGTGCACATATAAAAATAAATAGGAATGGTTGTTTCAGATTTAACAATATCACCTTGACCACAGAAATAAAATATATGATGGAAGATATAAAAGATCGGGAAGCGAGCTTAACATACCCTGGCAATTTACGATGACAATGGGAGAAAGGCGAAATCTCTCCTGATGGCAGTGTAAATAGGTATGGCACTCCTTCAACCCTCGGTGTCCGCAGCTCAGAACCGATAAGACTCTTCTCAGTTTCAAACAGCGAAAAATCCAAAAATCACCCAAAGGGACGGCAGTGCCAACCGCCAACCCGAACTATGATTCCCAAAATGGACAATTCCAAAACAGAGATGGCAATAGAGTCAAACAACACAAATATTCTCCAAAAGAAGGTTTGTTGGAATTTCTGAGGGTTTTCACAGGAGATTGTACTTGTCTCCTTCGGCCCCAAGCGCCTTATACATCAAAGTTTGTCCAAAATCAGGTTCAAAAGTTAAACCTACGCTATTAGCCAATGAGCGACCAGCAACGGCAATCAAACTGACATAAGACAAAATAATGTGTACTACTCTTGGGGCAAAAAGTTGGACCTCTGACCACGGCTAGATCCGCCGCCGGAAGTTGTTATTTCTTCCACAGTTTTTAAGACAAAGTCCTAAAAAGACACGGAAGTGCCACGCTTTGAGTTAATGTAATTAATTAACCACTGGTCAGCTGAATCTGAACTGAATTGCTACAGACAGCTAACAGCAAAATCTAGATGACAGTCCGGAAGTCTACGTGGCAATCCACAATGTACCCTCCACTAGGGCTGGTGGAAGCTAGTACTAGGTGACGGGACTGCGATCTTTCAGACGATAGAACTTTGTCGTCCAGCCTCCGTTAGGCACGAAACAAAGTGCGTCTTGTTCAGTAGAGGAAATACCATTATCCTTCTGGCTGGTTGCTCTCACTTTTCCGTACTCTGAGAACAGTACGGGTAGGAAGAGTACGGAAATCCTCGGTAATATAGAAGTGTGCCTGAAAAGCACTTGAGCTTAAGAGCTGTCGAGTGTGCCCGAGAAACACAAGGGAAGGGCCCGCTGCCCGGAATGGCCGGTCTCGGCGTCCTGCAAAGAACCCACTAATGCGAATGCTTCCCATAATAATGATAATGCCCACTGCTGACCCCATCCCTCCCAATAGGCATGCATGATCAGATAGGAGAGGCAAAAAGATAGGGAATAGGGATGAGTGCATGGGAAGGCGAAAAGATCTCCCCTCCCCCTTACTTTCCCCATTAAGCCGGAGAAAGGGGTTAAGTTCTAGGTAATCGGGTCGGTACCCCAATCTCCCCCCCTCTTAGTCAAATGTGACTAAGAAAAATAAATAGTTACCCGCCCAATTCACAGTTCCCGCAGAACCATGGACTAGGGAATGGAGGGCATGGTTCCCATGAGGAGGGGAGAGAAGAGGGATGCCAGCACTGCCCCCACTGATGGCAGACCAAGATGTATTGCTGCGGGGAGGACAGGTGGCAGGATGATGAATAGGAAGGAGGATCGGCAAAGTAAGTCAAGTGGAAAGTCGGTTCGTCTTCTAATCCTCGGAGGTGACAAGGGGCCACATTGATTTGATTCTCTTTAATTCTTCGCCCATCTTTCCCTCCTAAGTCAGAACTCCCTTATTTGAAACTTCCACCACTTTCAAGATCACCCGCCCGGCAGAAATGTCAAGCGTGTCCTTTTTCTGTTGCATGCGATACACAAAGTCTCCCGGCATAAATCGTCGCTGTCGGGGCACATAATCTTTGCTCCGGCGCTGGGAATACCACAATTGATCCCGGTGTTGTGCCGCTTGTAAATTCCCCATGGCGAGAGGCATCTGCCGGTGGAAAATTTTGGCACGGTCGGCGATCAGTTTTTCGACAGTTCCCTTGTCATCCATTGCCGGGAGGACCACCGCTTGGGCAGAGGCAGCCCCGGGCAGAATGGGATGCCGTCCGAATAAAATGAAGTAAGGGCTGTAGGAGTGAAGAGAAGCCTGTCTGCTGAATCGGTATCCCATGGCAATCCAAGGCACCCTTTTGTCCCACTCTCCCAAGTCCTCTTCAACTGCATATTTCCGTAGTGACCGCTTCACTGTCTGTACGCACCTTTCGGCCAAACCGTCGGCTTGGGGGTGGTCGCGACTGGTAAGTCGATGGTCGATGAGGCATTTCTCCAAAAGATTGGTAAATTCTCCGGCGAATTCCGATCCCTGGTCTGTCAGAACCTCTGCTGGCGCCCCAAACTGTGACAGGACTCTCTGCAGAAAGGCGTCGGCAATGGACTTGGACTCCTTTCGGGGCAGGACCACAAGCTCTATCCATTTTGAGAAATGTTCAATCATGACCAGAACGAAACGATTCCCACGTCTGCTGGTCGGAAGAGGTCCCAAAAGATCCAAAGACCACCGATAAAACATTCCCCTGATGGGAAGAGAATGGAGCTCAGTTCCGCCCTTTTTGTCAAAAGCTGCCTTAACTCGATCGCAGGAAGAGCAAGTCTGTACAATTCGGTTGACTTGGGCCCGCAACCCGTGCCACCAGTAAGAGCCTGTAACCAAGGAAGTGGTTCGCTTCTGTCCGAAGTGTCCACATTGTTTATGGAGATTGGTAATCAGAGTTTCTCGATCTGAGGGAGGAGGAACCACTTTCCTAGTACCGTCTGTCCATTTCCGGAGGAGCACTCCTCGGTCCCATTCATATGCCGCCATCCTGGTCTGAACTCGGGATAATTGTATTCCAGCCAAGTGGGAAAGAGGGGATCCCTGCTGAATAGATTGGAGAGCTTCGGAGTCATTCCAGATGTCTTTCCGTCCGGCTCCTATGGGTGCCTGCCCCTCAACATCTGCTGCAAAAGTTGACAATTCCCCCCCAGATGGAAGAAGCCAAATGAAGGCGGAGGATGCTCGAATGAGTCCCAAACTGATTTCCGAATCCTCGTTGTGACGAGCCCCGGTGGAATCCAGGGTAGAAGGATCGGGGTTTCGGCTCAGTCCGTCGGCATTCCCATGAATTTCCCCTGCCCGGTGGACAATGCTGAAATCATATTCCTGCAGGATAAGAAACCAATCAGGCGAGTTTGCCGGTCAACTTACTATTTTCCATGATCCACTTCAAGGGTTGGTGATCGGTGATTAACGTGAAATGGACCCCGTACAAATAAGGTCTGAAATGCTGGATGGCCCAAACCGCGGCAAGAAGCTCCCAATGATAACTGCTATAATTTCCCTCACCTCGGTTATTGCTCCGGCTGGCGTAAGCCACCACATACTCGGCACCTGCGTCGTCAACTTGAGCTAAAACAGCTCCCTGTCCAAACCTACTCCAATCAGTGTAAAGGAGGAAAGGCCTTTGGTGATCAGGCATCCGGAGCAGTGGGTGCTGCTTCAGGGCATCCTTCAAGAACTGGAAAGCGATCTGCTGTTCCTCGGCCCACAGCCATTCTTGATCTTTCCGTAATAGCTTATTTAGGGGCTGGGCGTGACTACTGAACTCAGGAATAAACGTGCGATAGTAGTTGACCAGGCCAAGAAAGGTGCGCAAGGCAGAAATGTCCTGCGGGGGAGGAAGAGCGTCCAAGGCCGCAACTTTAACCATATGGGGACCCACTGTCCCAGGAGTCACCTCATGTCCGAGGTAAATGATTTTCTGCACCCCAAAAATACCCTTGCCCGGGTGACATTTCAAGCCCGCTACTTGAAGGGCCCGGAGGACGATCTGGATGTGCTCTAGATGTTCCTCAAAAGTTTTTCAGAATATTATCACATCGTCGATGTAGCACCGGGCAAAATCGATTCCTCGGAGCGCTTCGTCCATGGCCCGTTGGAACTTGGTTGGTGCATTCTTCAGTCCGAATGGCATATAAAGCCACTCATAAAGTCTGGATCCGGCCCAGAATGCCGTTCTCTCCCGGTGTTTTGGTTCCATGGCAATTTGGTGGAAACCATTCTTCATGTCCTGTGTGGAGAAAATAGTGGCCCCAGCAAGGGAGTCGAATATCTCTCCCGGAGTTGGCATTGGGTACCGGTCAGGGATGGTGGCCGTGTTCAACATGTGGTAGTCCCCACACATTCGGAAGTCCACAGTTTTCCCGGTTGAATCCTTCTTAGGAGGGAGGACTGTGGGGGAAGCAAACCCATGGAGTCCGGTACTTTCATGAACCAACCTTGCGTCCACCAAAGTTTGAACCTTTGCAGTAATAAACTCTTTTTCTTTGAAGCTGAGAGGATATTGTTTCTGCCAGACCGTTGAGGTTTCGTCGATCAAATCTATCCGAAAGGGGGTTCCTTGGTAGATTCCGACATCTGTTTCGGACCATGAGAAAACCTGAGTGTTTCTAGCCAAGAGTTCTGTTAGCTGTCTTTTCTGCTGAGGGTCCAGCTGCTCCCCTAGAGTCCAGTCCATTTTTTCCGGCTCAACCGCAGCCCAAGCTTCTGGTGGTTTTCCCCAGAGGTTGATGTTGAATTCTAGCCCAACCTGTGGATCTGCCTTTATTCCTCCGGATAATACTTTACTGCTGACAACTTCCGCTAAGCTGTCTCCTTCTGAGCTCCTGTTCCCCCCCACTGAAGGAACTCTCGGGTGTAGAATTTTTCTCTTTTCTCTCCCCCCCTCAAGCAACAAAGTTGCTTGCCTGGACAGTAACTGTGGAGCTTGAAGGTAATTTCTGCGGGAATCTGGAGCGTGGAGACTAGAATAGGCAAGAGCATGTTTGACAACCCATGTAATGGCATTTAAATCCATGCTTTGCCCTATGAGGCTGCACCGCTGTAGGTCTGAAATACCTGGTGCTGCCGTGGTGTCCGGTCGAAATCCCATTGCCTTTTCTCGTTCCATTATTGTTGGTGCTGTCCAAAGTCTTTCCTTGCTGTCATAAATCATTCCAGCTGCTCCTTTCCTGTAGGCGTGACTGTAAGGAAAAGATACCAACGTGGGGAGTGCTTGACGTGGGAATCCAGGGATATTGCATCGGAAGAAAGGAGTTCGATCCGGTTTTGTTACAAGTGTCGCCATTCTCCCTTTCCCAAGTATTTGCTGTACTGAAATCAGGGGGTCGGTGGTGTGTTTTTCCAACAGTTGCCGGAGGACTGAATGAGGGATCATATTGGTCCAATATGCCCGGAGTCTGTGCGCTCGAGATCCCATTTGAGCAGCGTCAAAAACCAAGGGAGCTCCCAGGATACAGGTTACTTGATTCCAACTTTCTGCAACCTGCTTTCGTTTATCATCCCCCGGGTGGACATTCTTCAAAATGTACCCTACTGGTGTGTCTTGGAGCTGCTGAATCCACGATATCAATGTAATCATTTGATGGAAGGTTCCACTTCGTTGGTCCTGATGCCCTCTTCCTTGTCCTGCTAGGGAGTATCCCTTACAAGGCCATCCCTCCACAACCAGATCTACTCTTCCCAGACTAGCTAAATGAGGTTCCATTATATTATCCACATTCTGGGGAAGACTCCGGTGAGCTTAGGAGATGAAAGACACTAGAATCTGTTGAGGATATAAGCGGTGCAGTTGATGTAGGCGGTGTTCGCTGACAGCTCGCGCTTCCGGTGAAATTTCCAATGCTGTGTATGACTCCACTCCATACCCTGCCTTTAAAACTGCTTCCAAATCAGAATTGATTCCCGAAAATAAAGATAAAACCCGAAGTCCGGAGTTTGGGACTGTCAATGACACCACTTGTCGATTGAAGTCCCCGCTCCCAGTCTTGGTTTGGAAAACATCTGACTGGATCGTCGAATCTGTTTTCGGTAATTGTAAGGCTGAGAAGGTTTTATCCACTCCGCGTCGGAGTTTCGCCACCTGCAATAATCTGTCTGTGTATTCCCTTTCCCACCGCTTGGAAATCGGGAATTGCTAGATGTCTTCGGCAATATCTGTGGAACTGTCAAACAGCTCCGCCGGAGAGGTGGTAGAATACACGGGGTAACAGCCAGACACTGGAACATTTGTCTTTCCCCGGTTCCATAAATCCAAAGGAACCACAACTTTGGTTCCTTCGGGATTTCCTGGGTCCCGAACTGTACATTGTTCCTTCCAAACACTCAAACTCATAATCATGCGGGTCCAAGTTGCCATTCCCAACAGAATTTCAAACTGATTCCCTTCTACCACTAAGAAACGAAGTCCAATTTTCACCTTCTGTCCCGCATCATCTGCGAATTCAATGTCCATGGCTTTGATGATTCCATGGACTGGTTGATTGCCGCTGCTGACTGTGCTCAAGCAGATGTTACTCGGGCAGATCTGGGGTCTGAGTTCTTCCGGCATTTTTCTGCAATGCAGAAGTAGTAATAAGATTGGGAAGGGCTCCGGTATCAACCACAGCGTCTTGATACCCGCCGTACCCATTCAGTTTGAAATTCCCGGTCCGGTTCAGAATGAGTGCTACGGACAAAGTTTTGTAGTCCCTATCCGCCATAGGGGTCTTAGGATCGGAAGACCAGTATACCGCCGTGGGTGGTGTCACCCTGTCGACTTTGTCTTTTCCAGAATGGATCTCTTCTCCCAGGGCTTGAATGAGGATCTCTTCGGGCAGATTATGGGAGGAAGCAAGGGTCTTGACATGGGTTAAGGCATAAGGCATCAAATGCCGGACCAGCATAACAGCAGGCTTGGAGGAATGGAGCGGAGCTTTTGGGGACGATGTAGGCAAAATTTGTTCCTGATCCGGTTCTATCTCTTCGTCGCCATCAGTTTCAGAACCGGAATCGGGTACGGGTGGAGGTTTTGGTGCATCCTCGTCCGAGCGTTTGGCCATAAACCGCTCAAACCAATCCTGAGTGCTCTGTTTGTCCTCTTCCTGTGATCTTGTCTCCGGCTGCAGTTTCTCTTTCCTGTAATTTTCGAAACCGGGAGGCAATTTAGGTTAAGTAGGAAGAGAATGGGGTTGAGTGGGCTTGATCCCAAAGCCTATGTCACTGTTCAGAATGACTGCCCTGGGCGTGAAAGACAAAGGCCCGGTGGCCTTCCGGTTGTGGTCCTTTAGACCCATTTTCCGCCTGTCTCTCCTTTAATCCGAGGTTGAGGAGCGAAGTTGTCTACGACCATCTCCCACTCCAACATTCCAGGCTCGTGCAGAAAACTGCTTGCATGGTGGGCATTTAAGGGTTCCAAATCCCAACCCATCATATCGTCTTCGTTAGCCCCCGATGTACTTTGAAGCTCAAGCTCCGCTAGCTTTTGTAGTAACTTTTGCTTCTGTCTCTGGAGTCTTTGCGCTGCCGTAAGAGGAGCAGGCCGGTAAGTCGACCCCAAACGAAGTGCAGCCAATTCTGCAGCCATGGCAGCCATCTGCTGACTCTGTTGTTGGATTATTATCTCCGATCTAAGTCTGGCTGGAGCAGTCATTAATTGTTCTGTTGTCATTGGTGTAGACAGCACTGGGCGCTCCCAAGGTTAAAAGAGTTGTAGGGGAAGAGGGTTAACGGCAGTCTCTCCTCCTCCCGTGAACAGAGCAAATTGCATCATTTCCTTCGGGATCCCGTTCTTCCGAAAACATTGCCCCTCCTTGCGCCCCATAAAACCACAGGCCTCGCATTTGTGACCCTCGGTGGTATACTTGCTCCGAATCTCGTTGGAGATCTGAGCATCGTCAAACTTGGGCAGTTTGATTTGCCGTTGTTGGGACTGGGACATTTTCGAAGTTTCGCTCCGTGGAGTGGGTCGGTAATTGTTCTTAGTGACCGGTGTTCTCTCCCCCCCCCTAGCTCTTTTGAGTCGTTCTTCATGCTGCTTCTGGTTCCTTTTGAACGTTCTACCTCCCATTCTTTCAACTTGAGGGCTAGCTCCGGTTTGAGTGTCCTACTGCAGCGTTTCCATCCATGTCCAGGTTGTTGACAATTTAGGCAATTGTACAGGATCACCCGATCGTCGGCCCCAATTGCAGGTTCTGGCCGGCTGTCCACAACTTGCTTCCCTTTAAGCTTCCGAAAAGCTTGAAGTTCCGCTTGTTCTTCCCCACTTAAGGAAGTTTCCCCGGCGAATCCTGAAAAATTCGCTCTTGCCTTGCCGGTCACGGCTTTTTCTCTCGCGTCACTGTGAACCAAGTGGTCGTATAACTTCATGGCCACCAGGGATATGTCCTTGGCCAAGGGATTTATGTCCTGGATGGCCTGTCTTGCGATCCAGTTATCCAAGGCAGTCTGCCCTGTCGGTCCGAAGGAATTACGGACAGCAATGAAATACTTGGTCGCCATTGCGGGAAGGTCAATGGTAGACAGCTTAGTCTTCTGACAAAGACTAGAGAGGCGGTTAAAAAATGTCTGAGGCGTCTCATTCTTCAAACACCGGAATTCCGTGAATTCCTTGATGGCTGATTCATTCCTCTCGGTGTAGAGGAGTCTCCAGATGTTTAGAAGAGTGGTGCAAAGGGTGGGGTTTGCCACCATACGAGTTCCAGCCCGAGCTGCCTGAATTGCTTGCAACTGGTTAACATAGGCCCTCCCTTGGGCCTGCAATTTCATATCATCGGTGAAGGTAGCTGTTAAAGGGGTCGGCGTTGCGGCAGCCAAATCTGCCTTCGCTCGTAAAACTTCTGCATCCATGGCCGGATCTGAGATTTTGATGCTTGGAGCCATCAAGAGAGGTTGACGCTCCTTATAATCTGCCAAAGCCCCTCCAAAGAGGTAGTTGACCATCATGGGGAAGAGAGTTGTTTCGAAGTCGTCCGGAATAGCTCCTCCCCTGTACTTATTGATTTCCGATTGAGTGAAAGATTTCCACAACAACTCGAAATCTGAGAAAGCGATCCCTGAGCTGTCCCCTGTAAATATTCGAATATCCCCCATTTCTTTCTCTTCTTCCGCTGGTTGGGTGAACTAGGAAAAGGAAAGACTGGTGGGACTAACGAACTGTGCCGGCGAAGTAACCCCTTTGTCCTCTTCTTCGGGACCGGAACCGCCTTCTCCTCCGGTAGGAGATGCTGTTCTGCTAGGCGCGGATACTCCTTCCGCAGAGGAAGTACCAACCCCTGAAAGGATGGTTGGAGGAAGGGTATTCCTCACGAGAAGAATTCCTCCCCCCCGGTGAGCAGAGGGTATCTGCGTCTGAAGACTTGTCTGGCCTGGTGTCTAGCTCCGGTTTGAGTGTCCTACTGCAGCGTTTCCATCCATGTCCAGGTTGTTGACAATTTAGGCAATTGTACAGGATCACCCGATCGTCGGCCCCAATTGCAGGTTCTGGCCGGCTGTCCACAACTTGCTTCCCTTTAAGCTTCCGAAAAGCTTGAAGTTCCGCTTGTTCTTCCCCACTTAAGGAAGTTTCCCCGGCGAATCCTGAAAAATTTGCTCTTGCCTTGCCGGTCACGGCTTTTTCTCTCGCGTCACTGTGAACAAAGTGGTCGTATAACTTCATGGCCACCAGGGATATGTCCTTGGCCAAGGGATTTATGTCCTGGATGGCCTGTCTTGCGATCGAGTTATCCAAGGCAGTCTGCCCTGTCGGTCCGAAGGAATTACGGACAGCAATGAAATACTTGGTCGCCATTGCGGGAAGGTCAATGGTAGACAGCTTAGTCTTCTGACAAAGACTAGAGAGGCGGTTAAAAAGTGTCTGAGGCGTCTCATTCTTCAAACACCGGAATTCCGTGAATTCCTTGATGGCTGATTCATTCCTCTCGGTGTAGAGGAGTCTCCAGATGTTTAGAAGAGTGGTGCAAAGAGTGGGGTTTGCCACCATACGAGTTCCAGCCCGAGCTGCCTGAATTGCTTGCAACTGGTTAACATAGGCCCTCCCTTGGGCCTGCAATTTCATATCATCGGTGAAGGTAGCTGTTACAAGGGTCGGCGCTGCGGCAGCCAAATCTGCCTCCGCTCGTAAAACTTCTGCATCCATGGCCGGATCTGAGATTTTGATGCTTGGAGCCATCAAGAGAGGTTGACGCTCCTTATAATCTGCCAAAGCCCCTCCAAAGAGGTAGTTGACCATCATGGGGAAGAGAGTTGTTTCGAAGTCGTCCGGAATAGCTCCTCCCCTGTACTTATTGATTTCTGATTGAGTGAAAGATTTCCACAACAACTTGAAATCTGAGAAAGCGATCCCTGAGCTGTCCCCTGTAAATATTCGAATATCCCCCATTTCTTTCTCTTCTTCCGCTAGTTGGGTGAACTAGGAAAAGGAAAGACCGGTGGGACTAACGAACAGTGCCGGCGAAATAACCCCTTTGTCCTCTTCTTCGGGACCGGAACCGCCTTCTCCTCCGGTAGGAGATGCTGTTCTGCTAGGCGCGGATACTCCTTCCACAGAGGAAGTACCAACCCCTGAAAGGATGGTTGGAGGAAGGGTATTCCTCACGAGAAGAATTCCTGGCCCCCGGTGAGCAGAGGGTATCTGCGTCTGAAGACTTGTCTGGCCTGGTGTCGCAGAAGGAAGGGCCCACTACCCTTCGTCCACTCCTCGATTCCACGGGGATACCTTTCGTCCTGACGAACTGTCTCCTCTGAAGGGATGTGGATCCGAGGTTTTTTCAGAGGTTGATCTCCGGGCAGAGATGGAGAAAAAGACGACGAAGGCCCGTTATGAGGAGAAGGAGTTTGTCTTCGGAAAGGAGTCTGTTTTCGGGGCCGTCTTCGGGAAGTTTCAGGAGGTGGAGTTCCGGAACTGGAGGAGGGGGGACGCCTGTGAGGAGGGGAGTATACGTCGTACTTATAGGGCAGATTCAGCGGACCTGGGGACCCACGGTCGGCTCCAGTAAGAGAAACTAAAGGAGATGGAGAGGAGATGGGATTGTCCCGGGGTTCTGCTACCGAAGCCTGAGAGTGGGAAGTAGGAGGATGAGGAGGGAAAAGAGGATGATCAGGGGAAAGTCTGGGTGGAGGAAAAGGAGGTGTAGACGGTCTCAAGGGGATATGAATTCTTTCGTCCGGTTGTAACTCCACTAAGGCCTCAACAGCTTCAGAAACCTCCACCGAAACATAAGTAGGCTCTCCCCGCGGAGCCGCTTCGAGTTCAGACGGTAAATCTGCACCCAAACCCCCAATATTAGGTCTTATGTCTGTCCCCTCTTCCCGCTGAAGAGGAGGTTCCCGACCAATCTCCGAAAGAGGAGCCTGGGGTGGAGCTCCGGGCGGGGTTTCCGCTACAGGGGTTGGAGGGATACTGAGGATCCCACTGGTCCTCCGCCTAGCTTCCCGGATGAGATTCAATTCCTGCTCCCACAACTTTCTCCGTTCTTCCTCCAATGCTTCCGAATCTACTGTAACGGGTCCAGTCCCCGCCGTAGCCGATCCCTGAGATTTTAAAATTTCCACTAGTTCCTTAGCTTTTTCCACTACTCCGGTCAGATCTGCTATCCCTGCTTCTAGAATTTCTGGATCTGTAGGCCTGGCTTGAAACAATCCCTCGGACAACTCTTCTGGTTTGGTTTACGGAACCTGTGGGTCAGTGGGTTCGGGTCGCCAGAACCCTCCATCAGGGCGGACCCGGGGTGCTGGAGGGGTAGATCTCTCGGTGGAGACTGGCACTGGTGTTGGGGAAGGTTCTTCCTTGGGAATAGATGCAAATCTACCCTTGCTATCCCTGTGGTCAAACTTCTTCCCCCTCCCCGGCTCTGGAGCCCCGCTATTGCTGCCATCTGTTCTCCTACGAGACCTCAAAGTTGGGCGCCCTCGGAACGGTCGGCTTGCTGCAGTGTCTTGGGAAGAAGATGGAGGAGGGCGAGAAGGAGGAGCCCTCCTAGGCTTTCCTGCGACTGAGCCCTCTCGGCTGCCCACCACCCTGCTGGTTTGCGAGGTGATGTGGTCTCACACCCTTCCCTTGCCCAGTTCGAGAGTTCCTTGAAGTAAGGATCATTCAAGCTGGAGTCAATTTGAATTTAAATACAGGAATCTTGATGGTGTAGGCAGACCTCGGAAGGGGACCCAAAAGGGGCTCCCGCTGAGCTTGCCTCTTTGGCCTGGCACGGGGTATCACTCGATTTCTTTCTTGAGCATGTGCTCTGGACTCCTTTCTTTCCGCGGCAAAGGTTCTGGAGGCCTCCGCCAAGGAGGGAAAATGTTCAGGAGTGAGGCAGGGAGGAGATGGAGGCGAAGTTGGTGGTTCGGGTGATTTTGGAGGAGTCTCAGCCCTAACCCGCTCAAGCATCATCCCCTGGAGAAACCGCTCTATGTAGGCAGGCGAGGTGAAGAGGACGGATTCTTCGAGAACCTGTGACTCTTCTTCTAATACCACCGCTTCTTGATTCGCCCGTTCTTCCGGCCTGGCACCGGAGAGATTCTTATATTAAGCTTCACCTCAACCCATGATGACGAATGTCTCGAAAGAAGAATTAACGACAGGAAACAAATCTCGCTTCCGCCAAGAGAGCTTCTAAAGTCAAAAAGCTCCTATCCCCTCCAATCCGAAGGAGACAGGTTGGGCTTTTGAGTACTGTGCTTCATCCACAAGAAGTCTATAGCATTCGTTCCCTTAAAACCCACTGTTTCGATGCCATGAAATTGCAGTTTTAATCCAGGAAGTCCCCGCCAAAGCAAAAGAGACTACAAGTGAAGACACAAATGCATTACCACGTGGACATATAAAAATAAATAGGAATGGTTGTTTCAGATTTAACAATATCACCTTGACCACAGAAATAAAATATATGATGGAAGATATAAAAGATGGCGAAGAGAGCTTAACATACCCCGACAATTTACGATGACAATGGGAGAAAGGCGAAATCTCTCCTGATGGCAGTGTAAATAGGTATGGCACTCCTTCAACCCTCGGTGTCCGCAGCTCAGAACGGACTAGACTCTTCTCAGTTTCAAACAGCGAAAAATCCAAAAATTACCCAAAGGGACGGCAGTGCCAACCGCCAACCCGAACTATGATTCCCAAAATGGACAATTCCAAAACAGAGATGGCAATAGAGTCAAACAACACAAAGATTCTCCAAAGAAGGTTTGTTGGAATTTCTGAGGGTTTTCACAGGAGACTGTACTGAAAAGCAACCTGTCTCCTTCGGCCCCAAGCGCCTTATACATCAAAGTTTGTCCAAAATCAGGTTCAAAAGTTAAACCTACGCTATTAGCCAATGAGCGACCAGCAACGGCAATCAAACTGACATAAGACAAAATAATGTGTACTACTCTTGGGGCAAAAAGTTGGACCTCTGACCACGGCTAGATCCGCCGCCGGAAGTTGTTATTTCTTCCACAGTTTTTAAGACAAAGTCCTAAAAAGACACGGAAGTGCCACGCTTTGAGTTAATGTAATTAATTAACCACTGGTCAGCTGAATCTGAACTGAATTGCTACAGACAGCTAACAGCAAAATCTAGATGACAGTCCGGAAGTCTACGTGGCAATCCACAATGTACCCTCCACTAGGGCTGGTGGAAGCTAGTACTAGGTGACGGGACTGCGATCTTTCAGACGATAGAACTTTGTCGTCCAGCCTCCGTTAGGCACGAAACAAAGTGCGTCTTGTTCAGTAAAGGAAATACCATAATCCTTCTGGCTGGTTGCGCTCACTTTTCCGTACTCTGAGAATAGTACGGGTAGAAAGAGTACGGAAATCCTCGGTAATATAGAAGTGTGCCAGAAAAGCACTTGAGCTTGACATGATGAAAGAGCAATTTGCTGCCTTCATGGCTGAAATGAAACCCCAGTTCACGGGGATGACAAAGACAATCCTCCACACGCCATCGTTGGTTGGTAGAATCCTCTTAGATTCCACTGTTCCACAACAGGCAACAAGTTTGGATAAGGGATCCCCTAATCAAAATCGATACGGTAAATTACAAAATTCCCGTATTCCACTTTTTTTCGAGAAAGAATCTCTCTATCCTCTACCAAATACAGCTTCCTCTATTGTGGTTAAAGCTCTCACCATTCTTGATAGTACCATACATGATGCCTATCGAGTCAACAAACGACTAAACATCCTTCTTACCATGATTGATGAAGCACCTAGGGCTTCTCCCTTTCCTAATGAGGTTCGTAAAGCCTCTCCCTTTGTTGACGAGTTCGCTGCAGCCGCCCCTTTGAGGGCGTTGCAGCTGAACCGTAGTCTTTCAGTTATTCAACTAGTTATTGCGGATGAGCGCCGTGACCTTGATCCTCACATCAGTTTCCTGGAAAATTTCCGAATATCTTTCTCAGTTAATGGTCTTGCTCCTTCTCTCTCTCTCATAGACATTGGAGCCAAACCCGTGATCCTCGGATCTTGATTTGCGCTCAAGCTTGGTCTAACAACAAACAAGCTCGAAGCCACGTCTACTTGGCTTCTTACTTCAGCTGATACCACGGAGCCGGTGCTTTGAATTACCAAGGACCGACTTGTCTTTCGGTTTCACAACGGAACTGAAAGTGAGTCCGTGGTGGTTTCGGCACATTTCGCTTTTGCTCTCCCTGCATTTTCCAGTATAGACCTTAGGGAAGACAATGGCGACTGTCTTTTCTCAGAAAGGATCCTTCGAGGCACCCCACCATTGCGAGATAGTTGTAGTGAGCCCAGTTTTCTCCTCGACTCTCTTTGTCTATTGGATACCATCGACACCAAGGTCTCTCCACACATTCTCCATGTGGTAGATGGCTATTCCAATGGGATGTTGAGTTTGTAGAGGGGTTTATACATGCACAGGTGGTGATTAAGGGTTACACATGGAGTGCTCCACTTCTCCATTATCTTTCAACTTTGTTGCCATGGATGTTCCTAGCTCTCGGTTGTGTTCACCTGCTCCTCTTTTGGCTAAGGAGCTGGGGGGGGAACTATCGGGTCCACCTCACTCTAGGGGAGTATTCTTCCCCTTCTCTCTTTGAGTCATTTTCACCATTATTCCTTCTCATTGTGTATATAGTTTTTGTCTTTTCATAATTATGTCCGTTTGCATATATGTTCGTATGCATGACTTTGGTGGTTGTGATGCATGTTCGCTTGCTTGCCTCTCATGCACCATAGTTGTCATGCCGCATCGTGTCAATTGCTCGCGCGCACGATATCATGGTGGCACCCGCGTTATTTGGCGCGTGCGCACGATAAAGTGCACGCACGCACGATGTTATGAATGCACGCGCGGTATTTCTCATGCACGCGCGGTATTTCTAACGCGAGCGCAGTATTTTTCACGCACGCGCGGTATTTTGCACGCACGCGTGGTATTTTGCACGCACGCTAGGTATTTTGCACGCACGCACGGTATTTCGCACGCACGCGCGGTTTTGTGCATGCACACGCGATTTTATGCATGCACGCGCGATTTGATGCACGCACATTTGATTTTTGCATTCGCACGTATGCATGACTTTGCTGGTTGTGATGCATGTTCGCTTTCCATGCATGACACCCTTTCCTTCTCCCTCTTACTCTCCCTCTTTCACACACACACACTAACGATAACATAATTCGTTAGAAACAACACTTTGTTGTTTCAAAATTTGCGTCGACACATAATCTTGTCAAAATCTCGTTGTTGCGTCAATCAACAGAATTCTCGTAGTTTCCTCAAGCCACTCAAACGTCCAGATATATACATTGCGTGGTTGACGTGACTCGACATCCCCATTTGTGTAAAATTAAAAGCGGATTTTTTCCGCCTCTGTAATTTTTCACAGGCACCACCGATGTTGTGCTGCGTGGCACAGAATCTTAGGTGGAATTCCTGCGATTCGCCACAGGTATGCAGAAACAAATTTCCCCTCGTAATGTACCGTGTCTAGGGAGTGCATCTTTCGGTGTACTTCCCTACCATGTTACTGTCACTCTAAATTTGGTCCATATTGAACAAGTATTCCTCAAGTTATTTTAAGTCTTGGTGTCTCTCTCTCCTCATATCTAATGCAAGGAGAGGACTAAGGCTTTTTAAACAACATTCCCCTAAAGCCTTAGACTCAGTCCATATACTTCTCTAAGAATTGTATTTAGGTGTAGGTACGTTTTAAGTCATCATATCTGCCACCATTTTCTCATCCGATAGATAGCTTAACATAAGGATTGTTCCTATCACCCATCTCTTAAAAATGCAATTTTATATCGATATGGTTGCATTTTAAATGATGACTAGGATTGGATATAATGGCTATTGTAGCTTGATTGTCATACCACACTGATTTTAGATTTTTTGAGGTTTAGACTGCATAAAGTGAAGTTCTTGCAAGAATAAATATATGTTTTCTTTGAAAAGGTTGTTTCATCAATGCATAAGCAGGTCGTTTTTTGCACTTCGGTTGTAAACAAACGTCTCGGGTTAAGAAGGCTCATGCTACACTTAAGTCCTATTTGCAAACTTTTACTGTTGAGTTTATGTCTAGATTCTTTTATTTTTTTAACTTTTTATACAATCATTATTTGCAATTGATATTGTATCATCATTCTTCTCCATATAAGCTGTGAAATTGTTTTTGCGATTTTTATCAAAATCATGTGACAATTACATGATCATTAAATGAACAACCATTTTGGATTTACTTGTCATGTTTAGCAAACTTTGTACCATTGTTTGGTGATTGAATGATTATTGTACACTACACTGCTAATCGTTATTAGTGTTACCGTTTTTTTTTCGACTTACGACATCTTTTCTTCGTGCACACTTGTCAGATTGTCAATCGAAGACCGTCGATAGGAAGGTGGGTATCTTTCCTTCCAATAACAATAATCGGATTGACAATCCGGCAAGTGTGCACGGAGAAAAGATGTTTTAAGTGGCGAAAATAACTTTAGCTGTAATAATCTCTAGCAGTGTAGTAATGGTGGTGAAATGAATCGAATCTGCATTAGTAATGGCCATTAAATAAATATTATAAACACAAGTGGGTGATTGAATAAATATAATCCTCATTTGTAGCGGTGATCAATTGAATGTAAACCGCACTAGTTAATAGTGATTGGACAAGTACAACCTACAATAATTTAGGTGGTTGAACTAATAATCTCCATATTAGAGGGGAGAGAGGGAGAGAAAGGGGGGGAGACAACAAAAAGAGAGAGAGAAAAATTATGATGTTAATTAGATTCTTTGCAGTGTTGGGTATCAGGTAAATTCATATCGCGAAAATTTTGATATTCGATATATAGAATATTGATCGAGCAGAACCTTTGATATATCGTACCGAGACCAACATAAAATATCGCGATAAATAACATTTTTTCAATTTAATATTTTATATTTTTATATAATATATTATTTTAGCGACAAAGTCAAATTGTCTGATACGCTATGTACCACTTGATTTTTGTTCCGGGACTTTAAGGTCGACGCCGCAAAATGTAACCGACAAAAAAATAGTAATTCTGTAATTCATATAATTACTTATTTGGGGTATGGTTACATCAAGAGGTCTATGTAATAGTACGGACAGCAAAATTTATATGTTACAGAGGCCTCGGTTACATCATGTATTGTTTGTAAACAAGTTTTTACATACGTGTTTTGATCTGAGTGGTTCTTTGTAAGTTGACGATCAAATCTCTAATTGTCAAAAATTTGAAAACCGACCATTTTCATATGTACTTGCGTATTATGTACGTGTACTTCGCAAGTGTACCGCGTCAATGAACCTCAGAAATCTCCTTCACTCTGCTGACTTTCAAGAAAAAACAATATTTTTTTTCAGCAAAGATTTTACGGCCACCTTGTCCGAAGGCACGTGACTTTGGAGACCTGTGAGGATTTCCATTTTTTTTTAATGCTTCGATATATCGACGATATATCGCGGTATTTTAATTTTTAATATATCAAAGCGATATATCGATTATCGGTTACCTAAAATTCGATATAATATCAAATATTGGCAAACGGTCCTCGATACCCAACTCTAGTTTTTTTGATGGTGATTGTATGTGTTAAGTTTATTGGGTTGGTGAGATGTCGTAAACACAATGTAAAATTTTGTATCAACGGGATCTTGACAGGTATACGAGAGTTCCTTCTCTTTTTTATTTTGTTTTATTGACAACCATAATCAGACTTTTGCGATTCGCTTCAACCAAAACAATGCACGTACATGTACCTTATTCCCTCCCTTGATTTTTCGAGTGTAAACCATCATTATATCGCTATGGTTTGAAAACTCGTTGCAAGTACATTACATCATGATAAGCATTATTTTTCTCTTTATATTTGTTTTCTTCTTATTTTTATCCATTTTTTTAGAGAAATGCCAAACTTTTGTCTCATAAAATTGTCGGGCGATTATCTTAAAATAAGAATAAATGTGTAACATTTTCTCACATCATGATACCCATAGTAGTGATAACGTTAGAGTTGTGTATTGGTAGCCATTTGACGATGATTGATATGTCCCTTTTTTTTGCCTACCGATAATCGATATATTGGCACGATATATCAATATTGGTGTTATCGCGATAAAAAACGGATAATATCCTTTTTTTATCGCGATATCATAGGTTCGATAACTATCGACAATAATTACATACTATGGTACATAATAGATCTCCCGCCCGCTTTCGTGACATCTCCATACTCATTTCGTTCACTATTTTTGTACCATAAATTATGTACTATAGGTACCTCTCACCGTTCGATAACCGATAATTCTAGGTATCCGTTTTATCGCAATAAGTGGAGTTAAAAGTGCACGAGCTATTTATATTGGTAGTAAGTTTCATAATAAGATAATTTTTTTAAGGTTAAAACTGTCATGGACTTTTTATCTTGTAAACAAGATAGCTATGGCCATACTGTATTTGAGTAGAAGACTTAAGACTACATAATTTATTACCCATTAACTAAGCAACATTCAAAAACTACTGAAAAACGAAAGCAATAACATACAAATATGTGTTGTGTTGTCACCTAACATACTTTTCCTCTTCTATGGCTTAGGTAGGTAAGCTACCTAATGACCAAAAAACAATACGATATTGACTGTGATGATCAAAACACAAGTAAAATTGCCTACATGGTGTTGTTTTTGAAATGTTAGTTTCGTGCGTACGCCACATTTTGTGCGCACGCAACGTTTCGTGCTAAGATTATTACCGGAAGTAATGTGGTTGTACAAATAGAGGTTCGAATGGATTTGTGGATTGGGGGAGTAAATGTATGAGTAAAATTAAAGGGACGTGATGGAGTAATTGAGTGGCGCGGAATGCGTTAAGAAATGGACGGCAGATTGCGACGCGATCCGACGTGAAATATACGAAATGTACGTCGCCGGTACAGAGCATCTAATTTGGAAAAATGTACTTTATATACGACAGGCGATGTTTATGACAAATGACGTGTACCTTATTCGTGAAAATCCTCATTTAATGCAAAAGACGCATCTGCGGTACGGAAATGATTTTGGTTGTACTACTTTTATATTGGCAAGTGTACGTGAATTCGCTTCTCGATGACGTGGGATATTTGACGACTCACGTGGATTTCGTTTGGATTTTGTGACCACGTGGCGCGACATCAAGGGTGTCGGCTAAGAGCTACGGTCGGCGGAAAAAGGTCGCCGTTATTTTTCAATTAGTGGGAAAGCGAAATCACGTCAATCACACGATATATATTTTTGCACGGCCCATATTATTTGACGAGATTCGTGGAGTCTTGTTTAGTTACACGCAATGACTCAGCATACAATTTTGTTGTCGGTGTAAATATTTAGTTCAACATTGTTTTGTCCTTTTCTGAATTAATATTAGTGTACGTTTACTTAATTTGACATACTTTGAAGTATTCGGGTATATCTACATTAATTAAGGTAGTTGGTAGATAGCGTACGGATTTTATGCCTCCGTACATTCAGCAGTAAGCTCTTGTATATATTTGTAGGACTTAGTCATTTCAGGACATAGGAACTTTTTGGACCAAAACTGTTTATGATGATTTTTGGTAATTTTATCTGAGGATTACTCTCAGATCTGTTGGCAGAATTATCTGAAATTCTGCATGTGTGTTCCTCTTTGTATTGTTAATATTGTCACAGATTTTCAGGTCTATTGTGATCCTGGACTGTGTTTTAATTCATTGTGAAGTTAGCCTGTTTTATCAAAGTTCTGGCAGACTGTTTTTTCTGCAACTTTGACTAGATGATGTAATCACTCTGTTTATTATATTTGTCTGAAACTTTGTGAGATTATTCTATATCCTAAATAGTATTTGCTAATGTAGTTTCATTTTTTTTTGTTGTTTCTGTAAAATTCTGTGTTGAGTCAAAGTAGGCTGTTTTTGGGTAGTCTGTGGTGCTTCAGAGGGTAAATCCATGGCTGAAAATGGCTATGGATAACACATGGTACCCGTTTTTCTCCTTATCAAGTGGAAATCAGTTTGTAACAAATGATATACGGAGAGAAGTACGACGGCCAGTATGCCGATTTTTACACTGTGCGTCTCGAAAAGTTGAGCTCCCACCCTCGCAAAAGTGATGCCGTATGCAAAAAATGGATTTAACGGAAAAGCAACCGTATCCATGGAACGAATTAAAAACACTTGTGGGAGGAAAAACATATCTTAAAGTAAACTCCCAAAAGTACCGATGATAACCCAGCTTGGTAAACTGTATTCACATAAACGTACTAATGAAAGTCCGAATGCAAATTTTCGGATACGATATCCCTACAATTTACCATGTTTTCATATGAACTTGACCTTCTTGCTTCCAACATTTGAAGAAAATCTAGAAACCACTAGGATAAAGTCCTCAAAGAAATAAAACCACCAGTAATATAGAGAGGAAGGCACAAAAGAAGGCTCCAATTTGGACCCCAATAATAAGCGGATGGACCCATAGAAGGTGTTTTGTTTTCATTACATAATACCCTTTGCGAATCAAATCCTCCTAAAACCTCTACCACCTCTCCTTCTTGCAAAAGTGAGCCCTCTCCCTCTCATACTTCTCGTCATTTAACCCATTTGCCTGTCGAGGCCTACCCAGGACAAACCTTTCTTGTGACGCAATATGTAAAAATTGATGGTTCTTTTAGTATTTTCTAGGTCTAAAATGAAATGCATAAAAGAAGCCGAGGTAGTCTGTCTCTAACTTTTCTCTCCAACTCCCACATTTGTTGCAATCACTGAGAAGTTGTAGAGGAAGCTAGAGACATGGCTGCCTATGCTATCCAGAGATTTACGGGTAATAGATGATTTATTAAAAGGGGAGGTGCCGGATCAAGGATTTGATCCTGGTGCTTGCATTCCGTTAAAGCTACCGGTAGCCAGTTGACATATCCATTACGTTTAGGACTAGTGTTAAGTGATAGAGGGTTTAATAATAATATAAACGTTACTATATAGGCTAAATCATATAGCGGCGATTATATACGGGATACATAGAGTCAGTTATGAAAAGTACGGATTACGATTATTGAGAAGAAACAAGTACCGCGCATTTGTTTCGATAGCGAAACAAATACCGCGCAAGTATTTATGACGGTTACAATTGAAATTGACATTAGATCAGACGGTCAAAAAGAATGTCGAGATCCCGCAAGAGGATTTCGGCGGTTTGTGGTCACCGCTACATCGAATGACACGTGGCACCATAACATTGGATTTCGCCGTCTCGAAGGATTACAGAAACGAATCCGGATATGACATGTGTCGACTTTTTGGCCATGTCGTATAATGCCCGTAAAGAAAGTACACTGGCAGCTGTACTTTTTTGTACGGCACAGTAATATGATGGGTGCCGTACGTCACTAGATAGACTTTTAAAGAGAGATATGACTTAGAAAAATTTGGTAGATAGGACCCTCTCTCCCTAAGAGTTTCTGTACAAAAGGTCAACTTTGACCCTCCATAACTTACTGCTTAAGGTAGCAAACTCAAAGATTCTTTTTGCTATTGACTCATGGGAGTCTTGCCTTCACATAGATGAAGGTGGTCACAAATTTTATCAGCTAGGGTGGCAGTTATTGTTGCTGAAACACAAAGGGGTCAAGGTTATCCTACAAACTTCTTGCAAGTTGTCAATTTTTAGTACTTATTAAGGTCTCAGTGTTGTAGGTTATGGGCCCACCCTCTAGGGTACCCATTTTTAATGGAATTGGCTTCATAAACAGGGAAAATATAATGAAAGGAGATCTATGCGAGAAAAGGTTCTGGGGGATAGTGAGTGGACGAGTGGAGCGTCCACAAGTCTTGGAACCCCTCCACGGTTTGGAGGAAGCTAATTCACCAAGAAAGCATATCCATATTTAACCGAGGAGAAAAAGGAAGGGGAGGTGGTGGACAAAGGTAAGGAGAAGGAGACGACCACAGTAAAAGGAACTGATTCGACATTCATGTCACGTATTCCGAGGAAGGAGGAGAATGATACTGATACTTGGGACTTGAACAATATGGCGACAAAGCACTTTATCTTGCGCCATCTTTCTCAACGGCTTACATCTCCTCATTTGCAGGTAGAAAGGGCATTCGATATTTAGATGGCTCTTCTACAGATGTACCGAAGTGGTACGATTCAACAACAACAATTGGCTGATAAAAAAATTAAAGAGTATGTACACAAAGGGGGGAAGATGTTGGATTTTTGCAATGGGCTTACTACAGTTTTCATGGAGCTAGAGAGTGCTGGAAAAGAATTTAGTGAAAAAGAAAATGTTAACTGTTTACTGATGAAGTTACCCAATGAGTTCGATAAACATAGTCAACCGTGTGCAAGACTTGTCGGACTGAAGGTGAATATAAAACTCAGTGGTAGGGATGATTCCTGTTAAGGAGAATAAGATTGAGATTCGAAGGGGAGGAAAAAGTGGGCAAGCCTTGGCAACTGGAACGGATTGGAGGAACAACGATTCCCGGAAACTGGTCGGAAATTACGGAGGAGGGGAGTAGAAAAATCAGTTATACGAGTTCGAACCAAGGGCTCCCATGGGGTTATGTCATTTTTGTAGGAAATCAAAGCACTATATGGTGGAGTGCACTAAGCTAACCAAGCTTCGGTTAAAGGAGGGGCAAACCGGTGGAACTCCGAGAGGAAAGAAAAATGCCCTTGTTAGACAGGTACATGAGGTGGAATCCGAAGACAAGGACGATAAGCTCCTATTAGATAAGCAGTTGGAGGCACAAAACGAGGTCGAAATTCCACGAAAGCAGAAATGTGTTTTTGGTGGACTGAAAGGTGACGCAGGCTGAATTAAAGATTGAGGTGCCTCCATGCACATGTGTAAGGATAAACACGTGTTCACTAAGATAAAAAAGATTCCCACCGTAGAGATAGAGTACGACGATGGGAGGATAGTCACTACTACTCTTGTAAGATCGGTAGATCTGAAAGTTTTAGTATAAGAAGAGACATCCATAGTTACATTCTCCGATGTATTGTTTATTCCGAAGTTGAACAAAAACCTCATCTCTACGTCTGTATTAGATGATAAGGGTTTTTATACTAGCACTAGGAAAGGAGTCTTTACTACAAGTTTTGAGGAGGAAGTTTATTTCACTGTTTTTAAAGGTAGCCAAGGGATGTTTAGGCTGAATTTAAGCAATGAAAAGAAGAAACTTTATTGTGCTGGTGATCATGATTTATTGATATGGCATAAGAGGCCTAGGCATGTGAATCCAAATAAGTTAAGAGAGATGAAGAGGATGGGAGTGGTTGAAGGGATTCAATTCGGTGAGAGTGGGAATCTAAGTGATTGAAGTGGATGTGCTCAACTTAAAGCACACAGGTTACCTTTTCCCAACACAACTTCCTATAAGGGAGACAAAATTCTAGCATTAGTACACATAGATATTTGGGGACCTACCAAAGTGCCCTTACCAGGGGAGAAGAGATTTATTAGGACTATCACTAATGATAGGTCACGGTATTCCCGGGTGTAATTTTTGAAAACCAAGTCACAAGCTCAGGAATGTTTTAGACAATTTAAAGCATGGAGCAAAAAACTCCATGAAACTCCAATCAAGAGAGTAAAGAGTGACAATGGTGGAGAGTATACTTCTAACCAATTTGAGGATTTTATGAGGGAAGATGGAGTCCATCACCAAAAGACAGTTCCAAAATACCCAGAACAAAATGGGGTAGCTGAAATGTTAAATAGGACACCTAGTGATAGTGCTAGAAGTATAATGTCAGATAAATAGATAGGAAAAAGATTTTGGGCAGAAGTAATGAACTGTGCTAATTACCTTTTAAATAGAGTTCTTACTTCAGTTATAAAAAGTCAAACACCTTAAGAGAGATGGACCGGTCTAAAATCAGACATATCTCACTTAAAGGTTTTCGCCAGTCAAGTATTCAATCTAGATACAGATCGGTCTAATTGGAGCTAGATCCAGCAAGAAAACTAGGATACTTATTTGGATATGATGAGGATGTAAAAGGATACAGAGTTTATGATTTGAAAAGGGAAGATATAATCTTAGTAAAGCATCTAGTAGTTATCGATGAAGGAAAGTCTGTGGATCCCTTCAAGTATACAAAGTCAGTAAAAATCAGATTTGCGACAGAGAATTCCGATGACTTTGAGCTTCCTAACTATCGAGGTTTTAAAGAAGATGACATTCTTGCAAGTGCAAATCAGACCGAAAAGGACTCGGCTGCGGAAACTCCAGTGACAACTCTACCCAAAGCAGATGACGTAGTGGAAATTGATTCAGAATTAAGGGACAGGGGAGAAGCCGAGATTGTTCGAAAGAACCCACGAGAAACATCTATTCTGGCCAAAGATTTAGAGGGGGGAAGGAGAAGTAGCAAAAGGTTACAACAAAAACAGGTTAATAACAAGGTAACAAAACTATCTCATCAAGATGAACCTTAGACTTATGGGGAGGCGATAACATGTCTAGAAAAGATTCGGTGGAAGACAACCATCAATGATGAGATGGCCTCAATTATGGCAGCCGATACTTAGGAGCAGGTGGATTGTCCACCTAACCGAAAATCAATCGATTGTAAGTGGGTGTTCAAATTAAAATTGAACCCGGATAACACCATTGAGCGTTACAAAGCTCAACTAGAGGCAAAAGGATTTACACAAAAAGAAGGAATCGACTGCGAGGAAACCTTTGCCCCAATCGTCTGATTTCCCTCCGTCCGCATACTTCTCACTCTAGCAATAGCGAAAGACATGGAGGTGCACCAGATGGACATCAACACAACCTTTTAGCATGGATTATTGGAAGAGGAGATCTTCATGCGACAACCCGAAAGATTTGTTGAGGAAGGAGAGGAGAGTAAGGTATGCCGACTAAATAAATCTCTTTATGGCTTGGAACAGGCTCCTCGACAGTGGAATAAGAAGCTTGATGAGTTTCTTACTGGTTTGGGATATATCCGGATCATCCCAAATCACTCAATCTGTATTTTTGAAGATGAGGAAGGTGTTATATTTATTACAATTTATGTTGATGATTTGCTTGCTTTAAGTAAATAAATAGAAAAAAGAAATAAACTCAAAACCGATCTTAAGGGGAGATTTGAAATGAAAGATATGGGGGAAGCAAAAAATATTTTGGGAATTCAAGTAGAAAGATACCAAGAAAGAAAGATTTTAATGTTGACTCAAAAGAAAGCAATAAGGAACATGTTGGAAAAATTTCAGATGGATAAAGCTGATAGTTATACATTTCCAATGGAATTAAAAAAGGGAGTGAGGGGAGTGAGGAAGAAGGAGTCATAGTCTTAGACGAGGAATTAAGTCCTGAAGAACAAAAGTTCATGTAGACTATTCCTTACGGGCAAGTAGTGGGAAGCCTAATCTATTTTATGAATTCTACCCGTCCAGATTTAGCTGCATCTGTAGGTGTGCTGAGTAAAAGTCTAAATGCTCCCACTTAGAGGGATTGGGAGGTAGCTAAGAGAGTCCTTAGATATTTGATAGGAACTAGGAATCTATGACTGCATTTGGGTGGGGAGAATACTGACATCGCTACTAGGAGTGATGCCTGTTATGGTGATGCTCGGATGAGGGGATGTACTTCTGGATATGTATTATATGTGGGTGATGGGGCTTTTTGTTGGAGTAGCAAACATCAAAAGGTTATTGCTCAGTCCACTATGGAGGCAAAAATATGGCCTCTTGCTCTGTGATAAAAAAATTGATGTGGGTCAAGTCTTTGCTAGGTGAGCTAAGTTACCTTAAGAGTGGTGTGTCGATAAATTTTGTGATAATCAAGCAGCAATCGCTATTTCTCCCAATCCTAAGCCAAAAACATGGACATTAGAATTAACTTTGTTGGAGAGAAAGTAGAAAACAAAATAACCAGTTTAGAGTACTGACGAGATATCTAGATGGTAGCAGATAGGATGACCAAACTTGTACCTTCCCATAAGCTAATTTTTTTGTAGGGAGAAGTGTGGTATGAAATTAAATATTAACTAGAAAATAACGGGAGTGTAGAAATTGATGATTCTTTTAGTATTTTCTAGGTCTAAAATGAAATGCAGAAAATAAGCCGTGGCAGTCTGTCTCTAACTCTTCTCTCCAACTCCCACACTTGTTCTAGTCACTGAGAAGTTGAAAAGGAAGCTAGAGCCATGGCTACCTATGATATCCAAAGATTTACGCGTAATAGATTAGTTAATTTGCGGGTAGTAGAATAGTTGATATACTAAAAGTAGAGTTGTTGGATCCAGGATTTGATCCTAGTACTTGCGGTCTATTAAAGCTGTCGGTAGCCGGTTGACTTATCTATATGGTTTAGTACTAGTGTTAAGTGATGTAGGATTTAATAATTATATAAACGTTACCACGTAGGCTAATTCATTTAACGACGATTATATACGGAAAACATAGAGTCAGTTATGAAAAGTACAGATTATGAGTACTAAAAATGCATTTGTTTCGATAGCGAAAAAAATTCCGCGCAAGTATTTATGATGATTTCGAGTGACATCCACATTCTATCGGACGACCAGAAAGAATGCCGAGATCGCGAAAGAGGATTTTGGCTGTTTGTGGTTCGGATGACACGTGGCACCATGACATTGGATTTCGGCCACTCCAAAGATTACAGAAACGAATCCGGATATGACATGTGTTGACTTTTTGGCCATGTCGTACAATGATCGTACAAAAAGTATACTGGCATTGTACCTTTCTTTACGGCACAGTAAAGTGATTGGCGACGTACGACACTTGATAGAGTTTTAGAGAGAGATAGGACTCAGAAAAATTTGGTAGATAAGACGCTCTCTCCCAAAGAGCTTTTGAACAAAAGGACAACTTTGACCCTACATAGCCTATTGCTCGAGGAGCAAACTCAGAGATTCTTTTTGCTATCGACTAAGGGGAGTCTTGCCTTCACAAGGATGAAGGTGGTTAGAGGCTTTATCAGCCAGGGTGGCAGATATTTTTGCTGAAAAACAAAGGGGTCAGGGTTATCCCAGAGTCTTCTAGCAAGTTGTCCATTCTGAGTGCCTATGGAGGTCTCAGAGTTGCAATCTCAATCTTGTAGGGGAGGTAGTTAGGAGAGAGATATATCACTAAAAATAGAGACAATACAGATGGAGAAATTGAAACTGAAAAGTTTACGTATACGACCTTGGAAAAAATGGCTAAACCTTGCAAAGAATTGTTCAATACAGATAAGACGATGGTGAGGAAAAGACCAAGAGTGATGGAGAGGGTAGTAATTAGGGAGAGGTTCTTGGCCTCATCCTCATGTTTTTTAAGATACCTACAAAACCCAGACAACCCATTTCAACTCAGTAAAATCATTTTTAAAATTGGACCATAAATTACTCTAGATAGCATTGGCTGTACTGATCAAGAAAGATAAACAATGATATTATTTAGTTTAGCTCTATGTGGAATAGATTTTTTTATAAAACCCATTTTAATAGAAGTGTCGCGAATGGCAGGAATTGACAAGAATACTGATGAAATTAGTTCAATATACACCTATTGCCGCTTAGATCATACTCATAGGAAACGTACTGTTGACCTTGATCAAACATTTCGAGTGACTAGGAAGATTCCTAAGACCACGTGCACCTAATCATATTAACAAGGTGGGAAGAGTAAGGGCATTCACATGTAGTAAAGCATAGATTAGATAGACGATCAACAAGTAGATTCCATTATAATAGAAAATGAATACAATGGTATTGAAAGGACAATGTTCGGTAATAAACAGATTGTGAATGCTAAAAATTGCCAAGCTTGATTTGTCTGTGAATGATAATTCTTGCTGCTTGTCCTATGCTGTTTATTCTAATGCAAACAAAAGCAACTAAGTGGCGGTCGAATGATTAAGTGCCAAATGTACAATCCTGCTGACAATAATGCATCGTGAAAACGTCCGCACGTCTGCCTAGCACCTGATTTAATGTTCCCAACGTGAAATTGATAATGATGTTGTGGTGATATGACTTCGTGGTGCCAATGAAGTCATACGGAAGAATGATGCACGAAATAATCGTCGGGAATCGCACTTAAAACAATACTCCCACTCGATTCAAAGGGCGATATAAAAATTTCCGATGATTAAAACTTCGTTTGACCGTGAACGTTCATAGTAATGGTCCACGGTCCACTTTGGTAAATCCCGATGGCGAACAACCGAAATCTTTGCCGTATATCAATAGAATATAAACTTACGTGCGTCACTTCAAATAACATGTAAGTTTCGTCGTCAATTCCAAAAAAAAAAGTCGTCCGTACAGGACCGTTTAAAATCACCATTAACACCTGTGGCGTGAATTGAATGCCAAGTATAAAATCAGGACCATTTCAATTTAACGCACCAGTTGTAACGCTATGATTCAATCGTGAAGATTCAAAGTGTGTGCGGCTGGTGCCAACGTGAGGATGCAACCTCGTTCATCGAAATCCAATGTTGGAGGATCTTCCTCCAATAGAGTCGCTGCAAAGCGACTGTGATCTTGCCGAGGTTCGGGAAAGTGCTCCAAGTACTTTAGGCGCTTGCGTCTTCCACTCCTCCTATTTTCCTTTTCTTGCTTTCCTTCGATGCACCCAAATTAGGCTCCTCTTCTTCCTCCATAGGGTTTGCTCCTTTCGCTTTGGAGAGTCCTGCTTTGTCTGCACAAAGTAGCAATTTTTCTTTTCCAATAGCCTTTGTGAGCATGTCGGCTGCGTTCTTGTTGTCTGGCAGGTACTCTAATGCCACGGCTTTAGCAATTATTGTGTCCCTAATGAAGTGGTACCGCATATCAATGTGTTTGGCCTTAGGATGGTTAATAGGATTTTTGATCAGAGCTAAGCAACTATGGTTGTCCGTATAAATAGTGGTCTTGGTTTTCTGTATGAACCCTAGCTCGTTCATAAATGCTCTGAGCCATAAGACCTCTTTCACTGTGGCGGCGGCTGCCATGTACTCCGCCTCCATTGTTGAAAATGCCATTGTTTTCTAGAGTTTATTGCTCCAGCTCACGTACCTATCGCCAATGTTTACCAGGTTTCTTGTGGTTGATTTTCTGCTTTTAACATCCCCTCCACAGTCAGAGTATGTGAATGGATCAATTTTGATGCTTTCCTGAGTTCCCTCAAGGGTTAGAGTGTAGTCGAATGTCTCATTGAGGTATTTGAGTACTCTTTTTGTTGCTAACCAATGTTGTTTCCTTGGCTTGTTTAGGAATCGGCTGAGGATTCCAATGGCAGTGGCGATATCCGGACGTTTATGTTGATATTTGAGTATTTTATAGGTCTGTATTAGGATAGAAAAAAGAGCTGAGGCGGTCTGCCTCTAACTCCCCTATCCAAGCCCCCACACTTGTTGTAGTCACTGAAGGCTGGATAGGGAGCTAGAGCCATGGCTGCCTAGGCTCTCTAGAGAAGACAGGAGGAGAATTAGGTAGACTTACCGAAAGTGAGCTGCCGGACGCAGGAATTGATCCTGGTACCTGCCGTCCGTCAACCTGCATTAGACGTTAGCTCTAGCCGTTAAGTCTAAGAATGATATTACGATATATACGGTTTGATAAATATATAAATCTTTGTATGTAGATAAATCCGTTTAACGGCTTATAGATACTTTGTACATAGATACAGTTTGATTTAGTACGAAGTACCGTATGGGGACAGAACGGATACCGCGCATTTGTTTCGATAGCAAAACAAATACCGCGCATTTGTTTCGATAGCGAAACGAATACCGCGCGTCGAATTTCAGCGGCTAGGATTATAGCCGGTTTTGATCGGAAGGCCGCGATAGGCGCCGCGATCACGGAAATGTACTTTTGGCGTTTTACGGTCTTTGCCACGTCAGATAACACGTGGCGTAATAACATTGGATTACGGGAATTCCGGAGATTACAGGAGCTAATCCTGATTTGACACGTGTCGACATTTTGGCCATGTCGTACAATGGCCGTACAGAAAGTACACCGGCACCTGTACTTTTCAGTACGATACAGTAATTTGATTGGTGCCGTACTTCAGTAGATAGAGTTTTAGAGAGGGAATAGGACTTAGAAAATTTTGGGTAGGCAGCTGCCTCTCCCAGAGAGCACTCTGTATAAATGGCAAACTTTGGCCAGCCATATCTATCAATTTACTTGACCATTTTCAGTGATTCTTTTTGCTGCGGACTCAGGGGAGTCCAGGCTACACAGAGGTGTAGTCGGTCAGAGTTTTTGTCTGCCAGGGTGGCTGTGTTTCTAAGGGAAAGTCAAAGTGGGTGAATGTGTCCAAATCTCATATTCTAACTTTGCATTCTGTGGTGGAACTGAGCACACAGAAAGTGTTATTTCACAGGGGTGAATCTATATTGGGGTTCTGACTGTCAAGGGGTCAGTCATTTGGGTTTATATCATCTTGGAGTCGGCACTATCTAGATTAGCTTCTTTTGGATCTGCATACTCTGAGGGCCAATGGAGGTCTCAGAGTTTCAGTTTACAATTCATCGCGTAGATGAAAGCTCCCACTGCTTCACGATATGGAGCCTCTACTGGCTCATGTTGAATTTCGAGGTCCTTTATGAACTTTTCCCCTTGCTCAAGAGGTGAGGAGATTCCATTTGCATCTTGAAGCCGAAATCTGGTAAGGAGCTCCCCTATGTACTTTCTTTGACTAAGATGGATCTCTCTATTTTTCTTATCTCTATTCAATTCAATGCCAAGTACATAGTTAAGCCCGCCTAGGTCTTTCATTTCAAAGGCTTGTGATAGCATCTTGTTAACTCTTGCTATCTCCTCTTTTGTTTTCCCTAATATCATCAGATAGTGTACATAGATTGCTATGATTATCTTGCTTTATGGATGAGAATATACTAAGTGATTTGACAGAATATTTTCAAATCCCTCTCCTTGCAGATATAAATCTATCTTAATGTTCCATAATCTGGGGGATTGTTTAAGGCCATAAAGAGCCTTTGAGAGTTTGCAAACCTTTTGTGGGTTCATCGAGTCCTCATATCCTTCCAGTTGGGTCATGTAGAGTTCTTCTTTGAGCTCTCCGTGGAGGAAGGCCGTTTTCACATCCATCTGCTCCACTTCTAGGTCGAGGATGGCGGCAAACGCAAGGAGTGCGCGAACTGAAGTAAATTTCACAATCGGTGCGAATATCTCCTTGTAATCTATCCCCTCCTTTTGTGTGAACCCTTTAGCAACCAACCTTGCTTTGTAGCATTCAATTGTGCCATCTGCATTTCTCTTTATCTTAAAAGTCCACCTTCTCCCAATTGGTTTTCTCCCATCTGGCACGTCCTCCAATGCCCATGTGCAATTTTTCAGAGTGGAAGCCATCTCCTCATTGGTGGCGGCCTTCCATTTGTCGTAATATTCACCTACCAGAGCACTTTTGAGATTTGATGGTTCCTCAACCTGTGCTATCCCAGCAAACTTTTTCCTTGGAGCCTTTGACGTTTCCAGCCAATCACCAAACTTGTTAGGTGGGTTCCTAACCCGGCTTGGTCGTTCTGCTGATTTTGTTGTCGGCTTTGTTAGGACCTTTTTCTTTTCCACCATTGCTTCCGTTGCTTTCTTACTTTCGCTCCTCTTCGTTGATGTGATGATGTCCTCGATAGTTTTGGCAGTTTTAGACTCTAGCTCCTCTATTTGCGCTTGCATTTGTTCAGTAGTCCATGGTTCAGGGGCAGAATGATCTGCCTCCTCTTCTGAATCGACATCTCGTGGCGGGATGTTTGATGGGTTAGGATACATGGGCTTCACTTGTTCATCGAAGGTGAATGTCTCACCTCCTTGTTCACTCCCACTATTGTGAACTGTGGTTTCTCGCCGAATCTTACATCTCTGCTGATGATGATTTTCTTTTTGCTGTTGCTTAGCACTCTGTATGCCTTGCTCTGCTCGTCATACCCAAAGAATGTCCCCTCAATGGCCTTCGGTCCTAGTTTCCCTCCATTGTTGTTGTGGTTATAAACGTAGGCCTTGCTCCCGAACACTCTTAAGAGGGATAGGTTAGGTCTAAACCCATTCCACTTCTCGAACGGTGTGGAATTGTCTAATGCTCTGGTCAGACATTTGTTACGCAGGTACACGGCCGTGCTCATGGCTTCCCCCCAATACTGCGGCTTGGTATTGTGGACAACCATCATGTTTCTCGTCATCTCGAGGAGTGTGCGATTCATCCTTCTGCGAAGCCGTTCTGTTCAAGTGTCGCTGGCGCTATCAAGCGGTTTTTGATTCCCTCAGATTTGAGGAAATCCTTAAACTCTTTCGAAAGGTACTCTCCCCATGTTTCTTTTCGACTGCTACCTTGTACACCTTAAAGTGAGCGAAGACTTCGCTTTTGTGAGTAATTAGGAAGATGCGTGTCATTCTGGTGAAGTCATCGATGAATATAACCATGTATTTCTTGCCACTGCAAGAAGGAACTTTTGTTGGTCCCTAGACGTCGGAGTGCACAACCTCGAGTGGTCGGCTAGCTCGTTGTGCACTTGCTTGTGGAAATGGTAGTCGATGAGCCTTTCCCATTTTGCAATTGTGACATGGATCAGGTGAGTCTTTCACAGACTTGAGTCCGATCCCATGTGCCATGGTGCTTTTGATTATTTTCCTCCTCCCTTTTTTGTGTAGGTGACCTAGTCTGCAATGCCACAAAAATTGGTTTGATAGATTTTGAATTTTCATTTCAATAACCACCTTTTCGTTAGTACTTACTTTTGTGTCCTTTATATCTGCAGCAGGTGATGAGTTTGTGGCTTGGAGCGTGGATCTTGCGGCGAGTGCAATGGACTTTGCTCTTGGGTTGCACTTGAGACGGTACGTCCGATCTGCCATTCGTTCGCCCTCTGCAATTGTTAGCCCCTCTCGCAATAGTGTGATTTTTTCTCTTTTTTCCTATACCGGTAAGATATTGTTATCCTCGGCTTAAGGGATAGAGTAGAGGTTTCTCTTAAATAATGAAAAAACAAAACATTCTTGATTGTGCGAAAGGTTAAATTTCCATCCACTAACGCCTCTATCTCAATGTCTCCTGTTCCTGTTGCAAAGGTGGAGTGATTATCTCCCATGAAAATTCGAGATGGGTTTGTTTTTTGAAGTTGGTGAACCACTCGCGTCGATAACACATGTGTTATGATGCGCCTGTGTTGATCATCAAGTCGTTGGAGCGGACTGCGAGAGAGGATACCATCATCTTCCGTGAGCTCACTATCTCCTTCCCTTTCCCCTTCCCCTTTTTCAGTTTTGACTCATCCACCTTTCCATTCTTTTTGTCTTGAGCATACTTCATGCATACTGAGATGAAGTGACTTGCTTTGTCAAAGTAGAAACACTTTCTATCATCCTTTGTGTCACGGTTCTGACCACCCTTTCTGTCTCTATTGTTTATTCTGCTCCCAGATGCAAATGCGGAGCTTTCGGAGTTTATATTGCAGTTCGTCCTGATTTTTATGTTAAACTCGTCTTTCAGGAGTGCCTCGACGACTTCGTTCTTTTGTTCTTTGGTCTAAAATACACCGCAGAAGCCACCTAAACTATCAGGCAAAAAGCTAAGCGAAGCTAGGCCCATGAGCAATCATTTGAAATGCATCCTCCACATGCGTACACAGACGCAACAAACAACATTTAGGGTTTCATGGAATAATCAACATAAATAAACCCTATGACAACATCTAAGGTTCGATGGAATAATCGACATAAATAAACCTTAGGACAAATGCATAAACAATGCATATCAAACATATATAAAATAACATAAATAAATAATAACAAACAAATGCATCACACATAAACAAAAGTATAATCAAATAATCATTGTATCATTCAAAGTGTATGACCTAATCGACAACCCTAAAATACTACATCTCTGGTCCCTACTTTTCTAACAAGCATTGATGAATTCACTAACAAAGCTCATAGCTATATATACACTTGTGAGCTGTCAACAAATCACTAACTGTCAAAATATCCAACATAACTTCCACTAAAACATAATATCCTATTACGACAAAATCCTATGTCGAAATTACGTAACAATCATTATATCCTATTTAAACATGATAACCTACTATTAAGAATAAACTAATCGTAAACGAACACCTGAAAGTCTAGCAATCGTAAGCGTACAGTTGTCTACAAATACGACACATAAATTAAAGTGTCGATATCCTCATTAATCACGTAAAATATAACTATTTTAATCAACACTAAATCATTAGTTTGCATGAAACAAAATATTGATGTTTCAAATAATTACACTGACGCATCCACAAATCCGCGTCATAAGTGACAACTTGCTTAGTCACTTGTTGATAAGTCCACGCAGTAACCCGTCATCACATACGTACGACCCACTTGATAGTACATCCAAAAATAGCGCAAACCACTTGCTGAAATGAAATCGTACTTTCCAAATCTTTTCTGTACCAAAACCTCGTTTTTTTCATAAGTGTGCCTCTCACATTATGTTTCATACGGGCGACACACTTTTACAAAAACATTTCAAAATCGATTACATCGGATTGCTTCGCGATCCACCGTCCATTTCAGATTACGCAAACCGTACTCTCCGTGACTTGATTCGCGTCACTCAAATTTGATTTCGTACGCTTAAAAACAGCTCCTACCATTACTCCCCCAATCCGCAAATCCATTCGAGCTTCCACATTAAATTCAATTAGTATTCACGCATTACAAATCGCGTCGAGTACGCACGAAGCCTCACGTACGTATGAAATGTCGCGTACGCACAAAACTAAATCTTCAAAAAGAACACGTTCCACTTCTATGTGGATACTTCTTTCTGATCCAACCAAGTGAGTATAGCTTTATACTCGATTTGTAAGGAAAGCACGAGAAGAGTAATTTTGGTGTCAATAGGGAGAGTGAAACCGACGGCGCGGGCTTCGGCTAAGAGGTTCGCATAGTTAGAGGTGTAAAAATCCATAGATGTGCCATCTTGGTAGATGAAACTCTGAGACCTCCATAAGTCCTCAGAGTGGACAGCTTCCAAGAAGCCTCTAAGATAATCCTGACCCCTTTGTGTTTAAGCAAAAATAACTGCCACACTGGCAGACAAAAACTCTGACCACCTGCACCCCTGTTAAGGCAAGACTCCCCTGAGTCGATAGCAAAAAGAATCTCTGAATTTGCTCCCCTGAGCAGTAAGTTATGGAGGGTCAAAGTTGACCTTTTGTACAAAAGCTCTCTGGGAGAGAGGATCCTATCTTCTAATTTTTCTAAGTCCTATCTCTCTCACAGACTCTATCTACTGATGTATGGAACCAATCAGAATACAGTTTCGTACGCAAAAGTACAGTTGTCGGTGTACTTTATGTACGGACATTGTACGACATGGCCTAAATGTCCACACGTGGAATGTCCGGATTCGCTCCTCTAATCCTCGGAGATGCCGCGCTCCAATGTAACATCGCCACGTGTCATCACATGTGGGGATGCCCAGAAACGGTCGAAATATTCTTCCGCGATCTCGGCGGAATTTCCGGCCGTCCGATTAAACTCGCATTTGATCGTAGCCGTAATAAATACATGCGCGGTATTTGTTTCGCTTACGAAATGAATGCGCAGTATTGATTTCTTATCTGTACCGCAATTCGTAATTTTACACTACCATATCTATGTATCCCGTTAACAGTTATAGTTAAATGATTTATCCTATGTGTATTTGTTTAAATCATTATCGTACTATATACTATGTAACACTACTTCTATACATAACGGCTAAGGCTACCAGCTATCTAAAATCTGACGGCCGGCAAGTACCAGGATCAAATCCTGTCGTCGGCACATACCTTTTAGTAATTAATTCCTTAGCTAAAATAAATTTCTCGTAAACCTCAGTATAGCCTACGTAGCCATGGCTCTAGCTTCCTCTCCAACTTCTCAGTGACTGTGACAAGTTTGAGAGTTGGAGAGAGAGGTTAGAGGTAGACTGCCTCGGCTTCTTTATTTCTATTCAGACCTAGAAAATACTTAAAAGTGAACCATTAATTTCTACACTTTCCTTATTTTCTAGTCAATCTTTAATTTCAGACCACTCTTCTCCCTGCAGAAAATTAGCTTAGGGGAAGGCACAAGTTTGGTCATCATATCTGCTACCATCTCACTATCTGGTCGGTACTCTAAACTGATTATTTTATTTTCTACTTTCTCTCTAACAAAGTTGAGTCTAATGTCCATAAGTTTGGCTTTAAAATGATGTTTAGGATTGGCAGAAATAGCAATTGCTGCCTGTTTATCACAAAATATTTTCTGCACACCACTCTTAAGATGACCAAGTTCACCAAGTAAAGACTTGACCCACATCAATTCTTTTACAGCAGAGCAAGAGGCCATATACTCAGCCTCCATGGTGGATTGAGCAATAACCTTTTGCTGTTTGCTACTCCAACAGCAAGCCCCATAACCTATATATAATACATATCCAGAAGTGCATCTCCTCATCGGAGCATCACCATAACTAGCATCACTCCAAGTAGTGATGTCAGTATTCTCCCCACCCAAATGCAACCATAGATCCCTAGTTCCTATCAAGTATCTAAGGACTCTCTTAGCTGCCTCCCAATCCCTCTTAGTGGGAGCATTTAGACTTCTACTCAACACTCCTACAGCTGCAGCTAAATGCGGCCGGGTACAATTCATAAAATAGATTAGACTTCCCACTACTTGCCTGTAAGGAATAGTTTGCATGAACTTTTGTTCTTGAGAAGATAATTCCTCGTCTAAGACTATGACTCTTTCTTCCTCACTCCCCTCACTTCTCTACTTCAACTCCATTGGAGTTGTACAACTATAATCTTTATCCATTTGAAATTTTTCAAGCATGTTCCCTATTGCTTCCTTTTGAGTCAGTCTTATAATTTTCCTTTTTCGGTCTCTCTCTACTTGAATTCCCAAAATATATTTTGCTTCTCCCATATCCTTCATTTCCAATCTCCCCTTAAGATCGGTTTTCAGTTTATTAATTTTTTCCATTGATTTACTTAAAACAAGCAAATCATCAAAATAAATTGCAATAAATATAAAACCTTCCTCATTTTCAAAAACATAGATTGAGTGATCTGAGGTGATTCGAATATATCCCAGACCGGTAAGAAACTCATCAAGCTTCTTATTCCACTGTCGAGGCGCATGTTTCAAACCATAAAGAGATTTAATCAGCCGACATACCTTACTCTCCTCTCCTTCTTCCACAAACCCTTCCGTTTGTCGCATGAAGATCTCCTCTTCCAATTCTCCATGCAAAAAGATTGTTTTGATGTCCATCTGATGCACTTCCATGTCTTCCGCTACTGCCAGGCTGAGAAGTATGCGGACGGAGGGAAATCTGACCACCGGGGAAAAGGTTTTCTCGTAGTCAACTCCCTCATTTTGTGTAAATCCCTTTGCCACTAGTCGGGCCTTATAGCGCTCGATTGTGTTATCTGGGTTCTGTTTTAATTTGAAAACCCACTTACAACCGATTGGTTTTCGGTTAGGTGGACAATCCACCAGCTCCCAAGTATCGGCTGCCATAATTGAGGCCATCTCTTCATTGATGGCTGTCTTCCACCAATTTCTTTCTGGACAAGTCATCGCCTCTTCATAAGTTTGAGGTTCATCTTGATAAGATAGTTTAGTTACCTTGTTATTAACGTGTTTTTCTTACAGTCTTTTACTACTTCTCTTTCCCCACTCAAAATCTGAGGCCGGAATAAATGGTTCTCGTGGATTCTTTCGAACAAACTCGGTTTCTCCCCTATCCCTTGATTCAGAATCAATTTCCACCATGTCTTCCGCTTCGGGTAGAGTTGTCACTGGAGTTTTCACAGCCGAGTCCTTTTTGGTCTGATTTGTACCTGCAAGAGTGTCATCTTCTCTCAAACCTGGATAGTTAGGAAGCTCAAAGTCATCAGAATTTTCTGACTCAAATCTGATTTTTATTGACTTTTGTATATTTGAAGGGATCCACAGACTTTCCTTCATCCATAACTACTAGATGTTTTACTAAGATTATATCTTTCCTTTTTAGATCATAAAATCTATATCCTTTAACATCTTCATCATATCCTAATAAGTATCTCGGTTTTCCTTTAGGATCTAGCTTCCAATTAGATTGATCTGTATCTAGACTAATTACTTGACTGCCGAAAACCTTTAAGTGAGATATGTCTGGTTTCCGGCCTGTCCATCTCTCATAAGGTGTTTGATCATTTATAGCTGAAGTAAGAACTCTATTCTTGAGATAATTAGCACAGTTCATTACTTTTGCCCAAAATCTTTTTCCTATCTATTTATCTGACAACATACTTCTAGCACTATCACTTAGTGTTCTATTTAACCTTTCAGCTACCCCATTCTGTTCCAGATTTTCTAGAACTGTCTTTTGGTGTTGGACCCCATCTTCCCTCAGAAAATCCTCAAACTGGTTAGAAGTATACTCTCCACCATTATCACTCCTTACTCTCTTGATTGGAGTTTCATGGAGTTTTTCGCTCCATGCTTTATATTGTCTAAATTAATCCTCAGCTTCTGACTTGTTTTTCAAAAAATACACTCGAGAATACCGAGACCAATCATCGATTATAGTCATCATAAATCTCTTCCCCCCCGGTGAGGGCACTTTTGCCGGTCACCAAATATCTGTGTGTACTAGATGTAGAAGTTTTCCTCCCTTATAGGTGGTTGTTTTAGGAAAGGGTAATCTGTGTGCTTTACCTTAAGCACACCCACTACAATCACTTATATCATCACTCTCACTAAACTGAATCCCTTCCACCACTCCCATCTTTTTCATCTCTCTTAACTTATCTAGATTCACATGCCCAAGCCTCTTATGCCACATTATAATATCATGAACACCAACATAATAAAGTTTCTTCATTTCATTACTTAAGATCAGCCTAAACATCCCATGGCTACCTTTCTCAACAATGAAATAGACATCCTCCTCAAAACTAGCAGTAAAGACTCCTTACCTAGTGCTAGTGAAAAAACCCTTATCATCTAATACAGATGTAGAGATAAGGTTTTTGTTCAGCTCCGAATAAACAATACATTGGAGAATGTTAATATGGATGTCTTTCCTTCTACTTACACTTTCAGATCTACCGATCCTACAAGAGTAGTGGTGACTATCCTCCCATCCCCGTACTCTATCTCTACGGTGGGAATCTTTCTTATCTTAGTGTACAGGTGCCTATCCTTACACATGTGCATTGAGGCACCTGAATCTAAAATCCAACCTGTTTCACCTTTCAATCCACCGTAAGCACATTTCTGCCTTCGTGGAATTTCAACCTCAGTTTTCGCCTCCAACTCCTCATCCAAAAGGAGCTCATCGTCCTCGTCCTCGGATTCCGCCTCAAGTACCTGTGTGACAAGGGCCTTTTTGTTTCCTCTCCGGGTACCAGTGGTCTGCCCCTCCTTTAACCGAAGCTTGGTTAACTTAGTTCGCTCTGCCATATAGTGCCTCGATTTCTTACAAAAATGACATAAACCTTTGGGAGCCCTTAGTTCGAACTCATGCTCCCCTGAGCAGTAAGTTATGGAGGGTCAAAGTTGACCTTTTGTACAAAAGCTCTCTGGGAGAGAGGATCCTATCTTCTAATTTTTCTAAGTCCTATCTCTCTCACAGACTCTATCTACTGATGTATGGAACCAATCAGAATACAGTTTCGTACGCAAAAGTACAGTTGTCGGTGTACTTTATGTACGGACATTGTACGACATGGCCTAAATGTCCACACGTGGAATGTCCGGATTCGCTCCTCTAATCCTCGGAGATGCCGCGCTCCAATGTAACATCGCCACGTGTCATCACATGTGGGGATGCCCAGAAACGGTCGAAATATTCTTCCGCGATCTCGGCGGAATTTCCGGCCGTCCGATTAAACTCGCATTTGATCGTAGCCGTAATAAATACATGCGCGGTATTTGTTTCGCTTACGAAATGAATGCGCAGTATTGATTTCTTATCTGTACCGCAATTCGTAATTTTACACTACCATATCTATGTATCCCGTTAACAGTTATAGTTAAATGATTTATCCTATGTGTATTTGTTTAAATCATTATCGTACTATATACTATGTAACACTACTTCTATACATAACGGCTAAGGCTACCAGCTATCTAAAATCTGACGGCCGGCAAGTACCAGGATCAAATCCTGTCGCCGGCACATACCTTTTAGTAATTAATTCCTTAACTAATATAAATTTCCCGTAAACCTCAGTATAGCCTAGGTAGCCATGGCTCTAGCTTCCTCTCCAACTTTTCAGTGATTGCGACAAGTTTGAGAGTTGGAGAGAGAGGTTAGAGGTAGACTGCCTTGGCTTCTTTATTTCTATTCAGACCTATAAAATACTTAAAAATAAACCATTAATTTCTACAGTAGACAGTCGTCATGAGTGTCTTTCCGAGCTTGATTCTTGCTGTCATACTTGAGAGTTTGTGTGTTGCTTTTAGGGATTCCGAAAACTCTACTAAAGTTTTGAGTCTCGTCACATTTCTCAGCTGGTTGTCAACCAACCCACGAATCAAGCAATTTTTGGCTCTAATCTCCCGCATGTCCCAATATTTCATCGCTTTTGTCTCATCTATTTTCACAGTGTTTGCATTCGCAGGAGTTGGACGCGTCTCTGCCTTGGTAAGAATTCCTAAGCAGTTTCTCTCCTCAAGAGGCGCCTTGGTCGACACCTCCATAGCTGAAATTTGAACCTTCAAACTTATCAAGGGCGCCAAGCGGGCCCATGACTTGTTGACCTTGATCTGACATTTCGAGTGACTAAGAAGATTCCTAGGACCACGTGCACCTCCTCAGATTAACAAGATTTGCAAAAGCGACGAACTTGATAAGTCACAAAGGTAAGAAAAGACAGGGGTGTAGGTAGGAAGAGTAAGGGCATTCACATGTAGCAAGGCATAGATTAGATAGACGTTCAGCAAGTAGATTCCATTATAATAGAAAAGGAATACAATGGTATTGAAAGGACGATGTCTGGTAATAACTGATTATGAATGCTAAAAATTGCCAAGCTTGATTTGTTTGTGAATGATAAATCTTGCTGCTTGTCCTATGCTATTTATTCTAATGGAAACAAAAGTAGCTAGGTGGCGGTCGAATGATCAAGTGACACGTGTATAGTTCTGCTGACAATAATGCATCGTGAAAACGTCCGTACGTCTGCCTAGCAACTGATATAATGATCATAACGTGAAATTGATAATGATGCTGTGGTGATACGATTTCGTGGTGCCAATGAAGTAGTACGAAAAAAAAGATGCTCGAAATAATCGCCTGGAATCGTACTAAAACAATACATACAAGTAAGGTATCCAAATGTAGGTGTAAGAGTGTAGTTTTTAGATCCATACATAACTTACTTTGCCTCTACAATTTGTTTTGGCGTAAAACCATTTGTGTGCAAACATGACTCTACAATCTATCTGCTTTAAGTTTATCCTTTCAACAGACAGCTGAGGTTGTGTTCTCAAAACATGCGAAGTAATGTGAAGTAAACATTTACATTACTACATCTACATGTACATCGGTTATTGTAATTAATACTTGTTGAAAAGAGGTAATTAATAGTTCACTTCCCTATTTTAGTTTTGCTTTAAAGAATGAGAGTGAGGATCAAAGGCGCGCCATGGCTGCCGCCATATTTAGGAAGTGGCAGTTTTTGAAGTAAAGGGTATTTTTACTAAAGTGATACCTAAGTCTAGATTTGATCCTGCGACCTTTAGATTCTCTATAGCCTAACGCCTTAACCATTAAGGCGTTAAGAAACCATGCACGTGAAAAGTTTCATAAATATAAAAACATTAACTTAACAGCTAATTAACAACGACTAACCAAAAGGACCAATTCTTGCATGTACGCGAATCTGAACCGTGTAAAAGATGTTTTGATCGGACGGCCGACATTATAGCCGCCATGCGAAGTGTGCTTTTGGTGGCATACGGAGATAGCGTCACGCGGTGCCACGTGGCGCCACATTATTTGATACTGGAGAAGATAGGAGGAGGAACCATGGCATCCGATATGACAGGTGTCACCTTGTAAAACTTGTCGTACAATGGTCGTACAATAAGTACATCGCCCATTGTACCTTCTTGTACTATATAGTGTTCCTATTGCACTAGGTTTTAGTAGTAGGTAGTCGTGAGTAGGCAGACCGAGACTTAGTAATATTTAGGTACCTCTCTCTCTAAGAGAGCTTGTAACTATAAAGGTCATCTTTGACCAACCATATTTTACTGCTCAGAAGAGCAAGTTCAGTGATTCTTTTTGCGTTTGACTCAAGGGAGTCTTGTCCTCACAGGGCTGAGAGTGGTCAGAATATTTGTGTGCCTGGGCGGCGCTTATTCAGCGGGAAAGTAGAAGGGGCTAATATTATCCTAGAGGCTTTACATAGGCTGCTCATTCTGTGGGTCAATAGAGACCACAAAATTTCAATACTGAAAGGGTAGGCAATTTTGATTAGCTAAGCCACTTCTACATTGTCCTTTAGCTATTATCAAATTCCGCGCCAAAATAGGCTATTCTCAAGTTTAGATAGGGAAAATTTGATTTTTGGATAAAAATGTACGCTTGTGACTATTGTATATGTTGACAATACTTGTGACGGTTGTCAACGTCTACAATCTGTGTTGTCGTACGTTATTTTTTGGAACTGCTTGTGACGTCGAATGTCTTACCGTGACATAGTAGACGTACCGCATTCTAGCTTGTGTAGTTTCACGGTTGGAGAAGATGCGCTTTGCCTTCACGTCTCTTGTCCTGTCGACGTAAAATGGCATCGAAATTTTGAGACCCCTGCAAAAAAAGAAATCCGTACTGAACGAAAAAGGACAAAACCAAACAAATTGTGTACATTTCGTCGTCGTAAAATTGTGTACTTTTCGTTGTCGTATTGAACGCAAACAGACAAAACATAGCGAATTTTGTACTTTTCTTTGTCTTTGGAAATCGTATGAAAATTTTCGATAATTGCGGCACCTGCGAATATATGTTCCTATTTGTTTATCGAAAATACCTAGTTTTAAAACACATCGCGGATGTGTTTTAAACATAACTTTGAAGATGACGTTTTTTTTCGTGGAAATGGGTCAAAAAACACAAGACGACAAATTTTAGTACATCCAAAGTTCGAGGATGACGCAATTTGTACTCTACAAATTTCCTATTCCTTTGCCCAGTTGCGACTTAGGCAGTACGGCGCTAAGTTTCACAGGAAAACGACAGAAAAAAACCCTTACTTATGCACATGGGGACATACCCTTACTGCTCTCTGAGCGATTCTCCTATTGACACCTTGTTCATACTTCATTGTCTAGTACAGACTAGGTTTCTTACATTTTGGCAGGCGGCGTGGACCGCGTGGACATATGTCCACAGGTTCAAAAAACGAGGTATTCCCACACTTCGCAAAGTACTGCCCGGGTACCTTGCGATTTTAGGGTCATAGGGTTATTGGTGGTGTTTTTTTTTTAATAAAAAAAAACACGAATGAGAAAAAAACCCTAAACATATTTATACGCGGGACGTCCGCGCGGCGCGGCGCGTCGTAAAACGAAACGAGTGTGGACGTCGAGAGTAACACTCCCACACGTTGTCGTTAGCGCGAAAATCGCAAGGTTCAGTACATTACTGTAGAAATATTTTTGTGTCGTAACTTCGTACCATCTGTACGAATTATGTACGTATTTGTACTTGCGTAAGCGCTGCGCCGAGCAGAAATCGTGTTTGAGAAAATTACTGTACAGTTTTTTCCCGAATTGTATTGTATCGGCAACTTTCAAGTTTCAACGCATGAAAATAAAGTACAATACTGTACAGTTCAGTATTGCATAGATCCACGGTCCTGTGATGAATTACATTGATGTCGGTTCCGTACCAAAATTGACCGTACAGTACAGTTCTATGTGCAAAATTGCAAGTCAGCGCTTTGTAGCTTTGCTTACGTCATTTCTTACGTCATCCTGTGCTATGCATGTAACTGCAGGTGCCATAGTGCCATACATACCTTTCCAGTATTTACTATTGCCGACTAGGTAAACAACTGGCTGTCTCTCTCTCTCCCCCTCCCTCTCCCTCTCCCTCTCCCTCTCCAGCTCTCCTTCTCACCACTGTAGAGATTTTTCCACACTTGTAACTGTAGCTGTTTTGGTATTATTTAACTCTGTATTATTTTATTGTAATGTATTCAGGTGAATAACTGAATAACTGAATAACTGAACCAGTTCACAAATCTGTTTTTGACATTCATCAAAAAGGATGATGTCGAGTGGAGTGACGTCATCATGCTGAACATATTCTGCTGCTCGAATTGCAACTTGGAGGCTCCGTACGACTATTTTGGACGAAGGCCTCCATATGCACCTAAGCTTATGTAAGATATATATTTTCATTTTTTTTTTTTTTTTTGGATTGTAGAGTGATTGATTGCTTTTTTGTACGTTGTTTCTTTAATTTACTGAAATTATGGGCTGATTTTATTTTTTTATTTGTTTTTTATTTCTTAAATCTCCTTATTTTTCGGAAAATATAGATTGATTTTTTTAGGTGTTTCTTCAGTTTTCTCCTTCTTTGGCGATTAAAGTTTGCTGATTAGCTTAGGAATTAGACAAAAAAATTATCATATTTTTTTTATTTTTTTTTCTTCCGGTGGCAAGTTTTTTCCATGTACGATCTACAGGGAGGAAACACATTTTTTTTTGCCTCAGTATTAAATATACCGCACCAGTTTTGCAAGAGGAGAAATTTAAATAAGGGGAACTGTTAAGATAAACTAATTTTGAGGCCATTTTTTTTTTTGATGTATTGAAGAAATTTCTGCATAGATTTCTAGGTTTCAACATTCTTAAAAATATTTTAAAAACAAATGTCATTTTGTTTACATTCCGTTACTAGGTGAAATATAATGTAACATAATCTATTTGAGAAATATTGTAAAAAGCTTAATAATTTTGTTAAATAATATGGAAGGCAAAATATGATAACAACGTGCAATAGTAAAAAAACTGATTTAGAGATTTTTTTTGAATATGAGTATGAAAGTGATGTCTTTTGAAGAAAGGTTTTTAAGCTGTTGGTAAAATCGTTTCGCCTTTAAAACTAAACTAAAAAAAAAATGTTTTTTTTTTTTGAATTTGAGGTTTTTTAACTGATGGTAAATCCATATTCCCTTTTTTGAATTTCTACAGATTTTTGGAGGATGCATTTGTGTGTAGGGATCCTTTTTCCGAGGTGGAGAGAGCTTTATTTCTAGGGGGGAGATGTTCTGTATGTGGAAAAACAGTTTGTCCTACAACTTCTTGTAGTCTTTTTTATGCAAAAAGGTTTTGTATTCCATGTGCAAAAAAAGTATCCGATGCATTTCCATCAGAAGTTCGAAAAGAGGTCGTGGCTATGACTTTTGATTCAAAGGAAGAGAAACCTAAAAATTAACCGTACTTTGGGAATGTTGGAAAATACATAATTTGTATAGTCATGTACATGATATTTTTTTGGGAAATTTTTACAAGTAAAATAAACATATTAAACCATGTATTCAACGTTTTGTGATAGATTATGGTGTCATACTTTGTCCGATGTTGATGGTTGACATTGTCTTTGACCAAGATTCATTACGTAATACTAAATTTCATGGGTTGACTTTCGACACACATTGGTATGGAAAATGATTTTATTGGGGTATTGCCATTGCTATCAGTGTTTATATCACACCAATACGGTCCGCAATCTCCGACCTAAAAATGTAAAATATTGTTGATGACACTCTTTAAGGGAGTGGACGACAATCCGTCGCATCATGCTACCCGAAATTAGTGTTATTGATACTATTGCTTTTATAGTAATAGTTTTTATACACTAATAGCTAGTGTTGGGTATCGGGTAAATTCATATCGCGATAATTTCGATATTCGATATATCGAATATTGATCGAGCAGACTCCTCGATATATCGTACTGGGACCAACATAAATTATCGCGATATATATCGCAAAAAATGGGTGTCCGTACAGGTCAAGTACGAAAAATCGTATGGAAAATTGTATGGAACCCCCCTCCCCCACACTGTGCGCGCGCCACCGGGGGGGGGGGGCTTTTTGAAAAAAAAATCGGAAAAAAAAAATATTGCATAAATATCCGGATATTTAGCTTCTCGGTACATGGAAGCGATATATCGATTATCGGACTCAAAATTCGATATATGTCGAATATCGGCAAAAGGTCCTCGATACCCAACGCTACTAATAGCGATGCGCGCATGTAGATCATATATTCTTGAAAACATTTGTGGAAATGCATGCAAAATATGGTTTTGTCTTGTTGCTCTATAAGTATGAAAAAGCATGGATGGACAAAAATGATATTGGCCACAAGAGAAGTGTTATTCAATGGAAGAAGGTCGGATCATATTTATTTCGAGGAAACAACATTGTAGTGGCCAAGTATTGGTTAAATATAGGGTGTTTCATAAAGCCCCAAACATATGGGCAACGCCAGATATAACCGTTGTCATCTATGTACCTCTTTGTTTGTTTTTTTATTTATTTTGCTATCAGCCTTTTAATTCAGTTGTTAATAGATCTACATCCGATATTATAAAGTTTAGAGTCGTCCAAGCTGAAAATGGATACATCAAAATTGTGCGTGACAAACACAAATTAAAATTTCGAAAGCTTTTTGCAGGAACAATTAAAATCCTTTAGAAGATGCAAAAATTTGTGACTATTTGTTTTTTGTTGACATGTCGTGTGCTTTATACTGTTCCTTTCAGTCCAAATATTGGTAGAAGTTGAGTTGTATGCAAGTTTTAAAGTGAACCGATTTTTTTGAGGTTTTCCACAATCTTTATTTTACAAGCTTACACAATATTTGCTAAATTTTTTCACAGCTTTACACTCTAATTATATAGATTGCTTTAGAATACTACTCATTAATGTTTTAAATTTGTCGAAAAATTGTCCTCATTAACACTTCAATTAACAACATTTACTATGATTTATCAAAAGTATCAATTGGTGAATTATGGGCTAATCACTAGAGGGTTACATTTAGCGAACCCTAAAACCCTAAAATAACCGGTCAAAAAGAAAAAGACGAGAGCCAAGATTTATGATTCTTTTCCATTACAACATATATTGTGGACAATATTGGATGTGGATGATACATAAAAATAGAGAGAAGTGGTGAAATACTGTCTACCGCAAATGGTGTGGAAATATTGGAGAGCTAAACACAATTGTAGAGTGTTTCTCACATACCATCAATAGAGTGAGTTGTACATTGAAAGAATGGAAAGAGGAGTGGGAAATAATGTTCACCATCTATGACGGTCCGGACAAGGTAGGAAAGACAGAACAGGAAAAGGAGAGAGAGAGAGGGAGGGAAACCAAGGGGTAAGAGCAAGAGTAGAGGGAGAGGGGGAGGGGGAGGGGGGGGAAGCGGAGGGGTAAGAGCAAGGAGAGAGAGAGAGAGGGAGAGGGAGGGAGGGAAGGAGGGGGGAAGCAAGGAGTTGGGCAGTTGTAACCATCCACCCGAAATAGTGTGAACTTTATTGACAATAATATAGGGTAGAACATATGCAGCTGGAGGACGCACATTACGATTTTGGTTTGGAAGAGTTCGAGAAACAACATTGCCTGTTAATGCTTAAAGAAATGAAAAATGTCAAAATAAAAACGGTGAGGAAATAGGGGAGTGCATAACTTTTTTGTTCTAAAGTTGGTTTAGGAATAACAACAAGAAAATATGTTTGTTCATGGCTCACTATGGATCACTTAAGCCAATTGATATTTCCTTTAAGAAAATCGTATTCAAATTCATGTCATTAAATCTAATCAGTGTTAATTATGGTTCGGTTTTGTTGAGGTAGGTTCCATTTTTGGTCAAAATCAATGTGAATGGTTTAATTCAAGTTTGGGAATTCTAAATTGAACAAAACCGTTAGACTTTGTCAATCGAGCCATTGAAATGGTTAAACCATAAAAAACCCTAGAAAATGAAAAAAAATGCTATAAACGGGTTAAAAAAGCCAAAAAACTCCTTTCTCAAATTTATAATAAGACTCTTTACACTTCATACACAAAAACGTTACGACCATTCGTATATATTTTTAGTACTTTAGCATCTCGAATGCTACATCCGTACATCGGTTCAAATAACAACTGGCTTGATTGAGTTGAACCAAACGGTTTTGAAATCGTCAAAACAAAACCAAAAAGTTAACCCTAAGAAAAAAAAATCGAATAAACCGAAAAGAAAAAATGGTTTCAGTTTGGTTTGTTTCGACTCGGTTTAGTATCTCTCTTTACTTGGTGAGTTTCAACACTTCTAGTACGTACAAGAATGATGTAAGGTCGGTTACCTTTGTCGAAACTCCATTACATTAGTTCTCAAGCACACATAACTCATGTCATACAATAATTTTTGTCAAGAAATCACTCGTCCTGTTACTTTTACTATTTTTAATGGAAATTAGGGCACCCTCGAAGACCGTACAATCTAGTGTTGAGTACATTAGAACCTCTCTAAAACAATACTCTCGCGAGAGAGCGTTGGTATTGAATTAGACATGTTATTGAAATAGAAAGTTCATAATATACAAAGGCCCAACCTCAGGCCCGGGCGCAAGTATTGAAATTTGAAGGTTATTGAATTAGCCAGTTGCCCCTTCTTTGTTTTCTTTTTTGTTTTATAGAGAGGTTCTACTGTATTGGGAAAACATTAGGGTTGTGTATCGGCAAGAAATTTATCGCGATAGCGCCGAAACCGATTGTTATCGGTTATCAAACGATCAAGGTCCCGATATATCACTCCGAGACCAACAATCCTTATCGGCGATAAATTGAAAAAATGTAGTACGCTATATAATAGTACTTTATAATATACTGTATTATATTTTTTACTGAATATAACGTGTCATGTCACGTGTAACAAATTGTTTTGTAACCCGTGTAACGGCATAACGGCTATTCAGTATGACGAAATATACCGTACATTCGTACAGGACGAACCGTACAATTATCGCCGATAGTTATCAGTAATGGTGATATCGCGATAAAAAACAGATATAATTGGTTTTTTAATGGTGACAAGTCAACGCCCGTTACACGGGCATGTACCCTGTCTAGTTTATCACACCCGTTTTTCATGCCCTTTTTTCATGCCAGTTTTTCATGCCCGTTACAAAAACGAACACTTAGGGTGTGTCCCCATGTACTTGTAACTTAGCGAAATTATTTTGTATTTTAGCGCGGATCCGCCGGACCCGGTGTTCAAGTGTCCCTATGTCTGTAAGGACGAAATCGTAACTTACGCTTGTGACGATTGTATACGTCGACAGTACCTGTGACCGACAACGTAACATTGTGCCTGCGGTACGGCAATTTGTACTGCCGACGCACAACGACGTAACCATAGTTCAAAAGTGGGTGAAAGTAGGCCCATACAATATGCCTATTGTATGCAAAACATACAATATGACCTTAAGACCCATATTGTATTCCGACCAAATGGGACCAATTAAAACATCTGGACCAGAAATTGGACCAATTAAAACATTCGGCCCATAATTATTTACACCGTCAGATTCGGACGATCGGACGTTTGTTGATCAAAGTAGCGATCTAAGAAGATCACATGAAAAGCCCATAACACAACTTATGCTTAAGGCGCCGACCAAAGGCCTACTAAAAAACGCCTACTTTTGAACTATGGACGTAACATTGTGCCTACGGTACGGCGGTATGTATTGCCGACGTATGACGACGTATCATTGTGCTTGCGGTACAACAATATGTACTGCCGACGCACGGCGACATAGCATTCTGCCTGCGGTACAAGCAATTTGTACTGCCGACGCACGACGACGTACCATTGTGCCTGCGGTACAACAATATGTACTGCCGATGCACAACGACGTAACCATAGTTCAAAAGTAGGTGAAAGTAGGCCAATACAATATGCCTATTGTATGCAAAACATACAATATGACCTTAAGACCCATATTGTATTCCGACCAAATTGGACCAATTAAAACATTCGGACCATAATTTATTGACACCGTCAGATTCGGACGATCGGACGGTTGTTGATTAAAGTAGCGATCTAAGAAGATCACATGAAAAGCCCATAACACAACTTATGCTAAAGGCGCCGACCAAAGGCCTTACTAAAAGACGACTACTTTTGAACTCGTCACGTAACATTGTGCCTACAGTACGGCGGTATGTATTGCCGACGCACGGCATCGTAACATTGTGCCAACCGTACGATAGTCTGTACCGCGACGGGCGGCAATGCTACATCGTGCCAGCGGTACGGCGGTCCGTACTGCGGAAGGACAGAAAAATCGTGACAGACACAACGCCTATATAAAGGTTTCCAGAAAGGCGAACAAAGTTCTCTTATTTATATACTGATAACACCAGTTCGATATATCGTGCCAATATATCAATTATAGGCAAGCCAAAAAAAGGTACATATCGATTATTGGAAAACCCTGCCGATACACAACACTAGAAATTATCCATAGCGATATTTTTGATATCGGTTATCGTACGGCAAGGATGACTTACATATCGACCAAGATAAATAATAATCCCCTTGGACGTTTGGCTTTTAGCTCCACGACAAATTAGTATAATTACAAAGTATAAGAACTTTGTTATCATGGAGTTTCTCCACAATCTGAACGCTGTACGTTTTTTGTTTACAACGGTAGTACGGAAATTTATCCAGCGTCGTTACACCGTACGGCTATTGCTCCCAAATTATTGATGCCGTACGCTTCGTGTAAATGTATTCGTAATTTCGTACGCTTTTTGTTACTACTGGACCTTAACCTTTATGACTTTATCCTTTCTACCGTTTGAAAAGATATGACGAACCGTTAAGCGTCACGTGGACAAATGATTTGAGTCGGGATCGTACGGAGAATCCTGCCCTTGTACTTTTTAAGGTCACTGTTACCTGATTGGTTATGGAGGTTTATTTTAAAGATTCTTGAGTTTAGGAACTGCAGTTCTGCACTGAGAGAACAAACGTCTCATTTTTGAATGTAGCTAAAAAATTTGCCACGTGTGACGGATGGTTTACATTTTTTATTTTATTTTTTTATTTTTTAATATACGGCCGTACATCTATTTTACAATTGTACTGTACTTCAATACTTTTTACGTGTACGGTTTCGACACCGTACATCTGGTGAAGAATTTAAAAATGTCAGATTCGGCTGTTTCGTTCTAAAAGTGCGAACATTTCGTACGGATGCCGCAGGAAACCCGTACATGAATTTTGTCTTTTTTTCAAAGCAAGCTCTTGGATCAGAATTTTCATTTTTTTCTCATTTATTTTCAATTTGTTTACACTTATTTATTTATTTATTTTGGCTAAAAAAATTTATCATTTTTTTGTTCTTCGAGTTATATTACAGCTATTATGATATTTTCCCCCATTTTCGCACTTTTTTGGATCTCTTTTTTTTTTTTTTCAAATTATGTTTTTTCAAATCCTGTTTTTAATAATACCCAAAATTCTTCAAACCTAGTTCCTTCAGATTTGGGTGAAAATGGGGTCCCAACGGTAGTCAATTTATCAACAGCCTCAGAAAAAGAGACAAAAAAATCAACATTAAAAAATGGTATTGGTAAGTTTCTCAAAAATGTGTGCGTTTTTTTTTTTTTTTAAATTCAAGGTCTAAATTTTTGTTGTCAAACAAGTTTTTGGTCAATTTTTTATTTTTTTCTTAGTTTTTTTATTTTGCAACTAAACCCCAAATAATAGTAAACAAAGAAGTATATAAATATATAAATATGTGGATAACTTCATATTTTTGTGTGAAAATTAAATAAAAAAGTAAAGAAATAAAAAGTACATAAATATGTCCGACGTAGATATATCAATAACTATAATAGCTAAATAAATACATAACTACATAAAAAATTAATCAATTAATTAAAAAAAGAAATAAGTAGATAAATTAATGCATAAATAAATAGATAAATAAATAAAAAGTATAAATAAATTGACAAGTCAACAGGTGTTAGTTGAGTTTTAGGATTAAAACATATTATCTATCCTTTTCTCTGGAAAAACCGTTTTAGCCGGTTTTTTTTTTAATAAACGTTTTTTCTATGTACAATTTGGGGAGGGTGCTCACGAAAAGAAGCATATGAGCAAAATAAAATAAAAGAAATAATAATAAAATAAAATAAAGAAAAAGAAAAAAGAAAAAAGGGTATATGCAGCATTGTGGTCCCCCCCCCCACTTTTTTTTTTCTTGTTCCTTTTTTTTTTTGTTTGTTTGTTTTGTTTTTTTTTTTTTTTTACATTTTTTTTGACTTTTTTGAGGTTTTTTGTTGCTATCCGCCTTTTGTTTTTTAAACGCATCTAGTTTTTGAATGTGTCACGGTATGTCTGAGATGAATAGTTCTAACTTTTTCCCGAGAAAGTTGTTAAATTGACAATAGCAAGCAGATTTCATTGTTTCATTATATTCTTCCACATGATTTGCATCGATCTAGTTGTCAACAAATGTGTTTTTGTTTTTTTTTTTGTTTCTTTGTTTCTCTCATTTCTTTTCGCCCAAAAGTAAAACCCTCATTGTACGTGGAACATAGAGACACATTGCTTCAGTTATGTAATTCAGTTTTTTTTTTTTTGATTGTGGGATGTAACAGGTAAAGTGGACGAGAGATCAAACGGAAAACTGTTGACACGAAACTGCAAAACGGCATGTGGAACGGGCATAGAAACATGCATTAGTGGAATTTTTCAAAACTGCACTGCTCCTCTTGTCAACCTCGAAATGTACGTTCTTCCTATTTCTAACTCTTTATCTTCATTAGTATTTGTCCAAAAGCTTCTCAATACTTGTTTTTTTTATTTCTGCATAAATTTATAATGAGGCTTTACTGTGCCGGACCTCTGATGGATGTTGCTGTTACAGCTTATGGTGATTCTCCATTGCTTCAGTTCACCGTTCTCCGTTCAGTTCTCCGTTCTGCCATTCAGTTCTGCCGGATTTTTTAAACTGAACTCGGTTCTGTCCAAAAAGCAATTTTTTTTCTTTTCTATCAATATCTTTTTACATATTTTTTCCGTTCTTCTGCATTTCTCTTCCATGTCTGATTTCTTATTTGTCCTTCTTGGTATTTCATCATTTCTTTTTGTTTTGCTCCACTTTACATCTTTACTCTTGCCGCCAGTTCATTTCTTTTTGCCACTGTCATGTTGAAATTGTCAGAGAGAGGGAGCGTGAGCGGGAGGGGAAAGGCGAGGGGAGAGAGAGAGGGATTGAGGTCGAGATCAGGGAGGAAGAGGGAGCGAGAGAGAAGAAGAGATCGAATCGGAATTATAATCAGAATCGGGATTGGAAGAGGGAGAGGGAGAGGAAGAGGGAGAGACAGAGAGGGAGGCAGATCGAGAGTGTGATTGAGTTTGTATTGCGGTTTCCTTCCAGATGCAACAATGTGGACGATAACTGTGACGGATTTGTGGACAACGGAATCGATCAGTTAGACTGTTCCAAGGGAAGTGTTTGTTTTCGTGGAAAATGCCTTCCTGTGGGAAACGCCACTTTACCTGTTTTAGTTTGGCCTCGAAATTCCTCCAGTTGGTCTTATTATGACAAAGGGGAAAATCTCGACGCTTTAAACCCGTTTTGGCGAAATGGGTATGTATATATATATCTATATATGTTGACAAGTCTCAGGAGTATTATTTTTAGTTCATGATTGCAAAGGGATGAGGATGAAGTGCTGTGTTTCACCCTTTATGTGAAAGAAAAAGATAAATTGTGTTTGTGAATCACGTTGTTTACGATTGTAAAGTGGGAGTTTCTTTCATTTGTACTTCAAATATTTTGTTGAGATTGATTTTGAAAACCAATTGTGTTTATGAGATCATATTTTGAGCAAATAGTTTAAGTTGTATGCATAATCCTGCTTTCAATCCCAGCGATGCTTTTTTTTTTCCATGTTAGAATATCAATGAACGGTTTATCCAAATGGGTACAAATGTGTTTAATTCGAAAACGAACCACAAACCTTTTTTGCAGAAGCAACACCCAAAATTGGTCTCAAGGAGTTGGTCCTCTTGGTTTCAATTTGGACTTACCTTCTTGGGATACTTTCGGAACAACTTTAAATATGTATACCAGAAATAGTGTGACGTCGTATTTTCTCAAATCATTCAATCTCACATCCACTCAACTCTCCTCCACTTTCAGTCTCGGTAAGTCATTTGAAAACCCTTAGGATTAAAAATTTCAGGAGTTTCAAATGTTTTCTTAAGAGGTCGGCAAAACAAAATGATCCTAGTGGTTCAAACCAAACCTTTGTCCGCTGTTTTTTTCCACCTCTATTATTATGGTCCACGATATTTTATGAATTTATACGTCTTCTCAGTAGTTTTTTTAAAGGGAATTATCTCAATTTTTTCGAAACGTGGTACAAAACAATAATGCGGAACAAGTTTTCTAACGCACATTAGTTTTAATGAAAGGAGTAGCGCATTATCGGAAGAGATATCGAGTGAATTCAGATAAGGATATGAATCAAAATTGCTGTAAATGAAAACTGTTTTAAAACGACATTTTGTCTAAGGCGTATTGACAAATGTCACTTTTTTTCTCGGTGGTTCTGTTCCAAAACCGAACAAACAAACAAACAAACAAAAATATCAAACAGATTTTAATATTCGACGAGTCGATACTGTTTTAAAACAACATTTTGTCTAAGGCATTTTGAAAATGTTTGACTTTTTTTTCTCGGTGGTTGTGTTTCAAAACCGAACAATCAAACAAATAAACAAAAATAACGAACAGATTTTAATATTCGACGAGTCGATGGAGCCGTGGTTTATGTAAATGGGGTAGAACTGTGGCGTCCTCAAATGCCCATGGGTATAATTAACTATACTACTTCAGCCACTTCACCATCCTATGTAGGAGCAAAAAATAACGAGCCCATGGATTATCACGATTGTCCAATATGTTCTTTTCGCAATTCGAGCCTTCCACTCAAGGTTTTACATTCTTTTCAAAAACCCTGAGAATCAATGCCTTTGATCTTCTCCTAATAGGTTTTTTTTGGTTGCAAAAGCTCTAAATTTGGTATCTCTTTTTTGCCGTTGGTCCTCCGCCTAAATTGTTGATAGGTCGCACCACTTTTTTTGTGTCCATTTTCTTAGAAATGGAAAAATATTGCTCCTTATTTTTTGACTGTTTCCCAAACTGATTGTCTTTCTGTGGTTGTTTTTCAACGCCTGACTGATATTTCTGTGTTTGACTGATTTTGTGTTTTGACATTTTTTGTGTTTAAACTTTTTGTGTCTGGCCGATTTTGGTGTTTGACCAATTTCTGTGTTTGATTGATTTCTATGGGAAGAGTTTCTATGGTTTCAGTTAGGAAGAAACTGGATAGCTGTGGAGCTCCATTCTTGGAAGAGTCCGAGAAGGAATGTGGCGTTTGACATGGATTTATCCCGAAACGTTATCGTTCCATGTTCATCTTTTCCATTAGCACCGACAGTTTGTGTTCGACAAGTGGGACAAACGCTTTCTCCAGTAAGGTCCTTCTTCCTTTTTTCCTTTTTCCAGCAGAGAAAAGTTATACTTGGAAAAGTTTCTGTTGTTCTACAACCACCGTTGCAGGCGGAGAACCAGCAGTAGTAGTAGAAGTAGACATGAAAAACAACAGAAACTATCAAAGTACCTACTCAACAACCAACTTTGAACTGACACAAAATATGACTCAAAACCCCAATATGTTTCAAATTTGATACAGTGATACAGAGTACAGTAAAATGACAATTCCCAAAATTTCAGCCCAAATGACCTAGTAAACCATAAGATATGATGTCTGGAAGTTTCCCAAAAACTGCCCTTAGAAAATCATATTCCCAAAACTGGATACTACAAAATTGGCTAAGTCCTAATTTATATACTCACAGTGTGTATCTACTGATCTACACTAATTCGGGTAACCGTTACTACGGTTATTATCCTGACTAACGACAAAGCATCCTACCCGTACGTCACTGTACCTCAAAAACCCTAATTACTAATTTCTAAAAACCTGATTAATAGAACACTATTTTATATCACACTAAACGACAAACTAATGTTATTCAAATATTTACAGAAATTGAACCGTACACAAAACGTTCTAACCGTACACAAAACGTTCCAAATGCTTAGTTAGCGGTGACCGCTAAAGTCCAGCCGAATGTGGTCGTGTAGTACGAAGCACCTGAGTGCTTCGTCACTTGTGGTCCCACGCGAATCACGCTTGTGGTCCCTCGTGAATCATGCTTGTGGTCCCAGGTGAATCGCGTCCGTTGAAACAGATTCGATTGACGGTGGTACCGTCGATCTGTATCATATGTTTCCGGAATACTCGGGACAGATCCCGTTCGTCCGATCATGTGAATCGCATCGTCAACTTTTTGACACGTATGCTTGATTGTCGGCGCTACTCCGAAAAACCTGCATACGTTCTTTCGCCAACACGTGTCCCTGCAAAAGTACAATACACTCTACTGTACCTTTTGCTACTCTAACACTTATTAAGGTAAGTATTACTAGAAAAAATATCCTAAGTTATTTTTACCCCTATAAATTGAAATAAAGATTTATAAATTCCAACACTCCCCTAAATCTTTAGACTCAGTTACTCTCTTAGTCCAACAGCATCTCTGCAAAACTGTAACTTAGGAGAAGGAAGGGCTTTTGTTAGCATGTCAGCCACCATCTTCTCATCTGGTAAATAACATAATTTAACGACTTTTGCAAGTACTTTTTCTCTAACAAAATGAAGTCTAACATCCATGTGTTTGCTCTTAAAGTGATGGCTGGGGTTAGAGGCAATTGTTATGGCAGCTTGGTTGTCACACCATATAGCTTGAGGGCCAGTTTGCATATACCGAAGTTCCTGTAGAATGGACTTGACCCATGGGAGCTCCTTCAGGGCGGAAGCTGCTGCCATATATTCTGACTCCATTGTGGATTGAGCTGTAACCTTTTGTAATTTGCTACTCCAGCAGCCATCTCCAATCTTCAGTACGAAGCCGATCGTAGATTTCCGGCTTGGCATGTCCCCATAGCTAGCATCGCTCCATGTCTGGATTTTCACCTCTCCTCCTCCGAGAACAAGCTTGAGATTTCGAGTACCTGCAAGATATCTCAACACTCTTTTCGCTGCTTCCCAGTCTGCCCACACTCTTTTCGCTGCTTCCCAGTCTGCCCTTTTAGGATTTTGCAGACTTCTACTCAAGACTCCCACAGCTGCCGCAATGTCGGGTCTCGTACAATTCATAAAATATATAAGACTTCCAACAACCTGTCTATATGGCTTTGATGCCATAAACTCTTCCTCCCCTGTCTCTAGACTCTCACTGACAATTATGCGTGAATCTGTATCAATTCTTTCCTATTTTTGCCTATATTCCATGGGAGTTACGGATCCTTTCACATCTTTCATTTCAAATCTTTCTAGCATGTTACCTATTGCTTCTTTCTGAGTCAACATAATCAGCCTCTTGTTTCTGTCTCTTTCTACCTGTATTCCTAAGATATATTTGGCCTCACCGAGGTCCTTCATCTCGAACCTAGACCTTAAAGCCGCTTTAATGCGGTTTATTTCATCCATTGACTTACTTATTAATAATAGATCATCCACATATACAGCAATGTAAATTACCCCATCTTCTCCTTGTAGAACATATACAGAATGATCTGAGCTAATTCTCTTAAAACCTAGCCCGGTTAAAAGCTCATCTAACTTCAGATTCTACTGACGCGGGGCTTGTTTTAGCCCATACAAAGATTTCATCAATTTACACAGTAATTCTTCCTTTCCCTTTTCAACATACATTTCAAGTTGTTTCATATAAATTGTTTCTTCTAACTCTCCATGCAAGAAAGCAGTTTTAACATCCATCTGATGTATTTCCATATTCTCTATAGCCGCTAGACTTAGCAAAATTCTGACAGTGGGAAATCTAACAATTGGGGAGAAGGTTTCCTCAAAGTCAATACCTTCTTTTTGATTATACCCCATGGCCACTAGTCGGGCCTTATACCTTTCGATGGTGTTGTTCGGGTTTAGCTTCACCTTGAATACCCATTTGCTGCCGATGGCTTTCTTGCCCGGAAAGAGATCCACTAGCTGCCATGTTTGTGCCTCCATAATGGACTTCATTTCATCGTTTGCCGCCTCGATCCACTGATTTCTCTCAGGTGATGAGAAAGCCTCCTGGATCGTTAGAGGTTCCTCTGTAGCTGCAGAAAAAGCAAAGTGAGAGCTTGCTTGCAGACGGCTGCTAGATCTCTTTCCCCCCGAAAATTCTGAGGCTGAGATTGTTAGCAACCTCTGATTTTTTTATTTAGTTTGACCCGTAACTTGATCTGGGACAGAATGTGTAGTAGTTCCTTCCACCTGCGGTATAGCTTGTGGTGAAGCATCTTGTAAAGGCACCAAAGGAACTGAAGGAAGAGGTGCACATGCCGGTGGAAAGTAGACTCGCTGCGTATGGTGAAAAATGACATATTCTTGCTTTTCCTTTGCCGGTTGATCTGGCACTTTAAAAAGGTCAACCGAATCCTGTTCATCTTTAATCTGGATATTTCTAGAAACAATCACTTTCTGTTTCTCAAGTACAAAGACCCTATATCCTTTCGCATTATCATCATACCCCATAAAAATCCCAGGTAAGCCTTTAGCCTCCATTTTCCATCTATCCTGTGAAGTATCTAAAATAAAACACTTGCTGCCAAAGATCTTAAAGTGACTAACATCAGGTTTTTCCCCCGTCCAAAGCTCATAAAGTGTATTGCTAACAGATCTAGAAGCAATTCTATTTTTAATATAAACAACACAATTAAGCGCTTCAGCCCAGAATTTCAAATCTAGCCCTTTATCTGCAAGCATGGACCGAGCACTCTCTGTCAATGTCCTATTTAATCTCTCAGAAACACCATTTTTGTTCCGGTGTATATGGAACTGTAAGATTGTGACTGATACCTTCCTGAAGGAGAAATTCTTCGAATTCCTTTGATGTGTATTCTCCCCCGTTGTCCGATCTTAGCGCCAATATTGGAACCCCATGGAGTTTTTCCGCCCACGCTTTGTAGTGTTTGAAGTGCGTAAACACTTCACTCTTATGTTGCATGAAGTAAACTTTGGTGTACCTCGAGTAGTCATCTGTGAATGTGACCATATAGTGGACACCTCTAGCCGAAGCCACTTGTGAAGGACCGAGAACATCAGAATGGATGAGCTACAGAACTTTTTCTGATCTATGGTCTGTTTCCTGTGGAAATGGCAATTTGTGAATCTTGCCTAGTGAACAACCATCACATGTTTTTATAGGATGAGATGTGAGAGAAACTCCATCAACTTTTCCCGAGTTCACCATTTTCTTTAAACTATCATAATTCATGTGTCATAATCTCTTATGCCACAACTCATTATCAGATTCGACACTGGAGTAGAGAACATCATTTTCTTTATATTCAGCCATGTCCATCCGATACATTTTGCTAGCATCTCTAGTTCCTGTTACTGCAACTTTCCCTTTCTTGCTAACAACCTCTCTCCCTCCTTTCAGAACAACTTCAAAGCCTTTGCTCTCCACTAATGATGTAGAAAAAAGATTTTTCTTGAAATCTGGAACATACAAAACATTGTGAAGGGTTCTCTCTACCGACTTCCCCCCCACATCTACCATCACTGATACATCACCCTGAGCTGAGGTTTGAACACTCATGCCGCAAGCATAGTAGATATTCTTTGGAGATGTTTGCTGCAGATTCGTAAAAGCCGCCTTGTTCCAACACATGTGGGCGGATGCTCCCGTGTCCATGATCCATCCCACATCCTTTGGACCCTCCATGGCAGCCGCCATAGCAAATAAATCCGCCTCCTCTTGCTCATTGAAGCTGAGAGACTCATCTGCATCAGTTGCAGAAGCTGAAAAAAAAGCATTTCCACGAGAATGGTTTCCAGAAAAACCTCTGTGATACTGACTCTGTTGCCAACCTGGCCTGTATAAACCTGTCTCATTAGCCTTCTTTAGTTTATGACAGTACCTGTATCCATAACCCTTCTCAGAACAATAGAAACAAGTAGTAGTAGATGGCCTATTCTGCCTCTGATTATACTGATTCTGATTCTGGTTAAACTGAGTCCTATTCTGATTAAACTGATTTCTTTTGTCAAAGTCTGTTGCAAGTGCCTCAACCTTTCCTTCTCCCTCAAAGAGTAACTTTTGTTTCTTCCTCCAATATAAGATTATACGCTAACTGAAATGACCAGCTAGCTTTATTATGACTCTTTAATTGAACAGACACACCCTTCATGCTATTAGGGAGACCTCTAATAAGCAAAGCCGCCTGTTGAAACTCAGGAAATGACCCCCCAGAAGAGTGAGCATCAATGAGTGCACGAAAATTGTCACAATACTCAACCATAGTTCCCCCCGTGTATTTGTATCCCCAAATTTTTCCAGCTACCCAAAGCTCCTCCTGAACATTCGCTTTCTCAAAAGCGGTTTTGAGGGATGTCCAAATCTCCTTGCCTTCTTCATTTTCAGTCGGGACATGACCAAATTTTTTGAAATACAAAGAATTAGATTGTTCCTTGCCATTGAACTCTTTTTTGCCCAAGTTGGATCTGTTTCATCAAGGGAGCCATCCAAAACCCCCAATAAGTCAGCAGTTTCAAACGACGATTCAACCATTGCCGCCCAGTACGTATACTTTTGGCCATTGAAGATAGGAATTCTTGACGAAAGGCCCATAACCTGTTGTTCTAAAACCACCGTTGCAGGCGGAGAACCAGCAGTAGTAGTAGAAGTAGACATGAAAAACAGCAGAAACTATCACAGTACCTACTCAACAGCCAACTTTGAACCGACACAAAATATGACTCAAAACACCAATATGACTCAGAACACCAATATGTTTCAAATTTGATACAGTGATACACAATACAGTAAACTGACAATTAACAAAATTTCAGCCCATAAGATATGATGTCTGGAAGTTTCCCAAAAACTGCCCTTAGAAAATCATATTCCCAAAACTGGATACTACAAAATTTGCTAAGTCCTAATTTATATACTCACAGTGTGTATCTACTGATCTACACTAATTCGGGTAACCGTTACTACGGTTATTATCGTGACTAACGACAAAGCATCCTACCCGTACGTCACTGTACCTCAAAAAACACTAATTACTAATTTCTAAAAACCTGATTAATAGAACACTATTTTATATCACACTAAACGACAAACTAATGTTATTCAAATATTTACAGAAATTGAACCGTACACAAAACGTTCTAACCGTACACAAAACGTTTCAAATGCTTAGTTAGCGGTGACCGCTAAAGTCCAGCCGAATGTGGTCGTGTAGTACGAAACACCTGAGTGCTTCGTCACTTGTGGTCCCACGCGAATCACGCTTGTGGTCCCTCGTGAATTATGCTTGTGGTCCCAGGTGAATCGCGTCCGTTGAAACAGATTCGATTGACGGTGGTACCGTCGATCTGTATCATATGTTTCCGGAATACTCGGGACAGATCCCGTTCGTCCGATCATGTGAATCGCATCGTCAACTTTTTGACACGTATGCTTGACTGTCGGCGCTACTCCGAAAAACCTGCATACGTTCTTTCGCCAACACGTGTCCCTGCAAAAGTACAATACACTCTACTGTACCTTTTGCTACTCTAACACTAATTAAGGTAAGTATTACTAGAAAAAATATCCTAAGTTATTTTTACCTCTATAAACTGAAATAAGATTTATAAATTCCAACAGTTTCCCCTCTCCCTCTCCCTCTTCCTCTCCCTCTCCCTCTCCCCTCCCTCTCCCTCTCCCTCTCCTTCTCCCTCTCCCTCTCCCTCTCCCTCTCCCTCTCCCTCTCCCTCTCCCTCTCCCTCTCCCTCTCCCTCTCCCTCTCCCTCTCCCTCTCCCTCTCCCTCTCCCTCTCCCTCTCCCTCTCCCTCTCCCTCTCCCTCTCCCTCTCCCTCTCCCTCTCCCTCTCCCTCTCCCTCTCCCTCTCCCTTTCCCTCTCCCTCTCCCTCTCCCTCTCCCTCTCCCTCTCCCTCTCCCTCTCCCTCTCCCTCTCCCTCTCCCTCCCCCTCTCCCTCCCCCACCATATACTTGATTGGAAACATTTGGTGTCAAAGTCTTGTTTCTTTCAATGTTTTTTTTTCCGTTGCTTCTATAATGTAATGATATATGTTGTCAATAACTATTTAATTGTCAAGTTTTCTGTATCTTTCCTTCGCTGTTACCTTCACCTTCTACTTTACCTTAAACTTCTATGCTTTTACCTTCCCATATTACTTTTTTAAATTTACTCGTTACTTTCACTTTTGCTTTTCCTTTTGCCTATACTTTTACTTTCACTTTCATGTTTTACTTTCACTGTTGCTTTTTTTTACTTCACCTTAGTGTTCCACTTTTGAAGGTCGCTTTTGACTTTGACTTTGTCTTTGTCTTAAGTTTTAGTTTGATTCCTATTTTTTACTTTGCTGCTTACTTGACATGTTACTCCTTTACTTTGCTTACACTTTTCACACTTTTACTCTTAACTTTAACTTTTACTTTTACTTTTACTTTTGCTTTCACTCTCACTCTCACTCTTTCACTTCCACTTTCACTTTAGTTCACTTTCAACTCAACTTCAACTTGCGTTTTCACTTTCCCTTTCAATATCAATTTCAACTTCACTCTCACCCACTCCCCCTCCCTCTCCCTCTCCCTCTCCCTCTCCCTCTCCTTCCCCCTCTCCCTCGCCCTCCCCCTTTTCCTTTATGGTTTTGCCAGGAGGCATCTGTATGGCAGTACATCGATGGGAGCCAGCCTCTCCCTTCGGATGATTGGATGATGCCCACTTTTGACTCAACTTCATGGAAGTCAGGTACTTCTAAACTCTTTAACTCCAACTTCTTTCTATACTACCAAAAAACCACACTACTCATCGGTAATAGTGTTACTATCACTACTTCGGTCGCGAGTTTTTTTGAGGGAAAATTGCGAAGTAGTGTTGGTAACACTATTTGAGGTGTGGGTTACTTTCTGTCATGACTCGTTACACTAAATTAGTGTTCAACGTTCTAATTCCGCATTTACTGTAATAAATTCTTTACACTAATAATGGTGGGAAAGTGTAGTGGTTTACTTTTGTGTATTTGTGACTTATCGTTTTTCCATCTCTGCAAGAAAAAAGAGAAAAAAACAAAGAGAGAAAATTATGTTTCTTATTTATCCTTTTCTTCTTCTGTTTAAGGCTTTGAAACTTTCCCAAATCATCAAACTGTACTCACCTAATCAAGCTCTTCACCGTTTTCTTTTCTTTCCTTTCCCTCTTCTTTTTTTTGTTTAACCAGGGGCAGCCCCACTAGCTTGGGAATCCTATGTAGGGAGGAGAACAACTCTTATTCCGGGAAATGAACCTCGTATAACTTATTTTTTTCGTCGAGTTATTCAAGTTCCTGATGCTGTCTGTTATTTTCAAATAGATAGCAAGTTGCTATCGAGGGATGGAGCTGTAAGTTTTTTTCTTACAGAACCTTTTTTACAAAAATTTATGGCACTGAAAGACATTGTTGACCAGTATTTAGTGTTGATGAAAAGGCATCAGATCCGTTATCTTGATTCTCATTTTACAGATTTTGAGTGAATGTATTAATTGGAAACCACACCATGAATCACTATTGGTGTTAATAACACTAATTTGGGGCCGACTTTTCCTTTGTTCTGTTTGGCCTCCAATCATAAAATGGCGTTTATAGTACTACTGATTATTTACGTTCATAACGTTAATTTTATAAGGGATCGGTAACACTAACTAATTGTCCACATGATTTGTAACTATATTGGAATTGATGACACTAAAATAATGCTTTCCGTAATCCTTTTTTGACTTTAATAGCCATTCACGGTACATGTTGTGTTGGTGTTCAGTTGCAACCCTGCATGTTGTTTTCCGGTGTAAAACAAAAACCTATTGTATAAACATATTTTTTATCAACACTATCACCGATGGACATTCAAACCATCCACAGCTATTTAGCTATTTAAATGGAATTGGGAATTATAATCATTGTTACTACTTTTAAGGTTGAGTGATGTGAGAGGGACATATTTGTCCGCTTCAGTTACTTTGTTTGCTGTTACTTTCAATTATTTATGTTTCGAGTTGAAATTAAACACGCAATGAATCACAGTGGTATTAACTCCAAAAGCAACGAATGATGATTATGCGAAGAAAATTCATTTTTCGGCGGAGATTCTGACAAGTCCAAAGACAGCTGACATCTAAAAGTTTCTCTCCCGTTTCAGGTGGTATACATAAACGGTGTGGAGGTTTACAGAACCAATATTCCTCCCGGGCCTGTCAATGCGACGACATACGCGAACAATTTTGGAACCTGGCTGTACAACCCAACGGAACTGACAGGCGGTTGGCTGAAAACTGGACGGAATCTGCTTTCCGTTGAACTGCACCGAACGTCGAGAACGACGACGTGGCTCTTCTTTGATTGGCTGCTCACAGGATTGCGGGAAGCTGTCACGTGCTCTCCACAGCCGTTTTAGGGAATATCTGTCAAAATATGAGTGAGGATGTCGCAGTCAAAATATGGTGTTGAAAAACATTGCATTCGATTTTTTGCAGTCAAGGAACACGGTAAAATATCTCGGTGACAATTTTGCGGTGAAATTATCATGGTCAAATTATCGCAGTGAGGTTCAGTCGGTGTTTTGCGGAAAAAGTAGTTTAGTTAAAATGTTGTAGCTTATTTATTGCAGTGAAGTACCAATACCTTTGTACATGTATTGCATAAACGAGGTCGCAGTAGGAGTGGATGGAAGTCTTTAAGAATGTCTTTTGTAGATTATTGTACCAAATTGTAGACTCCACATCCTCCTTCCATTTCTTTTCAAGTTATGAGAGTTCCGGTGATTCACCAGTAACTTTTTTGCTCATTCAATTAATTGTATTAATTTACTTGCTTATTTTTCGTTTCTTAGTGTTCTAATATAGTTGTGTTTCAACTTCGACGACTTGTATGTAGAAAAATTTGTATTTGAATAATGTTATGTTGTCACTTTCTTCCTGTCCCGATGTTTTATCACCAGGTCTATGTTTCTTGCTCCTCTCTCGCTACCCAATAGCTCGTCCTTCCCGTTGCGATGCTTTACCTTTGGATGCAGGTTTCTCCACTACGTGACGACATGTTTTTCTCGTCCCAATGTATTCCCTTTGAAACAATGATTCCTGCTCCTCTTGACTGGGAAACAGCACTATGTTCCCGGCGCAAAGTTTGACCTTCAAATTTCAGGTTTTCTACACCCGTTTTTTACAATGGCGGCACTTTAACACCCTCGGTTGAACTTCACCCCCCCTCCCACTCCCCCTCTATGGTTTCAATTAAATATTTGTAACTAAATGTTATTATCACCGTACAATTTACCTTGAAGGTGTGTGCCAATGTGTTAAAGTAAGATTTTTTTTCTGTCGTTTTCCTCCAAAATTGTACCTACACCAAGAATATCTTTTGTCCTACAAAGAAAATGGAAAAACCGAAGTATAATTTGCGACATCTTTAAACATAGTGTTTACCTTAGTTGGGCGCCTTCCCCTTTTGGACCCATTGACGCGACATGCCAACTCATCTTTAAACTTTTACCGTGGTCTACATTAGAGCATGTCTTACTAAAATTAATACTTGACCAACAAATATGAAAACATTTTCGCATGTTTCGCATGATTTTGAACATTTTCCCCCAAAAGAGGGTACAAGCAACCATTTTTGTTTTTGGCTCCTCACAAGCATGTGCAGAAAAGAAATTGCAGGGTTTACAGACCTCCACTTTCATTCATGGGTCATCCACAAAAGTCTATACCGTCGTCACCTCTCGCTCTCCCTCTCCCACTGTCATTTCCATCTTCTCTTCTTGAAATGGAACATGTCGATATTGGCGTAAAATGAAAAAGCCCTAGATTTCCATTATTTTAATAATTCAAGGCATGGTATCATGACAAATCGAGTGATAAAAGACAAAAAATAAAATCGAGAAGCCTTGATTGGAAGTTCCAGGATTAGTGACATTAATGGTGTGACAGGTAAGCATGACGTCACAATGTCACAAAAACCTAAGCATCTACAAGGTCAAAAAAAAAAATGTCTAAAGTATAAAATCGTCACAAAATTAAGTACGCTGTGAATCGCTATTAGAGTTCATAATAATTAGTGTAAAAATACAATTACTCATAATGCCAATAAAAATAAGCGCTAATTTATACATCTAACACTAATTTGGGTACACAATCCAATATTGTAGCCGCCATAGTCTGTATTCACATACGCGACGATTGAACATGTGTAGCGAAGGACGAACTAACAAATTGGCCTCACGGAGTCTACCAATATCGATCACGTTCGTCCATTTGGAGCGAACCCGGTGTGCTAGTGAACCATGGCGAGCCGCGTCAATAGTAAGAGGCGGACCAATTAATTGTTCGATCCGTTGATTATCAGCCAAGACTCTAGGTCTTGAATCATTATAGGCTGCGACATTTTCCAAGATATACCCCATAGGATGATCTAAAGTTTGTAGAAAATGCAGGATGCGAACGAATTCAAAAAATAGTTTGGTGCGGGGATCAGCTAATCCGAGACCTTTCCCGGCCCGAGACATTCCCTAGCACTCCCATCCTCCAAGAACTAGATCGATTGGACCAATCTCTAGTAAGTGATGGTTGCCCACAATCTGAGTGTCGTGTAGGAGGGCAGTATGCATATGCTCGTATGCAGATTTTGGTAACAAATGCGGGTATTAGGAATGCAACAGATTACAATGATGTAATTGTGCTTTCCGTGCTAACGGATCAATCTCAACCAAATAATAAAATCGGATTAATAATCCATTCCGCAAACATGCAAGGAGGGAAGTGCCTATTCCAGCGAACAGGTCCAAAATCACCAATCCATTTAGATTAGGTTTCCATTGGACCGAATTCCAATTAATGGGAAGAAACCCAGAAGAGTCTGTATGGATTCGGATTGTAGGAGAGACTAGAGAAAGTGGAATTGACAAGGTTTGGTTATAGATTTGGTCAAATTCCGTCGTATCTATAAGAAAACGTGGGTCACTGAAATTTTTTGGTAAGTAAGAACTATCGGGCAGAATTTCTTCTACTGACAATGAATGAAATATTTCGGCCCCCATTGAATTCCTTGAAAATGCAGGTATGGATGTGGCCGAATTTGCCATAACAGGCATGGGCTTCCTAGCGGAAATTAACGGAATGCAGATTTTGCGTTCCGGGAAGTTAGTGGGCCTATAAGAAAATGTCTGATCATGCATGTCAACTCCACCCCCTACACGAAATATAACATCCTGTCTCACTAGGCATTCATAGTCACTACATTTAGTGACCAGAGCGTAACCCGAGATCTCAGGAAGGTCTGTAGCCATTCCGCTCTAGAACCTGAAAACGAGCGGTTCCTTAGTGATTCCTAGGACTTGCTCGGTTGTACCCGCTGATGTTAACAAACGAGTAGAAGTGGTCTGAAGCTTGTCCAGAGTTAGACCAAGCTTGAGTGCAAAGCTAGAGACCAATATAACCGGCTTTTCACCCGTATCCATGAAAGGCAGGGAAGGGGCTATACCATTGATCAATAATGCACCCTTCCCGTTATCCAAAAAACTGATGTCAGGATGGAGGGAATTTCGCTCCTCTATAGAAATAGGCTGAATAGCAGCAAAATTTTTGTGCAGATAAAGTGCTTGTAACGCGGCAGCTGCACCTGATCTATCGGAGGTAAAGGAGATAAGGGAGATTTCTGGTGAGTCGGAAATCATAGTGGATAGAATGCACAAGCGTTCTTTTACGCGGTGTGCCTCATGTATAGTTCGATCCACTATGTCGAGAGCTTCAGCCGCGATGGCAAAAGCGGTTTCGGGCAAGGGAGGAGAACGTTCTTTAGTGAATGACAAAGGGATGCGTTTGTTAGGAGTTTTACCGTCACGGCTGTGATCGGTCGAACCTTTGTCGAACGTAGCCTCTCGTTGTTGGATGGTAGAATCTCGTAAGATTCGACCTGCCAACGTGGGCATGTGTACAACAGTGCGAGCCATGCCTATAAACTGTGGCTTCATTTGAGTCATGAAGGTTGCGAATTGTTCCTTCATCATAGCCTCTAATCGCTCTTACATTTCTAAACGCTCTCTCTCTTCTCGAGATACCCTAGGTGGAGTAGTGTCCTTCTCCGGTTCTTTAACTGGTTGAACCGGTTTTGCGGATCGAGCGGGAATGCCACCATTCTTAATTTGGTTGTGATAGGAAAATTCCGGGTTCTTTATATGACAATGTTGGACATAGTGTCCGGTTTGCTTGCAATGTGTACAGGTAACAGTTTTGTCTGGACACATTCGGGCATCATGCCCCGTCTTCCCACATCGAAAACATAATCGATTTCTGGGAGCAACAAGTGGGGTTCCCATGGCCGGGATTTTAGGAGGCCGGTTGTTAGGACGAGGATTGTACTATGGTGGAACAATCGGTTCTTTCGGGACCGCTTTAGGACGGTCATAGGCTTCCCACCAACAATTTTGCATTTCGTATTCCACGGCATGTTGGGCGGCTTGGTCGAAAGTGAACTTCAAGCCGTAGGTTTGAGTCAGATGACTCTGGATAAATTTTTTAACCTGACTCGAAAACTGTCCCACAAATTTCTGGACAGCTTCAGCATCCGACATTAAGTCCGGCAATGCTTCACGAAGAGTTTCTATACGAGCACGCATGGCAGGAGCGGTCTCTCCTGACTTCTGTTCGAAGTTCATTAACTCACTAACTTGGTCAGGGTTTTGCTTACACTATTCCGCTTGCAACATTTTGAAACATGACAGAGAGCGGATCCAGTATAGGGATCGTCATAGCTAGTCGTGCTGGGGTTCCAGCACGTGCGGCTATAGCAAACTGTTGCGGTATTTCCACAACTACTGCTGTATTAACATCGCCGTTGAGATCAAGGACTTCCGGGATAGCCGATTGGTAAGGAATTTCTGGTTGTCCTATAATAGCAGACTCACAGCGAAAGCCGGAGAAAACTCTGTCATCGCAAGTACGGAATCATACTTGCGGGAATAAAGAGTAAGGGTTAAACCGCGAAGGTAACGACCTAAAAAAGAGAAAGCGACCCGTAGGTCAAACCGATCTTGGTACCGAAATGTAAGATCACGCATTTCGGTATCGAATAGCATTCGAAAATGCGATAAAGTCATGGTGTCCTTCATTCCTAAAAAACAGAAATGAAGGCGACCCCCTCCCTCGGATGTGGAAGCCATTTCCAATAATGGAATGATTGGGGATAATAATGAATTTGTAATTTGTGGAAACCAAAAAGATAATAAATTGGAATCCGACCCGTCAAGGGAATCGTGGTCAGATTCTTCCTCAAAAAATGTGGAAGAGACTGATGATAAGGAAGATACAGAGGTGAGAGAAGATCGAACCCAAGGGGAAACTTAACTTAAGATATTCGGGAAAAGATGGTCCAAAAGACTAGGTAAATCTGATGGTCCTGATTCTGTGGGCCTAAACGGGGCCAACGATCGGGTGGTTCCGAAAGGATAATCGAGATTATCCTAATCGGTAGGCATAAAATGATAAAACCAAATGACAATCGGATAACAAAATCGATCTATAAGAGGTGCTTCAAATGCTAGACCACACCACTCACTCGTCCAATCAGCCAATCAATCTCTAAAATGGCCTCGATGGCCAGATCTATCAGGAAGCCGTATTACCAAAACCTTTTACCCTGCAAACAAGGGAACAAAGCCGAAGGGCCAGATCTATAAAGGCAAATAACTTAATATCCAAGCACCCACAAGTGCAGATCTAAAGCGACACAATCCACAAAAGAGCTAACCAATGCCTCCAACGACAAGATGTATGGAAGAAATTCCACACCGAACAAAGCAAACTCAGCCAAGGCCACTCAGGGCCAAATAGCAAGCATGGAAAGCTGGACAAATGCAATGCTCAATACAAGTGGATTAACACTAATCCACTCCAAACACGATCCCTCTAAACGATCAACCGACTACCTTAGCACGCGCCTGTACCCGCAAGGCATTGTGATGCTTACATAACACTCTTAGCAATCTGGTGATTGCAAAGGGTGAACTGCGGTTGTTCGCTACAACCGAAGTTTTGCAGAGCTCCCAAAAACGGATCCGCTCCACTAACTCCTCTCTTTGGTGAAGTATGTCACACATTGAGCACACGGTGCCTCTTATCTAAGCAAAAAGAAGGAGGAAACAAAAACCAAATACTTAAGTTAGTGTAGTGTATCGTTGGCCGAAAATTGGCCAATAAGATAAAAACGTCAACCAACAAGCAAATGGTAATTATAAATGTAAAGCTAATTATAGATTTTTGTAGAAATGTATCTATAAATATATATTTTTGATTTTTGAATATTTTTTTTTCTTTTTATTTTAACCAAAGAAAATTGAAATTGAAATAAAACAAACAAGCGAGAAAAGAAAAGAGACAATTTTCAAGTGCAAGAATACTAAGCCGATGGATGACCACTAGGCTCCACGGTCTATTTATATTCATTGCAGGAGTTATCTATATCGCGAATAATCTGAATTTATACTTAAATAAATTAAATCAAAACATAAATAACCGAGAAAGATAAATAAAAATTGAAAATGACAATATGCCCGACACTTATGAGGTTTGAGATAACCAAACTCAAAAGATGCGCAAAAGCCAAATAGAAATAAATACACAATCACAAGAAATAAAAACAACAAATCAATAATCCCAACATGCAACTTCCACACTAATTAAAGTTTAGCCACAGCCGAGGAAAGAAGTTTGTGTCGTGAGAACGCGGTCAAAATCCAGTCAAAAGGATGAGAGAAGTGAAGGGAAACCGTGTAGGTCTTGGCCGAAGCCGTATAGATTAATATGTAAGGCTTTACAAGATATTGATAATGTAGTAGAAAACTAGACGCTTCACGCAAAGGTAGAAAATCGCCTCTAAGTTGTCTAGACAATTTTACAAATAAAAAGATGGCTGTAGAAAATCCTCAATACTGAAAATAAATAATTCCTGCACTTGAAAATCTGCACTTGAAAATTGTGTGCACGAAATGATCTAAAATGAACTAAGTAACAAAAACTACGCCTAACGAAAACAAGCCAATCAGAGTACAGCGTGCTATGTGTTGTTTTTAGAAAGCTTTAGTCCTCTTTATGCCTCAGCTGTGAGAGAGAGCTGTTCAGGACTTAAGCTATTTTTGGTTGAGTTCGGTTCAGTACTTACCGAAATTAGTGTGACAGTGAAGTTGGGAGTTCACGGTTCATTCACACTTGGGACACGTGTCGTCACTTGGGAGAATGCGTGAGTATGTCCTCCGTGGACGTACGGAAATTCGGCAGGACCACTGGACTTCGTAAAGTCAATTCTACGGTGCCAAATCCTGTAATCGGACCGCTGACAGCCGCCGCCAACAAATAGTGACGAGGCGTGACTAGATCATTATCACTTTACGTTGTCTTAACTTCGGTGTAAATATTTGTGATAGAATGTTAGATGTACGGCTGGAATGCCTCCGTACAGCTTAGTGTAGTTTCGGTGTATAAAAGTAGGACTTAGCGAATTTGATTTTTAGGAACAAATGATATGAAAACTGTACACTCAGTTTTATGTAATTTCATTTCTACATATCTCACAGATTTGTGAGCGGAATTGATTGAAATTTTGTGTGTGTGTTCTTTTGTATGTCAGCTACATTGTGGAAAATATTCAGGACGTTGGGAGCGTTTTTCTGAAAGTTATAGTCTGTCAAAGTTTCTGTTCAGCCATCGGTATTTGTGGAAGCTTCCTCTCTTGATTTGTTCTACGATGACTACTGCTGCATCTTCTTCATCTTCAGTGCCAGTAATTGTGTCAGAACAACACTATGTAAGTATTTGCGTCTAGTTTGGATTCAGCCAAAAGGAGGCCGAAATCCTATGCCCTACGTTACAGAATCTATAACCTACGGATTAAAACCCTTCCTATCTACGTGTGAACGCATGAACCTCCAAATGGTTCACGACTTAAAATGGTCCAATGACGTCGCTTCGTCAAACCTGACAACCGATTTGTCTGTCATTTGCATCGACGGTCCAGATGTGATGTAACAAAAATTGCATATTCGACGTCGACGGCCGAGATTCTCTCTCACGCGAAATGATTCAAAATGTCGTCGACCAGGATTTCCGGGAATGAAAGTAGGTACGGTATACATAAAATCATCGAAGTAGCCGTCGGCGGAAATCGCGGCAGATAGATGTGATACGGAAAGATCATTGTACCGACGTGAATTTAAACATAAGTCGTCGCGCGATTTTCGAAAAGTATAAGTCGTACGGTCGACGTGAAATGACGAAGTCGCCGTTGGCAGAAATTGCGGAAAATAGATATTATATGATCAAACTCGCCGTCGGCGGAAATTACGCAAATTTTGAGTTGTACGTCGGCGCATATTACGGCCAAAAATACATATGTACGGTTGACGCGTACGGCGATATGTAAGTATGTACGGTCCTGTAAAACCCAAAAAAACACCCAAATACAAATTAGTGTGGCGGCTGCTCGTCCTAATACCTAAATATAAACAATTAAAATGGCCGACGAGATGCGGCATGACACGATTGTAGACGACTACAAAACATGTGACAATGGGTGACACTACGAAAATAGCTTGTTTTACGTCTTAGAAAATAAAATCTTGATTTCAAAAAGTGCGATGGTAAATATCATCGAAATACAAAAGGGTTTTAAAAAAGAAAAAGTAACGATTAAAGATTATAAAAGCCAAGTGAGGCAAAGGCGTTGTGCCCACGTGTTGATGGAAGGATTTTTTTCAGTAGTTTTCACAAAAAATAGGACTTGCAACGGGAAAATTTTATGTCGTACTACAAATGGCCTAGAACCAAATAACATTACGCGTCCTCTTAAAACTTACTCCAATTTGGCGTTATTATCTTTTCGACCCACTTCCACGTTTTGCCAACTTATCTTGAAACTTCTAATAAAAGAGACTTGGGAGGTGATTATATTAAAAGTAATAACCGATTGACTAATATAAAAACTTCATTGCAAGCGTCAAACGATTTCAAACAAATTTGCACAAGGGAAAGTACACTCTATTTTTTTCTCAGCTCGCCACACGCGTGTACTAAAAAAATGACAAGCATGTAAGTAAAAAAAATCGTAGGGATCTTGGACCTCCACTTTTATTTTTGGGTGGTCGTCCTTATCTCCCCCCCTCTTTCGCACTCGCCCGCTCCTCTTTCTCTATTATTATAATATGATCTCATACCTCTCAGAAAATCTCATTGCTACAACCAATTTCAACCACACATTCCACACATTGGAAAATACACATCCATATTGGAAATCACTCACATAAGGATAAACTTTAAATTAGAAAAAGCTTTTGTCCACATAACATTAGCTTGGTCTCTTGCCCTTGTGGCTCAACCCTTCTTTTAAAGTGTTTTCCACTACTCTCCACTCTTAATACTTCTATCTTTTAACTACTAAAACACTACTTAGTTAGTAAGAGATTTCAGTGCAAAAATGTCATTGCTCCAATTTGGTTTTAATCGCTCATGACCAAGATCAGTCAAAATTCCACAAACTTTTCCCAAAGGAAAAAATCTTTACTTTTCTCTTAGACTTCACAATTTATCCATCATCGCCCTGGACTCGCCAGGCCAGTGTCAACGCTACGATGAACATGTTTTACATGGGCCAATCATTAACCAGCAATGACTCAGACTGACCAATGCAAAAACGTGCGAAATCTCTTACTAACTACGTAGGATTTACTAGCCAATCAAACGCTACATTTCAATACGTAACATTTACGTGCAAAAGTGCGCGCCAAAAAAAACGCGACTTCGCACAAACGTGCGTCGCAAATTTCACACGCGAAACTACTTACAAAATTCTATGAAGTGAAAATGACGTTTCCTACTAAAAATTGTACGAAATGAACCATCGTGCTTACCAAACGAAATGTTGATTCATTTGGTACAACTTGAGCCTGAAATTCTGTAGCTAGGTTTACCCTTAACCTGTTACAATGAACACCCACTCGTTATTTTGACCTCGCGCTGTCCCTTAAATACACCAATCGCTATATCTTTTGAAATACATCCCCAAATCGTGCATTTCTTTCGCGGACATCTACCAAACTCAAAACTTTATATTCATAACACTTATATACCCATTTACAAAAAAGTTTGATCCACTATTATTGTTACATCATCCCCTCCTTATATTTAACTGATCTCAATTATAAAATATTTGATTATCAAGATTGGACTTATATATTATTATCCCTCCAATACCTTTGTAGAAACCTAGAATTTTTATCTTCTAAAGTTAATGTAACTCTAAGACCTCCACTAGCCCTTTGAGTAGGTAGCTCACTAAAAGCCCCTAAGATAACCCTAACCCCTTTGATTTTTCACAAGAATAACTGCCACCTTGACAGATAAAAACTCTAACCAACTTCATTGTTGTGAAGACAAGACTTCTTTGAGTCGATAGCAAAAAAAATCGTTGAATTTGCTCCTCTGAGCAGTAAGTTATGAATGGTCAAAGTTGACCTTTTATACATGAGCTCTCTAGGAGAGACGAGTCTACCTACCAAATTTTCTAAGTCCTAAATCCCTCTCTAAACCGTGTACTACTAGAGTACGGCACCAATGAGATTACTGTGTCGTACAAAAAAGTACAGGTGTACTTCCTGTAAAGCCATCGTACGGCATGGCCAAAATGTCGACGTCTGTCATATCCGTATTCCCTCCCGTTTTCTCCGGAGATGCCGCAAGCCAATGTGATTGTGCCACGTGTCAATTGACGTGGCAATGACCGAAAACCGCCAAATCGCCCATTCCGCGATCTCGGCATCTATCTCGGCCGTTCGATGAAGATCGACTTTTAATTGTAGCCGTCAAAAGTAAATGCGTGGTATTTGTTTCGCCGTCAAAACAAATGCGCGGTATTAGTTTCGTGGAGTACCATACACCGTACGTTTACAAAATTGTATCTTTGTCGAAAGACTGCTCGCGCCGTTTAATGAAATCGTCTACGTTTACATCTATAAATATATATATATGAAACCCCATATATCTCAGCACTGATCCTAGACTAATAGGATAAAGCTACCGGCTACTGCTTGACTTAAACGATGGCAAGTACCAAGATAAAATCTTGGGTCCGTCAAGGTTATTTTGGTAAACGTACCAAAGTACTACTTGTTTCTCTCTAGACAACATGGGCAGCCACGGCTCTAGCTTCCTCTCCAACCTTTAGTGATTGCGACAAGTGTGGGAGTTTGGAGAGAGGAGTTAGAGGCAGACTGCCTCTGCTTTTTTTTTGCTCTTTATCTTTACATGTTTTAAACCTAGAAAATACAAATAAAACCTTTAGTTTCTACACTCCCTTTATTTTTTAGTCACTTTTCAATTTAATACCACACTTTTCCCTACAGAAAATAGGCTTAGGGGAAGGCACAAGTTTGGTCATCAAAACTGCTACCATCTCACTATTTGGTCTGTACTCTAAACTGATCATTTTGTCTTCTACCTTCTCTCTAACAAAGGATAGTCTAATGTCCCTGTGTTTAGCTTTAAAATGATGTTTAGGATTGGCAGCAATAGCGATTGCTGCCTGATTATCACAAAAAAAAATCTGCACATCACTCTTAAGGTGACCAAGCTCACCAAGCAAAGACTCGACCCACATCAATTCTTTTACAGCAAAGCAATATGCCATATACTCAACCTTCATGGTGGACTGAGCAATAACCTTTTGTCGTTTGTTACTCTAGCCACAAGCCCCATCACCCACATATAATAAATATCTAGAAGTACATCTCCTCATCGGAGCATCACCATAACTAGCATCACTCCAAGTGGCGATGTCAGTATTCCCCTCACCGAAATGCAACTATAGATCTATAGTTCCTATCAAATATCTAAAGACTATCTTACCTGCCTCCCAATCTCTCTTAGAGGGAGCATTTAGACTTCTACCCAACACTCCTACAGCTGCAGCTAAATCCGGCCAGGTATAATTCATAAAATAGATTAGACTTCCGACTACTTGTCTGTAAGGAATAGTCTGCATGGACTTTTGTTCTTCAGGACCTAATTCCTCGTCTAAGATTATGACTCCTTCTTTCACACTCCCCTCACTTCCCTTCTTTAACTCCATTGGAGTTGTACAACTATTAGCCTTATCCATCTGAAAGTTTTCCAACATATGCCTTATTGCTTCTTTCTGAGTTAGTCTTATAATCTTTCTTTCTCGGTCTCTTTCTAATTGAATACCCAATATATATTTTGCCTCCCCCATATCCTTGATCTTAAATCTTCCCTTAAGATGCGTTTCAGTTTATTAATTTTGTCCATTGGTTTACTTAAAATAGGCAAATCATCAACATTAATTGCAATAAAAATAACACATTTTTCATCTTCAAAAACATAGATTGAGTGATCTGAGCTGATCGAGATTATTCCCAAACCGGTGAAAAACTCATCAAGCTTCTTATTCCATTGTCGGGGTGCTTGTTTCAAACCATAAAGAGATTTAATTAGCCAGCAAACCTCACTCTCCTCTCCATGCTCCACAAATCCTTCTAGTTGTTGCATGAAGATCTCCTCTTCCAATTCTCCCTGCAAAAAAGTTTTCTTGATGTCCATCTAGTGCACTTCCATGTCTTCCGCTGCTGCCACATTGAGAGGTATGCGGACGGAGGGAAATCTGACGACCGAGGCAAAGGTTTCCTCGTAGTGGATTCCCTCTTTCTGTGTAAATCCTTTAGCCACTACCCGGGCCTTGTGGCCCTCACTAGTGTTATCCGGGTTCAGTATTAATTTGAACACCCACTTACAACCGATTGGTTTTCCGTTAGGTGGACAATCCACCAGCTCCCAAGTATCGGCTGCCATAATTGAGGCCATCTCCTCATTGATGACTGTCTTCCACCGGTTCCTTTCTGGACAATTCATCGCCTCTCCATATGTCCGAGGTTCATCCGGATGAGATAGTTTTGTTACCTTGTTATTAACATGTTTTTCTTGCAACCTTTTGCTACTTCTCCTTCCTCCCTCAAAATCTGCTGTGGGAATAGATGGTTCCCGTGGGTTCTTTCGAACAATCTCGGCTTCTCCCTTGTCCTTTGATTTTGGATCAATTTCCACCACGTCTTTCGTTTCGGGTACAGTTGTCACTAGAGTTTCCGCGGCCGAGTCTTTCTCGGTCTGATTTGTTCCTGCAAGAATGTCATCTTCTCTAAATTATAGATAGTTAGGAAGCTCAAAGTCATTGGAATTTTCTGACTCAAATCTGATTTCTACTGACTTTGTATAATTAAAGGGATCCATAGACTTTCCTTCATCCATAACTACTAGGTTTCACTAAGATTATATCTTCCCTTTTTAGATCATAAACTTTGTACCCTTTTCCATCCTCATCATATCCTAATAAGATTTTGATTTTCCTTAAAGATCTAGTTTCCAATCAGACCGATATGTATCTAGACTAAACACTTGACTGCCGAAAACTTTAAGTGAGATATGTCTGGTTTCCGGCCGGTCTATCTCTCATAATGTGTTTGGCCTTTTACCGCCGAAGTAAGAACTCTATTTTTTAGGTAATTAGCACAGTTCATTGCTTCGGCCCAAAACCTTTTTCTTATCTTCTTATTTTACACTATAATTATAACACTATCACTTAGTGTCATATTTAATCTTTCAACTACCCCATTTTGTTCCGAGTTTTCTAGAACTATCTTTTGGTGTTGGACTCTATCTTCCCTCAAAAAATCCTCAAACTAGTTAGAGGTATATTCTCCACCATTGTCACTCGTTACTCTCTTGATTGGGGTTTAATGAAGTTTTTCACTCCATGCCTTATATTGTCTAAAACATTCATGAGCATGTGACATAATTTTCAAAAAATACACCCTAGAATACCGAGACCAATCATCGGTGATAGTCATCATAAATCTCTTCCCCCGGGTGAGGGCACTTTGGCTGGTCCCTAAATATCTGTGTGTACCAAATCTAGAATCTTTTCTCCCTTATAGGTGGCAGTTTATGGAAAGGGTAACCTGTGTGCTTTACCTTGTGCACATCCATTACAATCACTTAGATTCTCACTCTCACCAAACGGATTCCCTTCCACTACTCCCATCTTTTTCATCTCTCTTAACTTATATAGATTCACATGCTGAGGCCTCTTATGCCACAACATTATATCATGAACACCAGCATAATAAAGTTTCTTCTTTTCATTGCTTAAAATCAGCCTAAACATCCCTTGGCTACCTTTTTTAGCCGTGAAATAAACTTCCTCCTCTAAACTAGCAGTAAAGACTCCATTCCTAGTGCTAGTATCAAAACCTTTATCATTTAATACACATGTAGAGATGAGGTTTTTGTTCAACTCCGAAATTAACAATACATCGGAGAATGTAACTATATATATCATTTTTTCTAGTAATACTTTGAGATCTATCGATCCTACAAGAGTAGTAGTGACTATCCTCCCATCCCCGTACTCTTTCTCTACGGTGGGAATCTTTTTTATCTTAGTGAACAGGTGTTTATCCTTACAAATGTGCATGGAGGCACCTGAATCTACAATCCAGCTTGCTTCACCTTTCAATCCACCCAAAACACATTTTTGCTTTCATGGAATTTCGACCTCGTTTTTCGCCTCCACCTCCTCATCCAATAAGAGCTCATCCTCCTCGTCCTCGGATTTTGCCTCATGTACCTGTGTCACAAGGGCCTTTTTCTTTCCTCTCAGGGGTCCACCGGTCTGCCCCTCCTTTAACTGAAACTTGGTTAGCTTAGTACACTCTGTCATATAGTGTCATGGTTTCTTGCAAAAGTGACACAACCCCTTTGAGACCCTCGGTCCTGATTCAACGATCTGCGTTTTCTGTCCTCCTCCTTTATAGTTTCCTACTGATTTTTTGGGATCCTTGCTCCTTTAGTCAGTTTTTGTTGCCAAAGCTTGTCCACTCTTCCCTCCCTTTCAGATCTCAATTGTATTCTCTCGAACGAGAATCATCCCTACCATAGAATTCGAGATCCATCTGGAATCCGGCAAATCTTGCACACGGTTTACTATGTTTTCATAGTCATTCAGTATCTTCATGAGCAGGCAGTTAACCTTGACCTTTTCTGTTTCTACCTAGCAAGCACTCGCTAGTTCCCTGAAAACGGTTGGAAGCTCGTTACAAAAGTCTAGCATTTACCCACCTACCAAATTTTCTAATTCTTAAATCCCTCTCTAAACCCTATACTAATAGAGTACGTCACCAATTAAATTACCGTGTCGTACAAAAAAATACAGGTGCCGATGTACTTTGTGTACAACCATCGTACGGCATGGCCAAAATGTCGACGTCTACCATATCGGTATTCCGTCATGTTTTCTCCGGAGATGCCGCAAGCCAATGTGATTGTGCCACGTGTCAATTGACGTGGCAATGACCGAAAACCGCCAAATCACCCATTCCGCGATCTCGGCATCTATCCCGACAGTTCGATCAAGATCGGCTTTTAATTGTAGCCGTCAAAAGTAAATGCGTGGTATTTGTTTCGCCGTCGAAACAAATGCGCGGTATTAGTTTCGTGGAGTACCATACACTGTACGTTTTCAAAACTTTATCTTCCTCGAAAGACTGCTCGCGCCGTTTAATGAAATCGTCTACGTTTACTGTAGAAATTAATGGTCTTTTAAAGTATTTTCTAGGTCTGAATAGAAATAAGAAAGAAGCCGAGGCAGTCAACCTCTAAATTCTCTCTCCAACTCTCAAACTTGTCGCAGTCACTGAGAAATTGGAGAGGGAGCTAGAGCCATGGCTACCTAGGCTATCCAGAGGTTTACGGGAAAATATATATTAGTTAGGGGTTTATTTACTAAAAGAGATGTGCCGGCCACAGGATTTGATCCTGGTACCTACCGGTCGGCATACAGCCGGTAGCCGTTAGCCTTAGCCGTTAAGTCTAGAAGTAGTGTTACGTACTATATGGTTTGATAATTATTTAAACATTTATACGTAGGATAGTTCATTTAACTGTAACTGTTTACAAGAGACATATATCTAGTAAATGTAAAAACACGGATTCCGGTACATATAAGAAACCAATACCGCGCATTTATTTCTTTAGTGAAACGAATACCGCGCATGTATTTATTACAGCTACGATTAAATGTGAATTTAATCGGACGGTCGGAATTAAGGCCGAGATCGCGGAAGAGGATATCGGCAGTTTGTGGTCATCGCCACATCAGATGACATGTGGCGGAATGACATTGGATCGCGGCATCTCCGAGGATTAAGGGAGCAAATCCGGACATACCACGTGTCGACATTTAGGCCATGTCGTACAGTGTCCTTACATAAAGTACACCGGCAACTGTATTTTTGTGTACGGAACTGAAATCTGATTGGCTCCGTACATCAGTAGATAGAGTCTGTGAGAGAGAGATAGGACTTAGAAAAATTAGAAGATAGGACCCTCTCTCCCAGAGAGCTTCTGTACAAAAGGTCAACTTTGACCCTCCATAACTTACTGCTCAGGGGAGCAAATTCAGAGATTCTTTTTGCTATCAACTCAAAGGAGTCTCGCCTTCACAAGGGTGAAGTTGGTTATAGTTTTTTTCTGCCACGGTGGCAGTTATTTTTGCTGAAACACAAAGGGGTCAGGGTTATCGTAGAGGCTTCTTGGAAGCTGTCCACTCTGGGGACTTATGGAGGTCTCAGAGTTTCAGGTTATGGGCCCACCCTTTAGGGTACCAATCTTTAATGGAACTGGCTTCATATACTGGGAAAGTATGATGATAGGAGCTCTATGCGAAAAAAGGTTTTGGGGGATAGTGAGTAGACGGTTGTGGCGTCCATCAAGTCTTAGAATTCCTCCTGGGTTTGGAGGAAGCAGATTCACCAGAAAAGAGGATCTACCCTCAACGGAGGAAGCAAAAGAAGCAGAGGTGGTGGAAAAAGGAAAGGAGAAGGAGGCGACCACACCAATAGCAACTGGTTCGGCATTCATGTCACCAATTCCGAGGAACGAGGAGAATGATAGTGAAACCTGGGACTTCAACAATATGGCGGCAAAGCACTTCATCCTACGCCATCTCACTCAAGGACTTCCATGTCCTCATTTGCAGGTAGAAAGGGCATCCAATCTTTGGATGGCTCTCATAGAGATGTACGGAAGTGGTACGATTCAGCAATAACAGTTGGCTGATCAAAAAGTTAAGGAGTATGTATACAAAGGGGGGAAGATGTTGGATTTTTGCAATGGGCTTGCTACACTCTTCATGGAGCTAGAGAGTGCGGGAAAAAATTTTAGTGAAAAAGAAAAGGTTAACTGTTTACTGATGAAGTTACCCGATGAGTTCGAGAACATAGTCAATCGTGTACAGGACTTGCCGGACTCAAGGTGGATATGGAACTCAGTGGTAGGGATGATTCTCGTTCGGGAGAATACGATTGAAATCCGAAGGGGAGGAAAGAGTGGCCAAGCCTTGGCAACTGCGACCGATTGGAGGAACAAGGATTCTCGGAAACCGGTCGGAAACTATGGGGGGAGGGAGCAGAAAAATCACACCGACGAGTTCGAACCAAGGGCTCTCAAAGGTTTATGTCATTTTTGTAAGAAACTTGAGCACTATATGGCAGAGTGCACTAACCTAACCGAGTTTCGGTTAAAGGAGGGGCAGACCGGTGGTACCCCAAGAGGAAAGAAAAAGGCCCTTGTGACACAGGTACATGAGGCGAAATCCGAGGACGAGGACGATGAGCTCCTTTTAGATGAGGAGTTGGAGGCGAAAAACGAGGTCGAAATACCACGAAAGCAAAAATGTGCTTACGGTGGATTGAAAGGTGAAGCAGGCTGGATTGTAGATTCAGGTGCCTCCATGCACATGTGTAAGGATTGGCACCTGTTCACTAAAATAAGAAATATTCCCACCGTAGAGATAGAGTACGGGGATGGGAGGATAATCACCACTACTCTTGTAGGATCGGTAGATTTGAAAGTGTTAGTAGAAAGAAAGACATCCATAGTAACATTCTCCGATGTATTGTTTATTCCGGAGCTGAACAAAAACCTCATCTCTACATCCGTATTAGATGATAAGGGTTTTTTTACTAGCACTAGGGAAGGAGTCTTTACTGCTAGTTTTGAGGAGGATGTCTATTTCATTGCTGAGAAAGGTAGCCATGGGATGTTTCGGCTGGTTTTAAGTAATGAAAAGAAGAAACTTTATTATGCAGGTGTTCATGATATTATGATGTGGCATAAGAGGTTTGGGCATGTGAATCTAGACAAGTTAAGAGAGATGAAAAAGATGGGAGTGGTGTAACGGATTAAGTTTAGTGAGAATGATAATATAAGTGATTGTAGTGGATGTGCTCAAGGTAAAACACACAGATTACCCTTTCCTAAAACAGCCACCTATAAGGGAGAAAAAATTCTAGATCTAGTACACAAAGATATTTTGGGACCGGCTAAAGTGCCCTCACCGGGGGGGAAGAGATTTATGATGACTATCACTGATGATTGGTCTCGGTATTCCCAAGTGTATTTTTTGAAAAACAAGTCCAAAACTAAGGATTGTTTTAGACAATATAAAGCATGGAGCGAAAAACTCCATGAAACTCCAATCAAGAGAATAAGGAGTGACAATGGTGGAGAGTATACTTCTAACCAGTTTGGGGATATTTGAGGGAAGATGGGGTCCAACACCAAAAGACAGTTCCACAAAACCCGGAACATAATGGGGTAGCTGAAAGGTTAAATAGAACACTAAGTGATAGTGCTAGAAGTATGTTGTCAGATAAGAAGATAGGAAAAAGGTTTTGGGCAGAAGCAATGAACTGTGCTTATTACCTCAAAAATAGAGTTCTTACTTCAGCTATAAAAGATCAAACACCTTATGAGAGATGGACGAGCCGAAAACCAGACATATCTCACTTGAAGGTTTTCGGTAGTCAAGTATTCAGTCTAGATACAGATCGGTCTAATTGGAAGCTAGATCCTAAAGGAAAACCGGGATACTTATTAGGATATGACGAGGATGTAAAATGATATAAAGTTTATGATCTAAAAAGGGAAGATATAATCTTAGTAAAGCATGTAGTAGTTATGGATGAAGGAAAGTCTGTGGATCCCTTCAAATATACAAAGTCAGTAAAAATTATATTTGAGTCAGAAAATTCTGATGACTTTGACCTCCCTAACTATCCAGGTTTTGAGAGAAAATGACATTCTTGCAGATACAAATCAGATCGAAAATGACTCGGCTGTGGAAACTCCAGTGACAACTCTACCCGAAGCGGAAGACGTGGTGGAAATTGATTTGGAATCAAGGGATAAGGGAGAAGCCAAGTTTGTTCGAAAGAATCCACGAGAACCATCTATTCCGGCCTCAGATTTTGAGGGGGGAAGGTGAAGTAGCAAAAGACTACAAAAAAAAAGGTTAATAACAAGGTAACTAAACTATCTCATCAAGATGAAGCTCAAACTTATGGAGAGGCGATGACTTGTCCAGAAAGAAACCGGTGGAAGACAGCCATCAATGAGGAGATGGCCTCAATTATGGTAGCTGATACTTAGGAGCTGGTGCATTGTCCACCTAACCGAAAACCAATCGGTTGTAAGTGGGTTTTCAAATTAAAACTGAACCCAGATAACACAAACGAGCGCTACAAGGCCCGATTAGTGGCAAAGGGATTTATACAAAAGGAGGGAATTGACTACGAGGAAACCTTTGCTCGGTGGTCAGATTTCCCTCCGTCCCCATACTTCTCAGCGTGGCAGCAGCGGAAGACATGGAAGTGCACCAGATGGACATCAAGACAGCCTTTTTGCATGGAGAATTGGAAGAGGAGATCTTCATGCGACAACCCGAAGGGTTTGTGGAGGAAAGAGAGGAGAGTAAGGTATGCCGGCTGATTAAATCTCTTTATGGTTTGAAACAGGCGCCTCGACAATGGAATAAGAAGCTTGATGAGTTTCTTACCGGTCTGGGATAAATCCGGATCAGCTCAGATCACTCAATCTATGTTTTCGAAGATGAGGAAGGTATTATATTTATTGCAATTTATGTTGATGATTTGCTTGTTTTGAGTAAACCAATGTAAAAAATTAATAAACTGAAAACCGATCTTAAGGGGAGATTTGAAATGAAGGATATGGGGGAAGCAAAATATATTTTGGGAATTCAAGTAGAGAGAGATCGCAAAAGAAAAATTATAAGGTTGACTAAAAAGGAAGCAATAGGGAACATGCTTGAAAATTTCAAATGGATAAAGCTAATAGTTGTACAACTCCAATGGAGTTGAAGAAGGGAAGTGAGGGGAGTGAGGAAGAAAGAGTCATAGTCTTAGACGAGGAATTATCTCCTGAAGAGCAGAAGTTCATGCAGACTATTCCTTACAGGCAAGTAGTGGGAAGTCTAATCTATTTTATAAATTGTAACCGGCCGGATTTAGCTGCAGCTGTAGGAGTACTGAGTAGAAGTTTAAATGCTCCCACTAAGAGGGAATGGGAGGCAGCTACGAGAGTAAATATTTGATAGGAACTAGGGATCTATGGTTGCATTTGGGTGGGGAGAATACTGACATCACTACTTGAAGTGATGCTAGTTATGGTGATGCTCCGATGAGGAGATGCACTTCTGGATATGTATTATATGTGGGTGATGGGGCTTGCTGTTGGAGTTGCAAACAGCAAAAATTTATTGCTCAGTCCACCATGGAGGCTGAGTATATGGCCTCTTGCTCTGCTGTAAAAGAATTGATGTGGGTCAAGTCTTTGCTTTGTGAGTTTGGTCACCTTAAGAGTGGTGTGCAAAAAATTCTTTGTGATAATCAGGCAGCAATCGCTATTTCTGCCAATCCTAAACATCATTTTAAACCTAAACATATGGACATTAGACTCAGCTTTGTTAGAGAGAAAGTAGAAAACAAAATAATCAGTTTAGAGTACCGACCAGATAGTGAGATGGTAGCAGATATGATGACCAAACCTGTGCCTTTCATTAAGGTAATTTTCTGCAGGGAAAAGTGTGGTCTGAAATTAAAGATTGACTAGAAAGTAAGGGGAGTGTAGAAATTAATAGTCTTTTAAAGAATTTTCTAGGTCTAAACAGAAATAAGAAAGAAGCCGAGGCAGTCTACCACTAACTTCTCTCTCCAACTCTCAAACTTGTCGCAGTCACTGAGAAATTGCAGAGGGAGCTAGAGCCATGGCTACCTTGGCTATCCTGAGGTTTACGGGAATTTAATATTAGGATTTTTTTTTTTATTTAAAAGGTATGTGCCGGTCACAGGATTTGATCTTGGTACCTACCGGCCGGCATACAGCCGGTAGCCGATAGCCTTATCCGTTAAGTCTAGAAGTAGTGTTACGTACAATATGGTTTGATAATTATTTAAACATTTATACGTAGGATAGTTCATTTAACTGTACCTGTTTACGGGAGACATATATCTAGTAAATGTAAAAACACGGATTCCGGTACGGATAAGAAACGAATACTGCGCATTTATTTCTTTAGTGAAACGAATACCGCGCATGTATTTATTACGGCTACGAATAAATGTGAATTTAATCAGACGGCCAAAATTAACGCCGAGATCGCGGAAGAGGATTTCGGCAGTTTGTGGTCATCGCCACATCGGATGACATGTGGCGAAATGACATTGGATCGCGGCATCTCCGAGGATTAAGGGAGCGAATCCGGACATACCACGTGTCGACATTTAGGCCATGTCGTACAGTGTCCGTACATAAAGTACACCGGCGGCTGTACTTTTGTGTACGGAACTGAAATCTGATTGGATCCGTACATCAGTAGATAGAGTCTGTGACCAGAGAGCTTCTGTACAAAAGGTCAACTTTGACCCTCCATAACTTACTGCTCAGGGGAGCAAATTCAGAGATTCTTTTTGCTATCGACTCAAGGGAGTCTTGCCTTCAAAGGGATGAAGTTGGTCGAAGTTATTTTTTGTCAGGGTGGCAGTTATTTTTGCTGAAACACAAAAGGGTCAGGGTTATCCTAGAGGCTTCTTGGAAGCTGTCCACTTTGAGGACTTATGGAGGTCTCAGAGTTTCATTTACATCTATAAATATATATATATATATGAAACCCCATATATCTCAGCAGTGATCCTAGACTAATAGGATAAAGCTACCGGCTACTGCTTGACTTAACGGATGGCAAGTACCAAGGTAAAATCTTGGGTCTGTCAAGGTTATTTTGGTAAACGTACCAAAGTACTACTTGTTTCTCTCTGGACTACATAGGCAGCCATGGCTCTAGCTTCCTCTCCAACCTTCAGTGACTGCGATAAGTGTGGGAGTTAGGAGAGAGGAGTTAGAGGCAGACTGCCACTGCTTCTTTTTTGCTCTTTATCTCTACATGTTTTAAACATAGAAAATACAAATAAAACCTTTTGTTTCTACAGTTAACTCATATATTGGCCTTCCTAGATAATGCACTTGCCCGAATATAGTATTGCCAACTTTAAACCATTGACCAACCCAATCTATAACCTATCAGTAGACCTCATGTTATATAATTATTGAGGGATCCAATACCAATTCCCTTTTAATTGGTCAAATATTTGCTGGTTTTAACTGACTGATGGGTATCACTGGTTGAATTTTTGTTGAAGGCGAAAAGTCTAATTTGGCAGCAAGTGACGATATCATCTCGATTTCAGTAAATGGTCCCACGTACTTAGGAGCAAATTTCCCCGTAGGATCCGTTTGTCCCTCGATCTTGCACTTGTAATGAGTTGTTGAAAGCCAAACCTTGTCACATGTGCTTACCACCCATTCACCCCATTTGTGGTTAGTATTTAATTCTTGCCTTCTTTGTGCCTCCACTAGTGCATTGCGGACTGTTTTCCAAACTGTTTGAATGTATTCCCAAAACCCCGTTCCAGAACCCCTATTATCTTGAGTGACCAATGTTATTAAGTCTAATGCTTCTCTCGGTTGGTATCTGTATGCAAATTCAAACGGTGAGAATCTTGCACTAGAATGTTTACATGAATTGTATGCAAATTCCATTAATGGCAGTTTAGATTCCTATGTGTACCGAGCTCCACTGCAAACAGTCCTAAGCATTTCTTCTAGTGTACGGTTCATACTTTCTGTCTGTCCATCTGTTTGAGGATGATAAGAGGTACTCATTTTTAATTCAGTGCCTAAATTTTGCTTCAATTTCTTCCAAAATGCAAACGTAAATTTAGAATCCCTATCACTGACTACAGACAGGGGAATTCTATGATGTCTGACCAGGTTGTCAAAGTATAACTTTGCAATATCCACAAGTGAATGAGTAGTTTTGCAAGGGATATAGATTGCCATTTTACTGAACCTATCGACTACGACCATCATACTATCATTTTTTCTAGATGTAGTTGGCAACTTGACAATAAAATTCATACTGACAGATTCCCATGGTCTTTCGAGGATATCTGAAGGTTTTAAGAGACCTTTTCTACGTTTTTCGACACCTCCTTTGCCATCCCGGGCCAAAACAATCTACTCTGAAATCGACTAAGAGTTTTATCTCAACCTAGATGACTTAAATGCTCATGAGCTTCCTGTAAAAGTTGTTTTCTAAAGTCTCCCATTTCACGAATGCATAATCTATCCCCTGTTCGCAAATAGAGTCAACCATCTTCTATTCTAAAGTATTTGACATGCCTCTCATTCAATGGGTCAGAATTCCCTTCCGAAATATTCTTGCAAATCACTACAAATAAAGGATCATTATCATAACCATTTCTAACTGCCTCTAAAAACAATTCATCTCGAACCATCACACTTATTTCAAAACATCTACTCAAAGGATCTGCGACTACATTTCTTTTTCTAGGAATATGTTTGACATTAAATTTGAAATATGCAAACTTCTGCATCCACCTAACTTGTCTGCCAGTCATAATCTGTGCATCACTTAATTTTTGTAGAGAGGAGAGTGCCTCATTATCACAGTGAACTGTAAATTCTTTATCATGCAAATAACAACGCCATTTCACCAATTCATGAACAATTGCAAGTAATTCTTTTTCATGTGCTGGATAGTTTTTTTCAGCATCATTGAATTTCGTGGATTCAAAAGCACTAGGGTGAAAATGTTTGCCGACTTTTTGACTTATGAATGCACCTAAACCTTTATCAGATGCATCAGCAGTGATCATAATTTCAAATTCTTCAGCAAAATCAAGATACACGAGTGTAGGGGCGGAGGTCAACTTCTCTTTTAGTTCCTCGAAAGTTCTCTCGTGATTGGTTCCCCACACCAACGTCTCTTTCTCTCGAAGTAAACCCATAAAAGGTGCGGCGATCATAATAATGTTCCTGATAAATTTCCTTTAGTAAGTGGCCAACCCCAAAAACGATCTAACTTTTGTGACATTAGTGGGTTGCTTCCAATTTTGGATTGCAATTATTTTAGATGGATCTGTTTTAACACCTTCCCCACTAACTACATGTTCCAAAAATAGTTGTTCACTTTTAAGAAAACTGGTTTTTGACAATTTTCTTTATAGTTTTCTTTCCCTTAACCTTTCCAACACTTTCTTTAAATGAATTAAATGTTGTTCTTTATATTTGGTGTAAATTAGAATATCATCTATAAACACCTAAACAAGCTCATCTATATAATTTGAAAAGGTTTGGTTCATTAATCTTTGATAAGTAGGCGCTGCATTCGTCAAACCAAATGGCATCACTATCTATTTAAAATGACTTATTCTACTTCTAAAAGCAGTTTTGTGAACATCCTCGGTTCTAATTGGCACCTGATTAAAGCCACTACTCAGATCAATCAAAGAAAATAAGTTAGCAACTTTCAAACGATCTATCAAGTCAGAAATTAAAGGTAACGGATACTTATCCTTCACGGTAATCTTGTTCAGACTACGATAGTCGACACACAATCTCAAAGTTCCGTCTTTCTTTTTGACGACGAGAACTGGTGCTACGTACGGTGATTTGCTGGGCTGAATATGTCTTTTCTCTAGAAGCTCTTTGATGTGTTTCTTTAACTCCTCTTGCTCAAAAAAACCGTGCCAATAAATTCATGTGACGAAGGATTACATCCAAGCTCAAGGTTAATAACATCTTCCACATCTCGGGAAGGTGGCCTTCCTAAGGGTAAATCACTTGGGAAAACATCTTGAATTTCAAAAATCAATTTTTTTACAGCAGCATCAGATGTATTTATGTCAGTTACAAAATCAGATTTTTGTTTTTCAAGATTTTTAGACGTGTCTGATTTAGGTGTAAGATCAATGTTAGTGTTTTCTCCCCCGCTTTCATCAATAACTTCCTCAGTTGCTAATAACAAGAAAGCATGATTTGTTTTATCTTTTAAATGCTTTTTAAATTGTTTAACAAAATATAAACCTTCCATTCCCAATTTGGTTATGTTATTTATTTGATTCCTATACATTCTTCGAAGGTAATTTCTTGCAAAACCTTCCAGCTGTTTTCATACTTCACTCTCAAGGTGTTAGTTTCCCAACTAATTTGAGGGTTATGTTCTGTTAACCAGGACTTTCCCCGTATTAGTTCCTCATTACCCAAATTCATTATTTCACACACAAGTTTCATTTTATGATAATGGATATCAATTTCTATTGTGATAGTTTGTAAATCAAATGTGGACTTATTACCATTTGGCACCCGAACATGCAAAGGTTTTTCCTTTATGACTTTAGGAATTTTATTTTCATCTACAAACTTATGTGAAATAAAATTATGTGTAGCACCTGTATATACCATAACTCTCAATGGGTTCCATTCCACTAAGACTCTAATCTGATCAAATTGTGTTTGGTGTATTCGTTACTTAACTGTCCCAACATAGATCTGTTGTTATGAGTTTGATCAAAAGGATTGTTCAAACTTTGGAGTGTACCGAGCGTCATAATAAATTTAGCTATCCTAGCCTTTCCGTTCATTAGCTTGCCCTCCAAATTTAACTCTTTAACCTTTGGATCTGGTTCACTCAACTGAGAACTTTCAGCTAGTCCTTTCCGTTTCCCACCTTCTATGCTTCCTCCTCAGTTAGGTATAATGCAATATCTTCCCGAAGACCTTCATTGACATCAACTGTTTTAAGAGATCTTTTATCTGTACAGTCCTTAGCGTAATGATCTGGACCTTCGCATTTAAAACAAGTGACTTTCTTTTTCGGTTTTGTGCACTCTCTGTTGAAATGTCCCTCATCTCCACAGTTTTAAAAGTTAATTTTCTTCAGTTGTGCACACTCAAATGCCTTATGACCTCTTCTTTGACAGATACTGCATGTTGGAATGTTAAGATTGGGTTTGTGAGCATTAATACTTGGTTTAGGACTCTTAGTAAATCTCCCTCTATTGTTTAATTTGTTTCTTGCATTAACACTCTCTTCACCCTTTCTGATTTCCCCTGAAGATACTTTGCCCATTCACCATACCCGCATTCATACCCTCTTCCACAACTTCCTCCTCACCCCACTCTGATATTTCATTCACATTACCCTGAATGATCAAGTTTCCTGATTATACCCCAACTGATCCTCTAATTCCAATGACTTATCTTGTAATTCCTTCAAATTAATACATTTTTGATGTTTCAGTTCTGATTTCAGTATAGGATTCAGATTGTTCAAGAAATGCAACTTAGCCATTTCATCAGTCAAACCTATGTCATGCATTATAGATGAGTCAAGTTCTACAATATAATCTTTTACATATCCAGTCTGCTCAGCCACTTTTCTTCCATTCTGGATTTTTAAGTGACAGATAAAAAACGCGATTTGATTGCGGTTTTAAAAGCTTCCCAATCAGTATTATCAGAAATTAGGTTAGCCTTCTCTGAGTGTAATACCAAATCTGAGCATCAACTTTCATACAGCTAATGGAAAAAGAAGTGTAACCATCACGATTACAATTCCTAGTTTCCAAATAATACTCCAAATGAAAAACCCAAGCATCCAACTGATCAATCTTTTTACCATCAAAGGATGGTGCTTCACTAATTGACCATTTCAGATCTCTTATCTTCTTAGGTCTATCGTGATCATCTTCCCTAAGACTATGATTACTCTTACTACACTCACCCTTTTGGTCATTCACATCATTTCTCGTGTTGATTAAATTTATTAGCTCATCCAATTTTTGATTTGAAACATTCCCATTTTCCTTAGCATCCTTCAATTCGATCTTCAATTCGGAAATTGTTTCATCCATTAGAGCAGCATGATTATTAAATCTTTTGACCAATTTCACAGTAGGCTTCTTCAAAACATTCAAAGCATTTTCCATATCTCATTTCTATGCAGAATTTGCCATTATCACACAATGAAACCGAACCAAAGGAAAGATAGAATATAATTTCCAAAAGAAATTTGTTGCATGTTTAAAAGCCTCAGATTGCTCCAACCCAAGACTTCCCTCTTTAACAAATCATTCGAAAAAATAAAAAAAATCAGAATCTGAAATATGAATAAAACATTGAAAGTAAGTTAGTACAAATTCAATTCTTCAATTTCCCAAACATTCATGCAGAAAGATAAAAATTTCCCCACAAATTTTGCAACAGCAAAATTGAAAGCTCTCAAAGGTAAGATTCAACTATAGATTTTGCAACAAAAAAATTGAAAAGCTCTCAAAGGTAACAATTTAGGGTTTGAAAAGTTTTAAGACATTTCTATTCTCCTTTGCTCTTGAAGAAGTAAAATACTCCACTTTTTTTTTCCTCCATTAGCAAATTTCCCATTTCCCATTACATCAAGTTTTTTTTACTCTCTAATCCTCACATCTTCGCCCTTCTTGGCTTCAAGCCCTCCCTCTACACATGATTCGTCGCTAAGAGAAGGCAAGTTTGTTCGGCCTCTAGGTAATTGGAGTGAGCTTCAGCGATGGCTACGCTGCCCACCCCCTGAGTCCTTAAGACCTAAACACGCCCCACATCTAGCCAGCGGCCGCTGGCAGTGTGGTCACTTAGTTCCCCTCTAATCCCCTACCACTCACATTGTGGTTCCACAAACATATGTCGGAGCTCCCTCACTGGTCACGACAGTCGATTTTCGGGTGAGCAAACTTCTCTCTGGTTTCTAACCAAAGCTATGATACCATATGCAATAGGATATCTTACCTCTCAAAAAATCCCATTACTACAACCAATTTCAACCACACATTCCACACATTGGAAGATACACATCCACAATGAAAAACAGTCACATAAGGATAAACTATAAACTATAAGAAGTTTTTGTCCACATAACATTAGCTTGGTCTCTTGCCCTCGTGGCTCAACCTTTATTTTAAAGTGTTTTCCACTAATCTCCACTCTTAATAATTCTATCTCTTAACTACTAAAACACTACTTAGTTAGTAAGAGATTTCAGTGCAAAAATGCCATTGCTCCAATTTGGTTTTAATCGCTCAAGACCAAGATCAGACAAAATTTCCACAAACTTTTCCCAAAGGAAAAGATCTTTACTTTTCTCTTATACTTCACTATTTATTCATCATTCCCTTGGATTCGCCATGCCAAAGTCAACGCTCCGTTCAACAGGTTTTACCTGGGCCAATCATTGATTAGTAAGGACTCAGAGTGACCAATGCAAAAGCGTGCGAAATCTCTTACTAACTATGTAGGATTTACTAACGAATTTAACACTGCATTTCATTATGTAACATTTACTTGCAAAAGTGCTCGCTAAATAAAACGCGACTTTGCACGAACGTGCGTCGCAAATTTCACACGCGAAACTACCTACGAAATTCCATAAAGTGATAGTGACGTTTCGTACTAAAAATTGTACGAAACGAACCATCCTGCGTACCAAACGGAATATTGATTCATTTGGTACTTTTTAAACGTGCGCATAAATTTCTGCAGCTAGTTTGACCTTTAACCCGTTACAATGAACACCCACTCGTTATTTTGACCGCGCGTTGTCGCTTAATAACACCAATCGCTATATCTTTTGAAATACAACCCCAAATCGTGCGATTCTTTCGCAGACGTCTACCAAATTCAAAACTCTATATTCGTAACACTTGAATTCCCATTTACGAAAAAGTTTGATCTACTATTACTGTTACAATTATCTAGATGAAATACAACATTAATGGTATAAATAAAAGAGCCCTTTTATTTATGTTTAATCGTAGTTAGATGGCAAATATAGTGATATAAGATAAATCAAATAAATCGGGAATCCTTGGCGGAAATTTTACGTACTACTGACGTCACAAGGTAAGATGAATTCGCAATGTCAGAACTCCTTAAACATTTACAATTGCACAACAAACTCGACGTCTACAACCGTCATCGCAACCGTCGGCGTTTTTTACACGTCATCAAATTTAGGAAGCTTTGTAGTCCTCAACATTTCACTCCGTAGTCTGCCTCACACGTTGTAGACGTATAAAATTGTTACATATTTAAGGTAACGAAGGCTCAAGTAACGATTTTGTTATTAGACATAAAAACAAATCTACAAGTACATCGGAAAATTTGCGATATAGTTGAAAGTAACATTCCAAAGTTTTGGTTACGCGGGCACGCTGCCTAAAGGCATGTTCCCATGTGATAAAAGAAGGGTTTTGTCTTAACGTTTCCCTCCAAAACTTAGCCCGCATTGAGAAAATTTGCATCTTTACTAAGCAAATGGAAAAACGACAGTACAATTTGTGTCATCTTGTAATTTTAAATGCACGAAAGTTTTTCGTGTTGCGCATTCCGACCCACTTTCGCGCCATCGCCTCATCTTCAAACCCCCACTAAAATCACACCGCGAGGAGATCTTAGTTAATGTAATAAGTTATAAGCGAATAAGAACAGGTTGTGGCACGGGTCACACGCTTTCAAAAGTTTTTTTGTAGCGCGGAGTATACAAAAAAAATCGCGACTATTTGTTACCAGTCTGTACATATTTTTTTCCGTAAAGGGGCTATTCAAGGGTCTCGAACAACGAATGCCATTTTGCAAAAGCAAAGTCCATGAATGTGCCTCTCTCTATCTCTCTCTCTCCCTCTCTAACTGCCGCGCTTAACTCACAATTGTTGCAAATTCAAACGACAATAATAGTATGAAATAAATAATCTTTAAAAACAAAAAAAATGATTTTCTTTACGCGTATTTTTATGGCAAGTAGAGTGAGAAAGGACGAAAAAACAAAATAGGGTTACTATGGAGGAAGGTTTATGAATCAGTGACGTAAACATAACTTTTAGTGAGCTTACCGTTAAAATGTCACAAACTGTAAACATTTACAATGTCATAGGAAACGAAACATCAACAACCGTCGCTATTTTGTAAACATGATCAATTGCTGCAAATTTTGTAGTCGTCTACAATCGTCACAAATTACACCCACATCGACATCCGTCGAAGTTAACAGTGACGATTTCATTCCGTTACAACGGAACACTTTAAAAGCACTACGAAGAATCTTCACTTAAAAACAAAGTAATGATATTAAGTTTCGGTTCCATGGGAACGGGCTCAACTGCAAAAAAAACAAATGAATATGCCACATCCAACTAAAGTAACTACCAAAACCAAAAAAACACACCTAAAATGAGTATACACAAACGAAAACATACAATACATGAAGCCTCACAACTGTAACAAACTAAAGCACACACCTTAACGCTCGTGGATATGGATTAGATCCCTTGATAGTAGTTATAGAAGGCCGCGCCTGTCACCGTCCACCGTCTTTGGTCCATTGTGACATTATATATGTGTAAATGATATATATACTTTTTTTTTCCTAACTCGACCTTAAAAGGTAGCCAAGTTTTTATTTTTCATAGCTATTTCAGTCTATGTCAATACATTTGAAGAAAAGGAAGAGAGAGCGGTAATGTGAGAAGGAGAGAGAAAGGTGAAGACGACATAGGCTTTTGCAAACGACGCGTGAATGAGAGGGGAGGTTCGAGACACTTACATTTTTTCACCGTACGTGGGCGTGAGGGGCAAGAATAAAAATAGCAAGTACTCTCCGTTGATAAAAAATATCACATTTGTGCGACAAGGGCTTCAAGGTTTTACTACTCCCTATCCAAGTGATACTTTAATTAAAATCAGATGTCGAGGTGATTTTGGTCAAAGTTTTAAGTTGAGTTGGAAACACCTCGTTGTGTGTCAAAAACCGAACGATAATAAACTAGAGTACAAAGGACGCCAAAAATGAAGTATATTTGAAGTTTTACGATGATGTCAACTGTATTGTGGTTTGTCCAAATTTCTCATGTGTTGTAAGACTTTTTCGTTGCAGATTGAATTTATAGTACTCGCATTTTTAGTATGTTAGACTTGTGAGCCCTAAGTAATCAACCATTTGGTGCAAATGAATTATAATTTTAATCATGTTATTCTTAATTAAAAATACCGTATGATTGTAGTACACGACACATTGTTATTAGTGGTAAAGAAATAGGTTTTAAAGACTATCACTTATAAGGATGGGCGGTGTAGTGTTGTGTCTAATGTATAGGTAGCCTCTTACTGATAGTCGATATGTACATTTTCATGACGTACTAATCTAGATGAATAATCTTGATGATTGTGATATTGTGTCGATCTTGATTCGATTATAGAAAAAACAACATATGCACATGGTTGATATGTTTGGCTATACATCCATACACATTACTCTCTTATTACAAAAAAAGCGTCGGATAGTGGGAGGCGACTAAAAGGCAAGTATTAAATTATAAATATAAAAATATATCAGCGTAATTATTTATTGGTCACTACACGATATATTAGTATTTATTTGTCGCTTGATAATCGATAATATCAATTGGATTTATCGCGATGGGAAATTAATCCGTACACAACACAATAATTTAGGATAGGGAAAGTTTCATCACCTCAGCTACTGCAGCGAATCCTTATTATTTCGACAAAAATAAAATGTGACCAAAATGGTACTCCTTAGATTAGTTGCGATAGGCGGTGTGATGATTCGAGGAGTCTAAAAAGATTTGTACTCGCTAAGTACAAAACTACCATCACTCGACGCTACACTGTGAGTCGTAATTAGCGTTATGAACTAATTAGTGTAAAAAAACAATTAGTGTTAGTAACTTTAATTTGGGTTTTTCGTTTTCTCAAAAAAAAAAACTCTAATTTATCAATAACTCTAATTTGGGTTTCTTTGCGTAGTTAATATCCGCGCTGAATATATTTACACTAAATTAGGTGACGTACAGAATCTGACCAAACCTATATTTTGCGTCATTATGACGTTTGCACTAGGTGGTTGTGAAAACGCAGTTACCTGATAACGCAGTTACGTGGTTTTTTTTAGTGCACTTTCACGTGCGCGTGGGATTATACTAATCATTCTTTGTATTTTCTTACTTAATAAAGTAAAATTGTGCACAGTCAGATACCAGCGGTACGCCACACTATTTAAAACGGCAGTATATTAGAGTTGTTAACGCTAATTAAAAGGTACCTTAAATAATGTAAGAAAACATTTAGAGCTATTTATTATATTTTGGGTTGGAGGGTCAAAATTTTTGGGGGCAGCGAATTAGCGTTATTAACGCTAATTACGATTCACGGTGTAGCCCTATTCCAAATTCTTCGTGGCGGGGCAAGAAATTTCCGCAGGATGAGCATCCAAGCTTTGCTTGTCGACACGTGTAAAGTCACACAAGGGCATGCTCCTTTCGATGACGCGTATTTGACTCGTACAAAAACCGTTCGTCGCATCGAGTGGAATTCCGTCGCTATAATTTTTCAGAATGGGCTGCATGTCATAGTCTACATACGACAATCTAAATAATGAATGACCGGCGCTGGTCGGTTAATTTGAACGTGTGGTTTTCCGTGGCTATTCTGAACACCGTTCGATTCAGAGCTGCAACAGAAATGTCCGGAATATCCGGATGCACCGACCAGAAACGGCAGTACGATCGACTTGCGTCATCAGCCATTATTTATGTACAAATGACAACACTCACTACGGAATACTGCTACGTGGCAGGATATCACTTTGCACGCCTTTAGAAGCGTTACTTGTCAGAAAATTACTGTACAAAAACCTGTACGGTTATTGCAGTTTAGCTGTACGATATATACGATTAATTGCCAGAAATCCAAGTAATACGGTACGGCTCATTACTCCATTCCACCATTCCACGTAATATGCCGTAACGACGGCTACAGTTCACCACTGTACTGGACTGTCACTGTGTGAAAAGGTTCGCCTTTTTGTCCTCATCTTCATGACTTTAAGAGCCTAGGTGAACAGCAGCAGCACATAGAACCACATGTTGCTACAGTGTTTCACTGTACTGCTGTTTTATATGAAGCCGCCTCGAAGATAACGCCTTCATGATTAGCACTAACGCTTGCTATTCAATGATTGGCATGTAGGCTTGATGTGCACTGCGCCCCTCGTATCTTGTGATCATCTAATCATTCGGTATTCTGAAAGGTCAAATTTCCAAATCGAATACAATCCCGTGCAATGAAGCCCCACTCTTTTTTCTCTCCTGAACTGGTGGTGGGAAGCGAACCGTCAGCAGTCAGCAGACGAAGCCAAAACTGTGGTCATGACGGCCAGCTTGTCATCGGGAAAATGGACACACGTCAGAAAAGGGAATCCATGAGGATACGGGCAGCAGATTCATCAAAGAAAAAACAAACTTTTGGACGTTGCCCGGCCAGTCGAATCCGCTTAATAATCGTCAGTGTGCTACACAAAGGGTTATAGGTCGTCCTTTGATATTGTTTTAGTTATATTGCGGATGCGGGTGCTACCAGTAATCTTAAAGTATTCGTACAGAAAAGTGTATTAAAGTACAGAACAGTGTAAAGCTGTACATTTTCTGCTCGAGAACATGCAGTTCGTACATTTGTTTGTTTCTTGATTACTGAGATTACCGGCCACGACTTTCAGTTTTTGGCTTTTTGCCTGCATATATATAAAGTGAAGCTAAATTTGCCAACTGTAACTAATCAAGCTACAGTGGTTAAGGTCATAGTTCAAAAGTAGGCGTTTTTATGGTAGGCGGTCGGCGCCTTTATCGTAAGTTGTGTTATGGGCTTTTCATGTGATCTTCTTAGATCGCTACTTTGATCATCGACCGTCCGATTGTCCGAATCTGACGGTATAAAAAAAATTGGTCCAAATGTTTTAATTGGTCCAATTTTTGGTCCGAATGTTTTAATTGGTCCGAATAGGTCCGAATACAATATGGGTCTTAAGATTATATTGTATGTTTTGCATACAATAGGCATATTGTATGGGCCTACTTTCACCTACTTTTGAACTATGGTTAAGGTACAAAAATCGTAGAGCTGCCGATTATTAGCCAATTATTTCTGATTACGAGCCAGTTTCGCATGTTATTGCGGCTTCACTGCTGAGCAAGCTAATCTTGGCGTTACCAGCAGTACCAAACGTACAGATAACTGTAAGATGACCATTACGATTTTATGTACGATTACTTTTATTCTTGGCCAATAACACGAGGGGTAATTGTACGATTCGTATGAATTTTAATAACAACTAACGCCAGGGATACTGTACTGTACAGTACCACCGCGAATCGTTATTAGCGTGAAGGTTTTTTTCGCCACTTAAAACATATTTTCTCCGTACACACTTATAGGATTGTGGGACTGACGGTTGCGATTGAAAGGTAACATTCTCAGCTTCCGATTGGCGGTCTCAAATTGAGAATCCAACAAGTATGTACGGAGAAAAGATGTTTTAAGTGGCGAAAAAAACCTTGACGCTAATAACGATTCCCGGTGCGTTCGTCTAAGGGTGAAGTTCAATTAGACGAAAAGTGAGGTTTTTTACAAAAAATCGGACCTCTCCGTACTACGCCGTACCTCCTATTTTGTTTTTATCCCGAAAACAACATTACAGAGAATCTTGCCAATCCACAAGTCTGGGAGTTAACAATGACCGTTGAATATTTTTTCGCGAAGTAGTCGCTTCGAAAGCTTCTGTAGTTGGTGATGTACCTCGCGAGGTACATCACCAATTACAGAAAAAATTGTGCCGCGACACGTTGGATAATGAGCATACGTGTCAATATGACAACCAACGGAAATAAAAAAAAATCGCTCACGATATACGCTTTCAAAAAAACAACAAAAAATACAAACGAAATGTCGTAACGCACTTTCGTCACGCTATTTCATTTAGCGCCCATTCGTCACACTATTTCTGGCAGCGCTCATTCGTCACGCGAAAAAACTGAAACCCTAAAAAAATGAGGCGGTATCTGACAAGGCGTCTACAAAGAGTATAGATGTTGTGTTACGCGATGATCTGGTACGCAAATGAAGATCTTTGGTCGGTGTGAAAATCATTGACGATTTTCAACATCCGATCCTAACTCACTTGGTACCACTAAATGATGAAATGTGGATTACAGACTCTGCGCAATGGAACTTCGTTCAAATTGTAGCTTTCTGTAATGTTGACCGTACAATTACAGAAAGTCCTAATGGAACTTCACCCTAATTGCTCGAGTATAGGATGTTAATATACTACACTTGCGCGGTACCGTAATTATATTTAAAAGCACAGGAAAATGCACGATTTGTTAAAAGCGTGCAGCTATTCTGTTTCGTACTTCAAACGTACAGCTCTTCTGTTATGTTTCGTACCATAGTTCAAAAGTAGGTGAAGGTACACCCATACAATATGCCTATTGTACGCTAAAAATACAATATACCCTTAAGACCCATATTGTATTGGCCGCAAAATGAAATAAAATAGTAACAGGGTTGAGTTGCACATGGATCGATAGAGAATTAATCGTCATGTCTAAATTTGAAAAAAAAAACGGACAAAAAAAAAATTTTCTTTGAGTTTTGAGCGACTTTTTATTTAAACTGTCAGATTCGGAAGATCGGACGGTCGCTGATCAAAGTAGTGATCGAAGAAGATCACATGAAAAGCCCATAACACAACTTACGATGAAGGCGCCGACAAAAGACCTACAATAGAAACGCCTACTTTTGAACTATGTTTCGTACTTCGATGGTCTTATGATCGCGTTTTTGGCGATAAAATCTTTCTTCTTTTTGTTTTAGATCACCATCAATAGGTACGTATAATTATTACCTTTAGCGTACAGCGTACGTTACGCTTCCAAACGATAAAGTAGTACGGTAAAATTGTTAATATCAGTTTTTTGCGTGATGCAAAAGCATGTGCGAAAAGTTGGGAACGCTAAATGCGATAGCCCCATACTATACGGGAAATTACCGTGTCCTCGTGTTTAGCATAGTGTACCTCATATAGCGTTGCCATGTGTTTTCGCACGTTTGAAGTATGACGGTAAAAGGAAGTGGGAAAGTTTCCATACCAAGTACGGGACTCTACAAGAAAAGTACAAGACGCTGATTTCAACGTGGATCGTAATAATGATCATCATGCAGAACAGCATAGTAAAACTTTCATGAAACTTTGTCGTTTTGCCAGTTTTCGTTAAATAGTTCATTAGTCTTGTACACTTTGTCGGCTGCGTCGGTTATCGGCTAAATCCAATCTTTCAACAAGCCAAAACAGATTGTACAGGGTCGGTGCAGTCGGTAGCCTGGATCAACCCACCGAGTCCACGTGCAGCCTTAGATTTTGAACGTTTCTGTACCACCCAGTACGGCTCGACTCAAAAATCCACCGTCCATCTACGGATTCCACTCACGGCCGGCTATCGCGCCTGGGCGGCCAACGAAATGGTCGCTTCTCTTCGCCCCCTTCTCCACTTTTCGCATGCCCTCGCCCATCGTTTCGTGCGTCATCGTACACCCTCGTACGACGTTCTTGCGACCTCCACGACAAATTCCTTTACCGTACCAATCTCTCCTGCGACCGTTTCCTACGACTCTCTCCTGCGACGTTCCCTCTTGCGACCAATCAATCTACCAGCACCAATCTTCCTCATCATCTCTATCCTCCTCCGGTCCCTCCCCCCTACAGCACTTTAGGTCATCTCCTCCCTCGCTCCAATACTGGCTCCACCATGTTCAAAAACCAGCTGCAGGAGCTCGCCCAGCGCAGCTGCTTCAACCTCCCAGCCTACGCCTGCCTACGCGAAGGCCCGGATCACGCGCCGCGTTTTAAGGCGACCGTTAGTTTCAATGGCGAAGTTTTCCAATCCCCGGGCTTCTTCAGCACTCTGCGCCAAGCCGAGCACGCGGCCGCCGAGCAAGCTCTCAGCACTCTGAGCCGCAGGGGCCCCGCCATGTCTCTGGCGGCCCGGGTGCTGGACGAAACTGGCGTGTGCAAGAATCTGTTGCAGGAAACGGCGCAGAGGGCAGGTGTCGCCCTGCCGGCGTACAACACTGTACGGTCGGGGCCCGGACATCTGCCGGTGTTCACTTGTACGGTCGAAGTGGCGGGGATGAGGTTTGCAGGGGAGCCGGCGAAGACCAAGAAGCAGGCGGAGAAGAATGCTGCCATGGCGGCGTGGTCGTCGCTGAAGAAATTTGTGAACAAGGGCCAGGCGACACCTCTCGCAGACATCGAAGTATGTGATGAACAGGAACAGAACACCATCGCTCGTGCCCTGGCCACAGTGGGAAGCCGTGGGGAGCGTCTCTCCAATAGTACCGGCAATATTGTCCAACCGTCTCTCCTCCAGCAACAACAGCGTATTACTCCGTACCGTAACTCCATGGAGGAACGCATTATTCAGAGAGGAGGTGGACCTCCGTCAGGACCGCCTCCAACCTATATTCCTCACCACGTGAATCCCACATGGGTGCCGATGGAGAGGAGGTCTCAAGATTCTTTGACTGGGTATTCGCACGAGATGTTACAGAATGGGAGGTTTCCTCAACAACAGCAGGTGTCTGGACAGAATCTCATGCAGTCTCAGAATGGAACAAGGACTCCGGGAGCTTCAGGTTCTGTTGTTGTACGCCATACCAGTATTGCCATTAAACCAGGAATGGCCTATCAGCCCCGTCCCCGTATGCTGATCGAAGAAACAGCCCTTGAAGTTGACTACCGTCCTCCTATGGCATACCAACCTCGTGCCCGGCAACTTCCTGCGGCTGGAGTTATTGGAAGCGGTATGGCTCTTTCCAGCAGTTCCATGCGCTCCGTTCCTCCTTCTCCTGCGAGACAGCAACAGACTCTTGATGAGCATCAGGCGGATGAGGAGGAGTGGCTCCGAGAGACGACAGGAAAGAAGGAGACTGTGGGGCTGTCCCAGCCGGTTCGACAGGAAAGCAACAATGAGATGAGTGGAGATATGATGTGGCCTCAGTCGTACTGGCCACACAGTTTGGGGAGTAGCATGTCGTCTATGACTGGAATGGGAATGGATCTTTCTCACATCGGAGTTAGTGGTATGGATGGAAGACTCGCCCCACCTGTCACAGTACGCACACTAATTCAAGTGCATGCGGCTCCACGCCGCTCGAGAGACGAAGAAGACGAGGATGCGAGTGATTCTATCGAAGGAGAGGTTGCGACACGACAGGTCCTTAGCCAATTGAGCCTCTAGTAGAGTGTGACACCAGAATGTCTTCTCATTGGTTTGGAATCTGTGTTCTTGTAAGAACGGGGGTAGTATTTTTCACGTTGAAATCAGGAGGGAGGAGGATAGAAGAGTGGGAGGCTGCTGTACAGATTCGGGTTCAGATTGGATTCTGAGGCAGCCTCGGCATGAGTCGGTTGTACAATAGATTCCGTCCTCCATCGGGGAATCCATCAGTCGACTAATCAACTAATCAGGTTTATTCGGGCATTTCACAGAGATTTTCTGACATCGCTATCATCACTTCCGAATGTTTCCACCGTGACGTGATGTGACGCGATGTGACAAAGTACAGAGGCTAGGCTGGCGGTGCCCTGCCATGGCATGACGTGGCATGCCTGGCCATGTGCGAACACTCGAAGGAAGTTTCGGTTTTGTTTCATGGAGTGGCATGCCATGGAGAGTATGCTATGGCATGGCAGTGCCTGCTAACCTCTCCATGGTGCCTGTAGAGGGAAAAAGAGGCATATAAAGGAGGGAAAGGGGAGGCTGCACATATGTTTAGTAGGTAGAGGAGGTAGAGAGAGGCGAGTTTGCCATTTTATGTTTTTTTAGAGGGTATCTGGCGGGTTTTTCGTTAACAAAGACCGCAACGGACAAATACAGAGGTTCCCTGTGCAGTGCTAATTGCGCTGTATTCTGTCCGTTAGGGTATATGTTTTTTACGTTTTTAGGTTTTCGGTTAGGTTTTAGCTCCGTTTATATGGTGGTGTGTGAATGTGAGTGGAACTTTTCGCAAGAAATTTATCTGCCCGCTGAATAGTGTTGTTTAGGGTTGTTGTATGGGGGATGCACCCCCAAAAACTTTGTTGGTCCAGTGACTAAGTTATGTCAAGTCTGTATTTTCTATTGCGGTATAATGCGCACGTGGTTGGGCAGTGGTTTGGGAACTTATTTTTATTTATGTTTCTTGAGATGCAAATTTGTAGATGAATACTACTATGGTTCGGCCTTTTGCGACAATTTTACAGTGGAATATTTTATTATATGCTGTATTTTGTTTGAAATTTCTTTGAGAAGCTTTTCTGTGAATGTTCAGTTGAATTGGCAGTATGGCCTTGGAAGTTTGCAGTGTATTATGCAATAGCTGAGTACTTATTCTTTGTTATGTGACTGTTTTATGTTTTATGTTAGACTGCATTTTAGGGTTTGTTTTATCCCGTCATCTCTCACTGCATATTCCTATGGTTGCTCGTGTGGGGGAATCAGTCAGTTACAACTCTTGACACATGAGGTGACATGTAATTTATCACAAAAGAAATTGAAAATGAACTCATGTCATTTTTCCACATGTAATTTATCTGTGTTCTAGACCAGGAGACTGGATAACTGGTTTTGGCGGCCAGGATGTTTCCTTTTTGAGCAGAGAAGGTTTTATTCTGTGATTTTTTTTGAAATGCTGAATTTTGAAGGTCTGTTGGTAGCCAATTTTTTTTGCCTCCTGCCATTGTTACTTTCCTTTATCTATGTTTAATATGCTTCATTTAAACTAACAACGTAAGCCATAAGAGTTATAATTTTATGTGCCAGTGTGATTCTTGAGTTGTTGCTGAAATAAACCGGAGCTACAGTAGTTACCATTCCTGTGACACATGATGGACTTCACCAATCTGCTGTCGGTTTTTCCTGCGCCGTTTCACAGCTATATGGCATTCTTTCAAAAAGAAGCCGCACCATACAAGCCACTGTTGAACTGGAACTAATTAGAAGAAAATTAAGGTGCGGCTGAGTTCGAGGAGTTTGATATTGTTTTACCTTGTGAGGTCAAAATTCTATAATTGTAGAACGCAGTCAGATGTTTGAATCAGGTTCTTCTAGACCTACGCATTCGATTTGACCAGGTATTGTATTAATAACTAATTACGTAACAATTTCTAAACATGTTTCAAATTTAGGTTTATTTTTCGCACCAACCAGAATTAGATATAAACCATTTTCAGGGTCGCCAGGCTGGACAATACGTTTATTCGAGTGCTCCCGAATGACCCGGCCCGGATCTCGAATATCAGGTAGCTTTTCGTACAGTAGGGGTTTGGTTTCATACAAAGTGAATCCCGAAATTATTGTATGGAAAGCTTTTGCGACTTCGTCGTTGGATGAAATTTCATCTAACGGTAACAGACAGCATCTCCTGATAGGATAACGAACAGAGGGTGTATACCGGTGCAAGCGTAACCTCGCTCGTGAAAATTCTTCATACCAATGTTCAAAAATTAAAGTCGTCACTTACAGGGTGTGACCATGTGTTGAAGGATCGGTTTAATTCTGTCGTTTTATCGCAAAATTCAGTTTGTAACGAGAAAATCTTCTTTCGTACTATAAATTTTAAAACTACAGGACAGCTGATGTCATTTTCAAACTTTGAAAGTACTACAGTTTTGGCATCTTTGGTACTCAAGTTTGGAGTAGTCCTCTTTTAGGGTACTTTCGCATATGCTAAAGTTACAGTTATTTTCTGTCGTTTTCCTCCATAACTTAGAAAAAAACGAGAAAAACCGCAGCCGTACCAAAAAATAGAAATTACCACCGTACAAGTTGCGTTACCCTGAAACTTTATACGTACAATATTTTGTTGTCTAACGCGATGCTATTTGTAGTATAGCGCATTTCGACCCACTTTCGCGTCCTTTCAGCACGTGTTCAAACATTACATCAAATCACCTCGCGAGGTGCTTTGAAATAAAGTCCAATAAGGTGGGTGAATAGGCAGGCGTTGTCGCACGTGTCTAAAGATTTTTACAATTTTTGTGCTCGGAGTACCAAAAAATAAATCATACTGCACGTTTCCAGCATGTGCGTATTGTTTTCCGTGCGCCGATTTTCGTACAAGGGCCTTCTCTCTCAAACACACGTGTCTTCCCACATACGGCGTAAGATAAACATTGGGCACCTGTTGGCAAGAGGGAAAACGAAACTCGAAACCGCATTTCTTTGTGACACCGAAAGGTAATTTAGAGTTTCGACACGTCGACAATGTGGCGTATGGGCATTACGAGTCACAAAAATTGTACAGCGTGCGGATAGACGCCTCAAATTGAAGCCGAGTGGAAGTTTCACCTCATTTTGTGTACCACTTCATATGTCACATTGTTTCGTACACATCTACGTAAGTAACATTTTTAATTAACAAGGTATTTGCGTTTACATCGGAATGCTCTTGAATTTGTACGAAGAATCTTTGCTAAAAAACAAAGTAACAAGACTAAGTTTTGGTTACATGCGAAAGTACCCTTATCATGATATAAAATATACCGCTACACATTAAAAATAACGAACGACGCAACACGCAAAACGCGCGTGTGCGCAACTCTACTTGGACCTTGGATTATTATGGGCGCTGTTAGGTGTACCAACTGTGTGCACCAATCCAGGAATTGACCCATTTGGTACTGAACCGATGGTTCTTATTGGAAGGCAAGATTCTTAACTTCCTACTTGCCGTCTCTGATTGACAATTCAACAATTGTGCACGGAGAAAAGATATTTTAAGTGGCGAAAAAAATCTAACACTAATGATGATTCGAGGTGTATTGTTATCTATCATTCTGTGTTTTCGATGCTTTTGTTGAAACCATGTTTAAATGTTGCCTCAATTTCGAAACTTTAGACCCGAAGCGAGTTTAAGTTTTCCGTACGTTTGTGCACATATGGTATGTATATGAAAGTATAAATTACATGTGTTTTAAAGTACAAAATGAATCGAACATGTACGGTTATACACAATATATCGAATGCATGTAATATTTTCAAACTTTGATTCCAAAGTGACGGACTAAAAGCATCAAAGATGAGAAAAAAAAAATCTTAGTACAATTAATAATTGCGTTATAATCCTCTTGGCTCAATTTTGTGAAATAATCCATAAATACAACAAAATAAATCAAAAAAATATACGGAAATAAATATATATGTTGACACCCTACTCATTACTTTCACGACAAGTATGAGGGCTGCTGTAAGTCCACAAGAAAGACTACAAAATACCTCTCTTTTCAACACCACGGTGAGAGCACTTAGGGCGTGTTCCCATGTGTTGAAGTAAGGGTTTTTTTCTGTCGTTTTCATAGAAAATGGGACTTCCAACGAGAAAATATTACGCCGTACGAAAAATGGGCAAAAACACAAGTACATTTTGCGTCCTCTTGGAACTTGGAAGGTACGGCAATTTGGCGTTATTATCATCGCGATCCACTTCCAGCTCATCTTCACACTTGCACTGGAATCAAATCGCGATCTGATTTTAACCAAAATAACACCGTATCGACGAATAAAAAGCAGGTATTGCACGCGTGAAACGTCTTCGAAGTTTTTTGAACGAGAGAAAGTACACGCTATTTTTTTCCATGCTCGTCACGCGCATGTACGTACAAAAATGACAAGCATGTAAGGAAAAATAATCGTTGGGGTCTCGGACCTCCACTTCCATTCATGGGTCTTTTGCAAAAATTTACAACGCCCTCGTCTCTCCCCATCTTTTTCATTCGACCGCTCTTCCTTCTCTCATATCTAAATGAAATGCAACAATAATAGTATCAAATAAAAGATATATATTTTTTCTTTTTTTAATATATTTATGGTCTCATTTTGATGGCGTATCGAATTATAAATGGTAAGAAAAAGAAATCGGGAAGCCATGGCGGAAAGTTTACGTGTTGATGACGTCATAAGGAAGCATGACTTCGCGATGTCACAAAACCCTAAACATCTACAATGTCACAAAAACTCGACGTCTACAACCGTCGCCGTTTTTGTAGACGTCACTGATTTTAGGAAGGTTCGTAGTCGTCTACATTTCGTTTTGTACTATCATAGGCTGTCGCGTCTTTTGTAGACGTCTACACCTGTCACATATTTGAAGTAATGAAGACGCAAGTAATGATTGACATAGGAACACTTTGAGAAGTACAACGTAAAATTTGCGCTAAAATCCAAAGTAATGTTTCAAAGTTTCCGTTACATGGGAACACCCCCTTAGCCGCAAAATTGAAATTGAATCGTCTAAGCGTTACATTGAACTTAGACACAAAGTGAAACAGAACCTCTTTAAACTAAACTGAACTACTGTAATTTCTGAACGGAAATACTAAAACGCACGAAACAAATAAAATTTGTGCACTATAATAAAACGAAGCGGTGCAAAAATATCAATTGAAATTAAATGAATAAAATGCGTGTCGTCACGCGTGACGAAATCCAGCCACATTATCTACGATTCAACATTCTTACATTGACATCAAAATTTCGTTTCTTGCGTTTTAATATTTCCGTGCAAAACTTACAGTACTGTGGTTCAGTTTAGTTTAAACACGTTCCGCTTCACTTTGCGTCGAAGTTCAATGTAACGCTTAGGGTTGTTGTTCTACGACCACCGGTGCACGTGGAGGAGCAGCAGTAGTAGTAGAAGTAGACATGATACACTCTCCTAAGCTATCAAGAATCCTCCCAAACAGCTAATCTTAAGTGCTCACCAATTCTTATACAAGCATCCAAACCTCACAAAACTCTATCAGAATATAGAGTAGCATAAACACTGATAACTCCCAAAGTTTTAGCACAATTGACGCGACAACACTCAAGATATAATACTCAGAAGTTTCCCAAAAATTGTTTGCAATTTTACTACTTGGAAGTCTTGGATACATAATAAGTTCTGAGTCCTAAGTCTTATACTTGTGTTAAATTGGCAACACCAGTGTACTTGAGAGGCACGTCAAACCACCAAGCTACCACTAATCTGTCAAGCTACCACTGGGATATCACTAAGCTACCACTAAGCCATCACTAAGCTACCACTGAGTTTCCCACTAAGTTACCACTGAGTTACCCACTAAGTTGACTAGAATCATATCTATGGCAGTTGCTCTATCCTGTACAGAATCACATTAAGAATATCAGACGTTGCGTTGTCCGTACGGACCATATCAAATATAATCGTGGTTGTGTTTTCCTGTCTGTGTTGCAGCTTCGCTGCTGCGCTGCTATGCTGCTGCGCTGCTCTGTCTGTATAGCACTTGCGTTGCATTGTCTGTATAGCAGCTGCGCTGCTGTGTCTGTATAGCAGCTGCGCTACTCTAAGATTGAAAGCTTTCCAAAAAGACAACACTCCCCTAAAGCTTTAGACTGAGAATACTGGCGCAACTGCGGTGATAAACTTGCGCAGCATTGCAGCATAGCAATATAGCAATTAGCAAGTCACCCAATCCCACGATATCTCAATGGTTGATTTATTGCAGAGTGGTAGTATAGCAGTGCAACAATTCAACTATTCCTTTAATCCCACTGTGTCCCTACAATACTTCAGCTTAGAAGCAGGAAGAGCTTTAGTGAGCATATCAGCAATCATTTTTGCATCTGGCAAATAACATAACTTAATCACTCTAGAGAACACTTTTTCTCTTACAAAGTGTAATTCTACATCCATGTGCTTGGTTTTGAAGTGATGACTCGGGTTAGAAGCAATGGGAATGGCTGCCTGATTATCACACCAGATCACCTGTGGACCAACTTGCATGTGTCTTAGTTCTTGTAACATGGATTTTACCCATAAGAGTTCTTTGAGGGCCAAGCTTGCTGCCATATACTCTGACTCCATTGTCGACTGTGCTGTAACCTTTTGAAGTTTGCTGCTCCAGCAGCACGTACCGTTCCCAATTTGTAGAACGAATCCCGTGGTGGATTTTCGGCTTGGCATGTCGCCATAGCTTGCATCACTCCATGTTTGCAGCTTGACTTCTCCTCCGCCTAGGGTGAGTTTGAGGTCTTTGGTTCCGGCCAAATATCTTAAGACTCTCCTTGCTGCATCAAAGCCAGATTTTCTCGGATTCTCTAGACTCCTGCTCAGTACCTCGACTGCTGCAGCAATGTCAGGACGGGTACAATTCATGAAATATATTAAGCTTCCGACTATCTGTCTGTAAGGTATTTGTGTCATAGAATCATTCTCCCCTGATTCTAAATACTCGCTAACAATGACACCTGGTTCTGTCTCTTCTCCCTCTAACTTCTGCCAAACCTCCATTGGAGTTAGACATCATTTTGCCCCCCGCATTCCGTGAAACTCTGAGACCTCCATTGGCCCTCAGAGTATGCAGATCCAAAAGAAGCTAATCTAGATAGTGCCGACTCCAAGTTAATATAAACCCAAGTGACTGACCCCTTGACAGTCAGAACCCCAATATAGATTCACCCCTGTGAAATAACACTTTCTGTGTGCTCAGTTCCACCACAGAATGCAAAGTTAGAATATGAGATTTGGACACATTCACCCACTTTGACTTTCCCTTAGAAATACAGCCACCCTGGCAGACAAAAACTCTGACCGACTACACCCCTGTGTAGCCTAGACTCCCCTGAGTCCGCAGCAAAAAGAATCACTGAAAATGGTCAAGTAAATTGATAGTTATGGCTGGCCAAAGTTTGCCATTTATACAGGGTGCTCTCTGGGAGAGGCAGCTGCCTACCCAAAATTTATCTAAGTCCTATTCCCTCTCTAAAACTCTATCTACTGAAGTACGGCACCAATCAAATTACTGTATCGTACATAAAAGTACAGGTGCCGGTGTACTTTATGTACGGCCATTGTACGACATGGTAAAAATGTCGACACGTGTCATATCCGGATTTGTTCCCGTAATCTCCGGAGTTGCCGCAATCCAATGTAGTGTTACCACGTGTCACTTAATGTGGCGGTGATCGCAAACCGCCAAAATCGTACGCCGCGATCTCGGCATCCTTCGCGGCCGTCCGATCAATTTGGATTTCAATCGTGGCCGTCATAAATACCTGCGCGGTATTCTTTCCGGCGTCAAACAAACCGCGCGGTATTTATTTCGTAATCGTACCGTACGTCGTACTTTCCACAACTGTTTCTATGCAGTATCCATATAGTTCTAGTTAAATGAATTATTCTTATAGTAACTATTTAAATAAATATCATACCTAATAATGTCTAATATTATTAAGACTATCTGGATAAGACTACCGGCTATTGTCGGTTTGACAAGTGGCAGGTACCAAGATCAAATCCTGGACCTGGCGAAACTATCTTTTACAGAAAATCCCCTATAAAACAACTGTCTGTCTCCCTCTAGACAGCACAGGCAGCCATGGCTAACTCCTCCTTCAGTCTTCAGTGACTGCGACAAGTGTGGGGACTTGAGGAGGAGTTAGAGGCAGGCTGTCAATATCTACTATTTTGCTTTTTATTTTGCAATCTCTAGACCTAGAAAATACTTGAATTCCAACACTCCCCTTATTTTCTAGTCTATTTTTCTTTCAACTCCCACAAACAAGTAAACAAACATCCCCTCCCCTTTTTCCTTTTCTTTTTCCTCTTTCCTTTTCCTTTCATAAAACTTAAGTATTTAACACAGTGCATTAAATGAACTGAAATGATAATTATATCACACATTTTATTTAACATCCCATTTTTCTTAAATTCAAGCAAAGATTTTATCCACTTCATCACTCTTTCATCCACACACAAACCGATTTCCCTCTTGCGATCCAAATAGCCAGCCCCATTTCCAATCTGCAACATACACCTAGATGCTAACCCTTTTACAGGCACATCTTCGTCACACCAAGTAGTGATGTCAAATCCATCCACCCCCAAATATTCCCAAAAACCACTAGTCCCCACTAAGTTCCTCATAAGATCTATATCTTTCGTACTCATATTTTTATCCATGATAATTACCCCATTTTCTGAACTTCCCTCACTCTCTCCCATGGAATTCTTTCCACTATTACTTTCTAATTTAGTTCCCAATAAATATTTCTTCTCCCCTAAACCTTTAATCAAATATTTCTCTTCTCCCCTATCCTTTAAAACCTCTTCGAGTTTCACTTCTCCCCTTTCCTCGGAATCCGTTGAAGTCTCCCTTTCCGACCAGTTTTCTGTTTCCCTATTGTGTATAAAATTATCCTCATTAATTTTATCTTTCCCGTTTTCACTTATGGATCCTAGATCTGACTTTCTCATTTCTAAATCATATACTCTACACTCCTTGACATCCTCAAGTATTTCCTCTCTCTTTACTTCCCTTATACCTCCAAAAGCACACTGTTGCCTTCGTCCTATTTCTGTGTACTTTTCTCTCTTCCCCATTCTACCGATGTGAAGAAGCTCCAATTTTTCTTCATCCTCTTTCTCCTCTTCCTCTTCGTCCTCCTCATCCACATTCCAACTTCTAAGTTTTTCCAAACAAGGGCATTCCTCCATATAATGACCCGGTTCCCTACAAAAGAAGCAAACCCCTTTTTTCAAAGCTCCCGTGCCTTTTCCTCTCCCTCTCTTTCCACCAAAGTTCCGATAAGGTTTACCTTTGTCTTTCTTTCTCTCATCACGCTTCCGCTCGTCACCACCGTTCTTCTCATCACGCTTCCGCTCGTCACCGCCGTTCCTCTCATCACGATTCCGCCAATCACCACCAGCTGAAAATGCATTGACCCTGTCCTTTCCCCTACGAAGCTCCAAAGTGCTTTCCCTCACAAGAATTATCCCCATGGTAAAGCTCCAAGTCCATGAGGAGCCATCCATTGCCTGCATACGACAAATTATGTTTTCGTACTCATCTGGGAGTTTCATAATTAGTGTATTAATCTTACTCTCCTCAGATTCTACATATCCCGCACTAGTAAGCTCAACATATAACGCAGCAATATCATTACAAAACTCTATCATGCTACCGCCTTTATAAACGTAGGCATCTATTTCTTGTTTTACTAATTGCTGCCTCTGAATAGTCTCACTCTTATAAATCTGAGTTAGTGCTTCCCATATCTCCGAAGACTTGGTTAGACTTAAAAGAGTGATAGCTATCGACTTAGACACATATCTAAGAATGAGATGTTTTGCTATAGTGTTTTTGTATTCCCATATTTTCCTGTCATTTTCTTCAGTTTTAATCCCTACATGTGGTACCATAGCTGAGAGCCTAGCTCCCCTCACCATAGGTGTCCCTTTTTCCTTCTCCCCTATTTCCCCATCCACGGAAAGGTTTTTCCCTTCACCTTCCGTTGCATCTGAACTCCGGGTGATATTCTGGACAGTCTCAGATGATTCTCCGTAATAAGCTCCTCCAAAGCTAGGTGGCGGACATCTCACTTGTCCCGCAACAATTCCCCATAAGTGCTTCTCGAAAAGCAATCCCTCCATTGTAAACGCCCAATACGTGAAGCCTGTTCCATCAAACATAGGCACCCTAGATGGTGGGCCCATAACCTGAAACTCTGAGACCTCCATTGGCCCTCAGAGTATGCAGATCCAAAAGAAGCTAATCTAGATAGTGCCGACTCCAAGTTAATATAAACCCAAGTGACTGACCCCTTGACAGTCAGAACCCCAATATAGATTCACCCCTGTGAAATAACACTTTCTGTGTGCTCAGTTCCACCACAGAATGCAAAGTTAGAATATGAGATTTGGACACATTCACCCACTTTGACTTTCCCTTAGAAATACAGCCACCCTGGCAGACAAAAACTCTGACCGACTACACCCCTGTGTAGCCTAGACTCCCCTGAGTCCGCAGCAAAAAGAATCACTGAAAATGGTCAAGTAAATTGATAGTTATGGCTGGCCAAAGTTTGCCATTTATACAGGGTGCTCTCTGGGAGAGGCAGCTGCCTACCCAAAATTTATCTAAGTCCTATTCCCTCTCTAAAACTCTATCTACTGAAGTACGGCACCAATCAAATTACTGTATCGTACATAAAAGTACAGGTGCCGGTGTACTTTATGTACGGCCATTGTACGACATGGTAAAAATGTCGACACGTGTCATATCCGGATTTGTTCCCGTAATCTCCGGAGTTGCCGCAATCCAATGTAGTGTTACCACGTGTCACTTAATGTGGCGGTGATCGCAAACCGCCAAAATCGTACGCCGCGATCTCGGCATCCTTCGCGGCCGTCCGATCAATTTGGATTTCAATCGTGGCCGTCATAAATACCTGCGCGGTATTCTTTCCGGCGTCAAACAAACCGCGCGGTATTTATTTCGTAATCGTACCGTACGTCGTACTTTCCACAACTGTTTCTATGCAGTATCCATATAGTTCTAGTTAAATGAATTATTCTTATAGTAACTATTTAAATAAATATCATACCTAATAATGTCTAATATTATTAAGACTATCTGGATAAGACTACCGGCTATTGTCGGTTTGACAAGTGGCAGGTACCAGGATCAAATCCTGGACCTGGCGAAACTATCTTTTACAGAAAATCCCCTATAAAACAACTGTCTGTCTCCCTCTAGACAGCACAGGCAGCCATGGCTAACTCCTCCTTCAGTCTTCAGTGACTGCGACAAGTGTGGGGACTTGAGGAGGAGTTAGAGGCAGGCTGTCAATATCTACTATTTTGCTTTTTATTTTGCAATCTCTAGACCTAGAAAATACTTGAATTCCAACATTCCGTACTCATCTAACATGTTTCCAATAGCCTACTTTTGAGTCAATTTTATCACTTTTTTATTTCTGTCCCTCTCTACCTGAATACCCAAAATATATTTTGCCTCATCGAGGTCTTTCATCTCGACTCGTGAGTTTAGAGCAGTTTTGATTTTGTTAATTTCAGCCATTGATTTGCTAATTAAAAGTAAATCATCTACATACACCGCTATATACACTATCCCATTTTCACCCTTTAGAACGTAGACAGAGTGATCAAAACTTATCATTTTAAATCCTAGGCTAGTTAGGAAATCATCAAGCTTCAGATTCCACTGTCTGGGGGCCTGTTTTAGGCCGTACAGAGATTTTAGCAACTTGCATACTAAGTGCTATTATTTAGGTTCCATATAATTTTCAGGCTGCTGCATGTAAATGGTCTCTTCTAGTTCTCCATGCAAAAAGGCCGTCCTTACATCCATCTAATGTATTTCCATATCTTCTATACCAGCTAGGGACAGCAAAATCCTAACTGTCGGAAATCTTACAAATGAAGAAAATGTTTATTCAAAATCGATTCCTTCCTTTTGATTATACCCCTTTGCCACAAGTCTGGCCTTATAATGTTCAACTGGGTTGTCGCGATTTAACTTCACCTAGAATACCCATTTGCTGCCGATCGCTTTTCAGTCTGGAGGAAGGTTCACAAGCTCCCATGTTTGAGCCTCCATGATGGACTTCATTTCGTCGTTTGCTGCCTCGATCCAGTGATTCCGTTCTGGTGATGAGAAGGCCTCCTGAATGGTCAAAGGCTCCCCTCAGGTTGCTGTTGAAATCACTAGATTTAGGGGAGGTATTTTCTAGGTCTTAATTAAAATAAGAAAAGAAAAAAACAGAGGCAGCCTGCCTCCATCTTCTCTCTCTGACCCCCACACTTGTTATAGTCACTGAAGGAGAAAGAGGGCGGTGGAGCCATGGCTGCCATAGCTCTATTGGCAGGGCTTAAGAGTGACCTAAGTCACTCTTAACCAAAAAGGTTGAGTCCGGCAGGACTCGAACGTGCGACTGGTAGGGCGAGGCATAGCCGTCAACCTTTACCAGTCTATCGTAGTAGTCCGTTAGGGTACATAAGGTTCGTTAGCTATTTAAATAATAGATAGACAACTAATCCGATTAACAGAATTACAAATATGATACATAGAAACTAGTTGGGGAATTTAGTGCAAACGAAACAAATGTACCAAACATTTGTTTTGAACGGTTGGGAATTAAAGCCGATTTGGATCCGACGGCTCACATCACCGCCGAGATCTTGGAATGGCCGCTTTGGCGGTTTACGGATGCAACATAATCTAGCGACACGTGGCAATATGTCATTGAGAAGTTGGAATCCTGGGGAGCGTGAGGACAAGTCCGGTGGAGACACGCGTCCACTCTAGGCCTTGTCGTACACAGGTCGTACAGAAAGTACATCGGCCATAGTACCTATCTGTACTATACAGTCTTCTGATTCGTTCCACACATCAATAGATAGGGGTTGTGAGAGGGTTTGGGACTTAGTGGATAGAGGAGGTAGCCGCCTCTCTCCCAACAAGTTTGTATAAATATTGGCATCTTTGCCATTCTATAATTAATCTCTTGGTTAGGCATTTTCAGTGATTCTCTTTGCTGTGGACTCACGAGAGTCCAGACTACACAGGGGTTCAGTCATATTATCTATTTATCTGCTAGGGTAGCAGTTTCTCTCGTTGAAAGTGGGTTAGTCAAAAACTACCTAGAGGCTTCCTCAATTTTGGTCCAAATGGAGGACACAGGATTGCAAGTTATGGGCCCACCCTCTAGGGTGCACATATTCAACGGATATGTATTCATTTACTGGGAAGCTATGATGACAGGGGCATTATGTGAGAAACGATACTGGGGTATTGTTAGTGGACAAGTGAAACGTCCATCTCAAGGAACTCCACCAAGGTTTGGAGGAGTGAGGTTTTCTGCAAGAAGATCTGCTCCAACGGAAGAGACAGATGATGGGGACAACAGTGTGTCCGAAATGGGGAAAGGAAAGGAGACACCTTTCACTCCTATTGCCATGGCACCCAGAGCGGTGGCCGTGAAGACTGAGGAAAACGACATTCAGATGTGGGAGTACACCAACATGAATGCCAGGCATTTCATTCTAAGGCACCTCACCCAAGCGTTGGCAACTTCATCGTCAAATCTTCAAGGCCGAGGAGTTGTGGATGACCTTAGTGGAGATCTATAGAGCTGGCACCATTCAGGAGCTTAAGCTGGTTGAGCAAAGGCTGATTAGTTACAATTTCAAAGGAGGAAAGATGTTGGACTATTGCACCGATCTCTTTTGTCTATACATGGAGATGGAAAGTGCCGGATGGCCAGGCACTATGAAGATGAAAGTTAACACTCTCATCATGAAGTTGCCGGAGGGGTATAAAAATATAGTGTACCAAGTGCAACAAATGGATGATAGTGCTTGGAAGTGGAGCACCGTGGTTCGAATGATACTTGTACAAGATAACAACATTGAGATCCAAAGAGGAGGAAAGAACGTGCAAGTTCTAGCTGCCGGAACTGACCGGTGGAGGAAGGATCCGAAGAAGCCATACAACAGTTTCAAAGGGGAAAATGATCAATCTAGAGAACCGAGGACTCCAAAGGGCCTTTGTCATTTCTGCAAAAAGCCGGGGCACTTCATAGCTGATTGCATCAAGCTATCGGAGCTGAGGCTTCAAGAAAATCGATGAGGTGATTCTTCTGGAGGGAAGAAGAAAGCACTTGTGGTCACACGCGTGAAAAGAGAGACCGAGGAGGACGAGTCCTCTGAGGAGGACGATGGGGAGCTTCTTGTTGACGAGAATCTAGAGGAGAAAGAGATCCCTCGGAAATAGAAGTGTGCCCTTGGAGCCATTCAGAAAGCACCAAAGGAGGGATGGATCATCGACTCAGGTGCATCCATCCATATGTGTCGTGACAGGCACCTGTTCACTAAGCTAAGAAATATCCCTACTGTGGAAATAGAGTATGGGGATGGGAGAGTAGTTACCACAGATCTAGTGGGATCGGTAGATCTTAAAGTCTTAGTGGAGGGTAAGACTTCTATTCTCACCTTCTCAGATGTGCTCTACATTCCTCAGTTGAGTAACAATCTTGTGTCTACTTCTGTATTAGATGACAAGGATTTTGATACCTTCACTAGAAAGGGAGTCTTTACAGCTAAGTATGGAAATGAAGTCTACTTCACAGCAGATAAGGGTAGCCAAGGAATGTTTAGGCTTAACCTGAGTAATGAAAAGAAGAGTGCTTACTATGGTGGTGTTCCGAGCTTGATGATCTGGCATAAGCGTTTGGGACATGTGCATTTTGATAGACTGAGGGAAATGAAGAAGCTGGGTGTAGTAGAGGGCATTCAGTTTGGGGATAATGAGATGATGGATGACTGTAGTGGCTGTGCCCAATGTAAGGCTCACTGACTTCCCTTTCCCAAAACTGCCACATATAGAGGTGAGAAAGTACTAGATCTGGTCCACACAGATATATGGGGACCAGCAAGAGTGCCTTTTGTTAGGGGAAAGAGGTATATGTTGACAATTACCGATGATTGGTCGAGATATTCCAGAGTCTACTTCTTAAAAACAAAGTCTGAAACACCAAAATACTTTAATGAATACAAAGCTTGGAGTGAGAAGTTGCACGGAACCCCCATTAAAAGAATAAGGAGTGATAATGGGGGAGAGTACACCTCTAACCAGTTTGAAGATTACTTGAGAGATGAGGGAGTTCAACATCAGAAAACTGTACCAAATAATCCAAAACAAAATGGGGTAGCTGAGAGGTTAAACCGAACTTTGGGAGATAGTGTGTGCAGCATGTTGGCAGATAAGAAAATAGGAAGAAGATTTTGGGCAGAGGCCATGAACTGTGCTAACTACATTAAGAATAAAGTCCTCACCACAACTGATAAAGGAATGACCCCTTTTTAGAGATGGGTTGGAAAGAAACCGAATGTTTCTCACTTGAAAGTATTCGGTAGTCAAGTTTACAGTCTTGACACAGATAAGAAAACCTGGAAACTAGTTGCTAAAGGGAAACCGGGATATTTTGTGGGATATGATGAGGATGTCAAAGGATATAGAGTCTATGACTTAGCTAAACAAGATATCATTCTGGTAAAGCATCTAGTAGTCATGAATAAATGAAAGTCTTTTAATCCCTTCAAATACACTAAGAAAATCAGAATCAGCTTTGAGTCCGAGAGTGAGGAAGACTTAGATCTTCCCAAAAAGGACAGTAGTGAAAACATGATTGCAGATCCAGGGGAGATAAAAGATGGGGGAGATATACCAAAATCTCCTCATATTCCTACACCCTTTGAGGAGAGAGAGGAAGAGGAGTCAGAACCGGTTCCCATGGATAGGGGAGCTGATGAGACAGTTCGGAGGAATCCAAGGCTTCCCTCTATTCCAGCCTCGGACTTTGAGGGAGGACGAAGGAGCAGCAAAAGGCTTCAAGGAAAACAGGCTGCTTGCAAGGTAACAAAGCTTTCTCATCCAGATGAGCCTCAGTCATACTCGGAGGCAATGGACAGTCGGGAGAAAGAAAGGTGGGTCAGAGCCATAAATGATGAGATGGCTTCAATCATGGAGGCAAATACTTGGGAGCTGGTGGACTGTCCACCAGATAGAAAACCCATTGGGTGTAAATGGGTATTTAAACTGAAACTGAATCCAGATAACACCATTGAGAGATTTAAGGCTCGGCTGGTGGCAAAAGGGTTCACTCAAAAAGAGGGGATAGATTATAATGAGACCTTTGCTCCGGTAGTTTGATTCCCATCTGTAAGGATTCTCCTTAGTCTAGCAGCAGCGGAAGACATGGAAATTCACCAGAAGGATATCAAAACCGCCTTCCTCAACGGTGAACTTGAGGGCGAAATCTTCACGCGGCAACCAGAAGGTTTTGTAGGGTAAGGAGAGGAAAGCAAAGTTTACAGACTTATAAAGTCCTTATATGGACTGAAGCAGGTCCCCAAACAATGGAATAAGAAACTAGATGAGTTTCTTACCAGTCTGGATATTCGGATCAGTTCAGACTATTCTATTTATATGTTTGAGGATGAGAATAGTGTGATTTTTATTGCAATTTATGTGGATAATTTGTTGGTATTGAGTAAGTCTATGGAGAAGATAAATAGGTTAAAGAAAGATCTGGGAAGCAGATTTGATATGAAGGATTTAGGAGAGGCTAAATATATTTTGGGAATTCAAATGGAAAGAGATAGGGGGAAGAGGATCATCAGACTTACTCAGAAAGAGGCTATAGGAAATATGCTGGAGAAATTTCAGATGGAAAATGCAAACAGTTGTACCACTCCCATGGATTTGAAGAAAGTAAGTGATGGAAGTGTAGAAGGAGGAGTGATAATGTTAGATGATCAGATGAGTCCAAAAGAGAGGCAGTTTATGAAGTCTATTCATTACAGACAAGTTGTAGGAAGTTTGATTTACTTTATGAATTGTACTAGGCCTGACATAGATGCAGCAGTTGGAGTCCTCAGTAGGAGTCTTACTGATCCTAGAAAGAGAGACTGGGAGGCAGCCAAGAGAGTAATGAGATACCTGGTGGGAACTAGGGATCTATGGTTGCATTTGGGAGGGGAGCACACAGACATCACTACTTGGAGTGATGCCAGTTATGGGGATGCACCTATGAGAAGATGCACTTCTGGGTATGTATTGTATGTGGGGGAAGGTGCTTGTTGTTGGAGCAGTAAGCAACAAAAGGTTGTTGCTCAGTCCACTATGGAGGCTGAGTACATGGCCTCCTGTTCTGCTGTGAAAGAGCTGATGTGGGTGAAGTTCTTGTTGCAAGAATTGGGGTACATGAAGAAGGGAGTACATGAAGTGTTTTGTGACTAATCAGGCTGCAATTGCAATTTCAGCCAATCCAAAACACCATTTCAAAGCTAAGCATATGGATATAATATTGAGCTTTGTGAGGGAAAAAGTGGAAAATATAATTGTAAATTTGGTGTATAGGAGTGATGGGGAAATGGTGGCCGATATGATGACAAAGCCTGTGCCATCTCCCAAGCTAAAGTATTGTAGAAAAAAATGTGGATTAAAAGAGAAATTAAAATTAGACTAGAAAATAAGGGGAGTGTTGAAATCACTAGATTTAGGGGAGGTATTTTCTAGGTCTTAATTAAAATAAGAAAAGAAAAAAGCAGAGGCAGCCTGCCTCCATCTTCTCTCTCTGACCCCCACACTTGTTGTTGTCACTGAAGGAGAAAGAGGGCGGTGGAGCCATGGCTGCCTTAGCTCCATAGGCAGGGCTTAAGAGTGACCTAAGTCACTCTCAACCAAAAAGGTTGAGTCCGGCAGGACTCGAACCTCCGACCGGTAGGGCGAGGCATAGCCGTCAACCCTTACCAGTCTGTCGTAGTAGTCCGTTAGGGTACATAGGGTTCGATAGCTATTTAAAAAATAGATAGACAACTAATCCGATTAACGGAATTACAAATAGGATACATAGAAACTAGTTGGGGAATTTAGTACGAACGAAACAAATGTACCGGACATTTGTTTTGAACGGCTGGGAATTAAAGCCGACTCGGATCTGACAGCTCACATCATCGCCGAGATCCTGGAATGGCCGCTTTGGCGGTTTACGGATGTAACATAATCTGGCGACACGTGGCAATATGTCATTGAGAAGTTAAAATCCCGTGGAGCGTGAGGACAAGTCTGGAGGAGACAGGCGTCCACTCCATGGCCTTGTCATACAGAAGCCGCACAGAAAGTACATCGGCCATAATACCTTTCTCTACTATACAGTCTTCTGATTGGTTCCGTACATCAGTAGATAGGGTTTGTGAGAGGGTTTGGGACTTAGTGGATAGAGGAGGTAGCCGCCTCTCTCCCAACAAGCTTGTATAAATATTGGCATCTTTGCCATTCTATAATTAATCGCCTGGTTAGGCGTTTTCAGTGATTCTCTTTGCGGTGGACTCACGCGAGTCCAGACTGCACAGGGGTGCAGTCAAATTATCTATTTATTTGCTAGGGTAGCAGTTGCTTTCGTTGAAAGTGGGTTAGTCAAAAACTACATAGAGGCTTCCTCAATTTTGGTCTAAATGGAGGACACATGATTGCAATAGGAGGATGGCACATCTGAATTTCGAGATGTACGACGTTGCATGAAAGAAACACTCACAACTCGATCCTCGTGCTCGGCATTAAGGGCTCGCCAATCGCCTCAAAGGAATCGTCGACATCGAGCCATAGTTTCTCGGGCCCCGCTACCACCGCCACGACCAGGTAAAACTAGAACCCAAAGTGAGAACATGAAAAAGAGGTGCCACGGTCCAACATCCGTGGGATCCGAATAAATACGGGACGAAGGAAGGTGGAGGGCGTCCAGTACGATAATCCGCAGAGCCATCGGAATCCGCATGTATAAACATGAACGGGGAGCTCCCAAATCATAAGCTCCGAGCATGTCTAAACCGCGCACAAATGCCCAATCTTCGCTCGTAGGTCCGAACGGGAGGGTCGTGGAAGAAAGGGTACTAGAGGAAGGGTGGCTCAGGGCCAAAGATTGTTTACAACTTTTTGTATGTCGGGCAATGCCGGCACCGATCGCGAAATGGTTATGACACCCGTTACATTCTACCCATGTTGAGGCTTCTTTACGAGGTTTAGGTGGAAGAGGTGAACGAGGGAGAAGATGCGAGGATGCACGGCCAGACATGGTCATTGAATGAGAGGGAGAAGCATGGGACGTGATAGAGAGAGAGGAAGGGGGAAATGGGAAAGAGGAAAGGAAACCATGGGAAATGGATGGTGGAAATGGTAGTGGGACAGCAACATAGGTAGGGTGGGAGAAAGGTTGCAACGGGGAGAAGGGGGGTGGGATATGGGGGAAGGGACCAAAACGGGGGGGGGGCGTGGGAAAGAGAAGATGGTTGAAGTAGTGGTTTGGGGAGGGGAAGTGGTGGAGGAAATCGAAAAGGGGGGGGGGGGGATGAGGGGTGGGGAATTTAAAGAAATTGATAGTAGGAAAGAAAATAGGGAGGGGGTAGGGGGTTCGTGGTTGGGGTGGGAGAAAGGGTGAGTATCAGTTTTTGGTTGGAGAGGAGAGGAAAAGAGAATCAATGTCGAAAGTAGGGGGGGGGGGGGGAGGGGAGGGTGGAGAGGAAGGGGATGTGGAAAAAAGGGGGGGGGGGGGGGGGGAAAGGGAATTGTTATGTTTTTTTTGTTTTTTTTTGTTTTGTTTGTTTGTATTTTTTTTTTTTTTTGTGCGGTTGTGTGTGTGAGTGAGCGTGTGTCTGTGTGAGCGTGTGTGTGCGTGTTATTGGCGTTACGTTTTGAGGTGTGAGTAATTTTAGTGGGGGGAAATGGGTTTTTTCTATCGTGTAATGGAAGGGGAGAGGGAGGTAGGATGACTGAAGGGGGCTTCACCTATGATTTCGCTCGGGGGCGTACGGTTGGCTGCGGCCGCAGGCTAGATCCGGAGGTGAATTTTTACGGGAGCAGGTCCTGTCGCGATGTGGAGGAGGAAAAGACACGATTTTGCGGGGAGCAGATCCTATAGCGATGTGGAGGAGGAAAAGACAGGATTTTGCGGGGAGAAGGTCCTATCGCGATGTGGAGGAGGAAAAGACAGGATTTTGCGGGGAGCAAGTCCTGTCGCGATGTGGAGGAGGAAAAGACAGGATTTTACGGGGAGCAGATCGTGTCGCGATGTAGAGGAGGAAAAGACAAGAATTTGCGGGGAGCAGATATTTCATTTTTGTTGTTCCCAAATTTGCATTAAGCCGAAATTACAATACACCTTTTTAAAAACAAATAACAAATTCTTAATTAGCACCAATTACAGTAATTTTAAACTTCTACACTAATAACGATTCGCGGTGTAACGCTGCCGTGCGATCTTCCGCAGTACGGACCGCTGTACCACTGAACAACTTGACGTTGTACTTGACGTTGCCGTGCATCAGCAGTACAGACCACCGTATCGCTGCCACAACGTGACGTTGCCGTGAGTCAACGGTACAGACCGCCGTACCGCTGCCACAACGTGACGTTGCCGTGCGTCAACAGTAAGGGCATGATAATCTGGACAGGTCCATACCCGTGTAACAGGCGTTGATTTACTAGTTAGAGGAAAAGTGGGGTTGTTTACTGGAAGTCATACGATTTCGTACAGATTTGTACCAATTTTTTTTTTGTCAGACGAAACATGACGAAACATGTCTACTGGATGGCTCCAATGATATAGGCGTAAAAATCGACCGTTGGATTTTTCACTTTTTTTTATTCGCGAAGCAATCACGCAAATCGTCCAATGTGAAGAGACTCTCCTCGGCGAGGAGAGCTTCTTCACACTGGTCAGGAAAGTAAAAAAAAAATCTACCACGAACAGGCGATGAGAATGGAACACGTCCTACACGCCATATGCGTTACGCCACGGTGTATGAAGGTCGACCGAAATATCTTTGCACGCTTCTTCTGACATCCCCTGACCTTAAAAGTTTACGATGCCTTTTTGACATTACGTTTGAAATTTTGATTTTCAATTTCAGAATTAAAATCTGGTCGCAAAATTTTCGTACGAATCATTAACTACCTCTGCCTGTACAAATATTATGTACACATTTTCAGCTTGAAGGATATTTATAGATTTTAAGAATATGAAATCAACCTACGTGGCGCCAATCATAATTGAGAAACAATGTCTACTGGCACGACATAATGGAAGGCCGTGCCAGTAAACACTATAAATAGACGTATCCGCATGTTTACTGGGACCGCCTTATGGAGAACAGGCCTTACTGTTAATAGTTTGTTCGCCACTTAAAACATACTTTCTCTGTACACATTTGTCCGATATCAAATTTGAGACCGCCAATCGGTGGTGAGAATCTTGCCTTCAATCGCAACCATCTGTTCTTTAATCCGACACGTATGTACGAAGAAAAGATGTTTGAAGAGGCAAAAGAATAGTCGCGGGCGACTCGGTGCTAATTGGATAAAACTGTCGCCTACCGGCGACTTTGACAGATGACAGATGACAGGTACTAGGTTCAAATTCTGGGTTCGTCAATTACCATTTTGGCAAATCTACCAATCTACTATCTCTCTCCCTCTGGATAGCATAGGCAGGCATGGCTCTAGCTCTCTCTCCAACTTTTAGTGATTGCGACAAGTGTGGGAGCTGAAGAGAGGAGTTTGAGGCAGACTGCCTATGCTTCTTTTGTGCATTTTATCTTTTACAAAACCTAGAAAATACTAAAAAAACCTTTAATTTCTACAAACCCCTTCTTTTCTAGTCACTTTTATTTTAACTCCACACTTCTCCCTGCAGAAAATTAGTTTAGAGGAATGCATAGGTTTGGTCATCATATCTGCTACCATTTCAATATCTGGTTTATACTCTAAACTGCTTATCTTGTTTTCTACTTTCTCCCTAACGAAGCCAAGTCTAATGTCCATGTGTTTGGCTTTAAAGTGATGCTTAGGATTGGCAGAAATGGCAATGGCTACCTGATTATCACAAAACACTTTTTTGACACCACTCTTAAGATGACAAAGATCACCAAGCAAAGACTTGATCCACATTTTTTCTTTTACAGCAGAGCAAGAGGCCATGTACTCAGCCTCCATGGTAGAGTAGGCAATGACCTTTTGCTTCTTGCTGCTCTAACTGAAAGCCCCTTCACCCACATATAAAACATACCTAGACGTGCATCTCCTCATAAGAGCATCCCCATAGCTGACATTACTCCAAGTGGTGATGTCAGTATTGCTCCCACCCAAATGCAACCATAGATCTCTAGTCCCTATGAAATACCTAAAGACTAGCCTAGCTACCTCCCAATCCTTCTTAGTGGGAGCATTCATACCCCTACTTAGTACTCTTAAAGCTGCGGCTATATCTGGGCCGTTAGAATTCATAAAATATATTAGGCTGCCCACTACTTGCTTATAAGGAATTGTCTACATAAATCTTTTCTCTTCAGGGCCTAACTCATCATCTAAAATTATAAATCCCTCTTCCACACGCCCCTCACTTCACTTTTTTAGTTGTATTGGAGTGGTACAACTATTAGCCTTGTCCATTTGGAATCTCTCTAATATGTTTCCAATGGCTTCCTTTTGAGTTAATCTTATTATCTTTCTATATTTGTCTCTCTCTACGTGAATTCCCAAAATATACCTTGCTTCTCCCATATCCTTCATCTCAAATCTACCTTTTAGATCAATTTTTAACTTATCAATTTTATCCATAGATTTGCTTAAAACAAGCAAATCATCAACATAAATTGCAATAAAAATAATTCCTTCCTCATCTTCAAACAAATAAATTGAGTGATCTGAGCTGATCCGAATATATCCCAAACCTGTAAGAAACTCATCGAGCTTTTTATTCTATTGCGAGCGCGCATGTTTCAGCCCATACAAAGATTTGATCTATCGGCATACCTTACTCTCCTCCCTTTGCTCTTCAAATCCTTTGGACTGTCGCATAAAAATCTCCTCTTCTAACTCTCCATGTAGGAAGGCCGTCTTGATGTCCATCTGATGTACTTCCATGTCTTTTGCTGGCGCCAGACTGAGAAGTTTTCGGACGGAGGGGAAAACTGACAGTCGGGGCAAATGTCTCCTTGTAGTCAATTCCCTCTTTCTGGGTAAATCCTTTTGCCACTAATTGAGCCTTATAGCGCTAAATGGTGTTATCCGGGTTGAGTTTTAGCTTAAATACCCACTTACACCCAATTGGTTTCTTGGTAATTGAGGCCATCTTCTCATTAATGGCTGTCTTCCACTAGTTTCTCTCAGGACAAGTCATTGCCTCATTATATGTTTGAGGTTATTCGGGGTGAGACAGTTTGGTTTCTTTATCGTAAACTTGTCTCTCTTGCAATCTTTTTGCTGCTTTTTTTGAAAAGAGGTAATAAATAGTTCACTTCTCTATTTTAGTTTTACTTTAAAGAAAGAGAGTGAGGATCAAAGGCACGCCATGGCTGCCGCCATATTTAGAAAGTGGCAGATTTTTGAAGTAGATGATATTTTACTAAAATGTTGCCTTAGTCCAGATTTGAACCTGGGTCTGTGGACCTCTATGAAGTCATACGCCTTAACCACTAAGGCGTTATCGAAACGATACACGTGACGGGTTTCAAAGATATATAAGTATTAACGCAACAGCAGAGTAACCAAAAGGAGCAATTCATATATGTACGCGAATCTGAACCATGTAAAATATGTTTTAATCGGACGACCGACATTGTTGCTGCCACGCGAAGTGAGCTTTTGGCGTTATTTGGAGATAGCGTCACGCGGTGCCACATGGCGCCACATTATTTGATATCGGAGAAGATAGGAGGAGGAACCATGGCTCGCGATTTGACAAGTGTCACCTTGTAGACCATGTCGTACAATGGCCGTGTCGAGCGTGCCAGAGAAACATAAGGGAAGGGCCCGCTGCCCGGAATGGCCGGTCTCGGCCTCCTGCAAAGAACCCACCGATGCGAATGCTTCCCATAATAATGATAATGCCCACTGCTGACCTTATCCCTCCGAACAGGAATGCATGCACAGATAGGAGAGGCACAAGGATAGGGAATAGGGATGAGTGCATGGGAAGGCGAAAAGATCTCCCCTCCCCCTTACTTTCCCCATTAAGCCGGGGAAAGGGGTTGGGTTCTCGGTAATCGGGTCGGTGCCCCAATTTTGGTGACAAGGGGCCACATTGATTTGATTCTCTTTAATTCTTCGCCCATCTTTCCCTTCCAAAGTCAGAACTCCTTTATTTGAAACTTCCACCAGTTTCAAGATCACCCGCGTGGCAGAAATGTCAAGCGTGTCCTTTTTCTATTGCATGCGATAAACAAAGTCTCCCAGCATAAATCGTCGCTGTCGGGGCACATAATCTCCGCTCCGGCGCTGGGAATACCACAATTGATCCCGGTGTTGTGCCGCCTGTAAATTCCCCATGGCGAGAGGCATCTC